>CM042552.1:15105000-15247500 GCA_023630585.1 Cranoglanis bouderius
GTGAACATTAAAATAAAAGGTTAAAACAACACAGCCTACTCATCTGACGCAAAACAAACAAACAAACAAAGAAACAAACAAAAAATCCCCAAGGTTGAATTCACTTTTACAGTGTTCATTGTTGTCCAGCTGGACATGAACTCTGTAGGTGGTAATTCAACACTATGTAGATATGCAGAAAATGTTTAAAATTTCGAAGGGGAAAAACGGAAAAAGAGTTTAAGTTCTCGTGAGTACTTGTGTGGAGTTTACACCGGGTGACATCCTTCAGCATGGCGCGTGCCAGAATCTCCTCTGAGGCGCATGAAAGCATTGAAACCGCGGCGCTGCTCCTGACAGTGAGAACGGCCTCCTGTCACTCAGCCAACCACAATCGATGCCACATGAGTGTGGTTAAGAGGTTTTAGCTGCTCCGCTCAGCTTACTACTGCTGTGTTCTCGCCAAACACGCGGCCAGTATAAACGCTTCTCCAGTCCACAGCACCATTGGAGCAGCATACATCCACTGATAAAAGTGTGTGTGCGTGTGTGTGTGTGTGTGTGTGTGTGAGAGAGAGAGAGAGAGAGAGGTGCGCCTGCACTTTTGGGAACTTTCATTTCGGCGCAAGACAGACCTCTGCAGCAGCGCGTTTACATAAGCAAACGAGTAGTTATCGGCAGTTAAATGAGGAAACGGTCACTGCACAAGACAACAGTCGATGTAAGTCAACCAGAGGAAACATCACATGGAAACTACGATGTGCGTCACAAAACTCAAATGAAACATGTCATACCGTATTTGGCGTCCCAAAGGAAAACCATTGGTATCCTATTTGAGCTGCGTGTAAAGCCGAGTCTCCAAAAACTGTTTTCAGCTGATGGGGATTAGTCTGTTGTTAGTTTTGACAGCGCGCGTGTCTGGCGGTGTCCGTGCGCCTTGCAGCGATGAGGAAAACAGAATTGCAGAGCACTTATTGTTGTTGTGTGTGTGGTTTTTTTTTTTTTTTTTTTTTTTTTTTTTTTTTTAAAGATCTCCGATTAAATCTAACATGTGCACTCACACGCTTGTCCCCACATCGTCAGTAAATAGGAGTCACCGCAAACCGACTTGTCCTTTTCAAACTTTTATGTTGCACACTTTAAAGTGCTCGCGATGCTCCGGCGCACGTCCCGCGTCAATTCTTCTTCGTTTTGAAACGACTTTCAAGTACTTTTCGTTCGTCTGGACCGGGATTATTTTCAGCAGCGTAAGGAACGCGTTCTTCTTGATGATTTAGGGATGTGTCGCCCCAGTAAGGTCGCAAACAGACCGCTGATGTCGTATGAATGAATCTCCAGGCGAGGGGCTGGCTTTTACTGGCGCTGGGCAGTACAGGAATGCAGCCCGGCACAGCTCATTTGCATACGGTAGCCTGTGAGCTAATGCCATTGGTCAGAGACAATTGCTTCGAGTAGGCTCGCCCAATCAGGAAAACGTCCGAAGTGCGCGAGGAAGTCTGACTTGTGACAGCCAGAACAGTCAATGGAATTCCTTGGCCCGGCGCGCGCACTCAACAGTGTTGTCAAGTTTGGTATTTTTTTAGTTAAAAAAAAACGCCTTTCCTCCATTTTATCACCTTTAGGAATTATTGTGTTTAACAGCTAGTTGTCCAGTGATGCATGTTAAAGTAGTGTAGTCAACCCAATTATCGCATTCCAGAGCACTTCCTACAGATATTTTTTTTTAGGTGTGGTGAGACTTAACATTTCTAACGCTCTTACAGGAGCTGTGACTAATCCCTTACCAGGCAACCAAAAGGGGGCAGCAAACGACTTCCATTATAGCACTGAGAAGACGCCTGTTTTCTCTTCACGTACACTGCCACTGAGCCTTTTGTCCATTTCTGTTCCCTGATGGAATCGGTGTGTTTACGCAGTGTTGTTGACCCAGTCTTAAACGTCTTCAAGACAACATGCTCACCAGGGTAGACGTTAGTGTCCAATATTCCTTTACTTCTACACTTCTGAATCTACCTACTGCTTTTCCAGCTATGTTAAAATGTTACAGTGAGGTGAGAGAAGAGTCAGTCACTTTAAATCAGCCAGAAAACGTGACGCACTGTTGCATTTTTTTTATCCCCATACCTTGAGCTACAGACTCTTAAGACCAGGCCTGGCCACCAAAGCAGCTAACTGGCATTTCTCTTAAAACTTGCAGACATGCATCTCAAGAAGGCTTTTTGTCTGACTCAGAAGACAATGTTTATTATTATTATTATTATTATTATTATTATTATTATTATTATTATTATTATTATTATTATTATTATTATTTTATTTATTTATTTATTTTTAGACATTATTTTTTTTATTTTTAGACGACAGTGAGACCGGAAATCAGTGTCATTATTGAATACTACATGACATATAAAACACCAATCGTTATGCTCTATCAGATTAGGTCGTGTTTTTTTTATTTTTATTTTCAATTATTCCCATATGGGTTTGATTTAGACTATTAATACGCTGTGGTAGTATTGTATGAAATATTTTTTCCCTCCCAAATAATCATTTAGTGTCACAGTTAAAGGAGAATATTGGATTTATTTTGTTGAGATGGCGCTTAGGTTAGACTATGAGAATGAAACTGAGGCAAACTATAAATAAGACAGCACATCAGCGATTTATGGATTGTAAGCATTATAAAAATATTTCTGAAAAAGTAATACTTGCAGTATTTTTTTTTTCTGAATCAGCGAAAAAAGTAATACAGGCCCAATTTCTATTTCTGCTCCAAAATAAAAACAGGGCCATGTTGTAATTTATTCTTTCTGGAAATTATTACTTTATTATTACTTTATTATTTATACTGCATTGTGTGCAGTTCTGTAGATTTGGAGAAACCCCCGAATTTCAATCCTGCTTTTTAACTAAAGAGAAAATCACACTGATGGCACATTGTGTTAAAAGTGACACTGTGTAAAATGCTACAAAGCCGCGTTACACACCTGTCTACTGTCATAGAATATTTGAAACAAATTGTAAATAGAAATAACGGCAGTAGCAACATCCATAATATATTATTGTAAAGAATAGGCTAAAGAACCGTACAGAAAACAAAATCAGGTTAACGCAAATGAATATTCTTATTAACTAAAACAAAACCTCCTTGTTCATTCCTATGAGACGCTCATTGATCTAATTACCAAGTTTCTCAAATTAATATCACGGTTTTTGCGGTTTACAATGTAATGTGGAATAAACTGCACAAGCCAATGATTAAACTAAACAAAACTAAACCTAAAAATCTGCATTGTTTGTGCAAGAGCTCTAAGACACCACTGTATGTCTTCAGCTCTGGGTTGGTGTCATTTGATAACTTTTAAGTCTACAGATCAATAGCGCTTGTCAGCTATAAAATTTATTGACCAGCGTCGAAAGGTTACACGCTCGCCAGTGTTTCAACGATCCGTTTCAACAGCTTAACTACATAAAACAACATTTTGATACCATAAAAACACAACAATCTTTCAGAGAGGCAAAGCAAAGCAAAAAAATAAATAAAAATAAAACAAGAAAAAAACAAAACAAGAACAAGAATACCAAAGGCTTTCCTTCAATGTAATTACATTCTACTCATTGAGCAGAATTAATTGAGTAGGACAAAATTACATTGAGGGGGGAAAATAACTAAATTGAGGAAACGAGTGCAACAAAGAAAGCCCCCAAACACAAAAGACTGGAAAACAGGACATTTCTCCCATTACCAAAGAGCCTGTTGCTGTTTCGACTCTTCCTCATGAGGTACATAGCCCAAGATAGAGGTCCAGAGGGACTGAAGTAGTTCATATCTAAGTTGATCTGGTTAAGGAAAGTCTTCAGAGTTTCTCCAAAAATATTCTGGAGTATTCCTTTCACCTCTTTCCTTATATACTCATTCCTTACTCATTCCCTCCAACATAGTAAAAAAAAAAAAAAAAAAAAAAAACTGAAGAAAGGACAAGGAAAGGCTGAAGAAGGCTATGGCAGGATGCAGTCATAACTAATATATTCCCTCACTAACCCTGGCCACAGGAGACAAGGCAGGCTTTTTGCCTTGGGGCACTTCAAACCTGCTAATTTCATTTAGCAACTCAAATGATTTTCACTACATTTTTTTATCCTCACGCCATGACCGTGATGGCTGAGAAATAAGGGCAGCATGAAGTTTGCATGAGGATACAAGGCACGAGGAAAATACAACATTTAATGTCTGTTTAAACTGTTTTTAAAAGTGTGGCATTCTGCTGTACTACTGTATACTCACCCTGCATAGGATATAGTTTCCCATCAGCCTCAACTATCCAGCACTGCATTCATTTGTATCAAATTAACCTTCATTCAGTGTTTGTAGAACATGAGGAAATTTATGATACATTATTACTGTAGGTCTATAGGCAGTTAGCTGGCTGATAAATGAATGAATGCAGAGTTCACTTGAGGGCTGATCCATGGCCATGTGAATAAACTTCATTTGGAGTCAGTCACCACACAGGAATGCCACAGATATTTGTCAAACAACAGCTATTCCATGACAAAAGCATCAATAAGGCTTATCTCACTGACTCCACAACAATAGTTCTGGAGAGAAGTCAACCTTACTGTAGTTGTCAAGCAGGGAGAATGCTGGTTGGCCACAGAGCAGCACAGTGGCATTGTGGGACATACCAGAAAATCTCCATTGCTAGTGTTAATAGAGTTATTGTGCTACACAAAATGGCTTGCCCATGCACTGATTTTGCCCCAGATGAAGATGTCATCTTCTAAACTGGCCAGAGGCAGTCTGTCCCCTCCAGGCCCCCAGAGACAGGAGACCCTGAGGCCAAGAGTGCTGGGCACAGAGGATCAATAATGCCCCTTGAGCTTCCTGGGGCTTAGGCAATCAATGCTGCCTGAACCAGTAGGCATGCAGATTTTATACCTTTTGTCAGAGTCAAATACTCAGTATCTCATATTCATTTTCTCATAGAGAAGGGTATCAGTAGTTACAGTAAGTATCAGAATAGCTTCTGAAGCCATGCATTTTTGATGCCAGGAAAGGACCTTTGCTTTTTTGCCACCAATGACCTTTTGTTTACCCATATTATACCCAGTGGCCCTCCTTCCTCCCATCTTCATCCTCTCTTTTCTTCTTTTCCCTCTTGTTTCTCTTATTTCCCTTCACTCTGTGAGCCTTTTAGTTAAGAGAGGGGGAGGAGATATAACTCAGCTTCTGTCCTCTTCAATAATTAATGCAGCTGTATTGTGTGGATGCCGTTAACTGCTACTTAAAAGTAATTAATTGATTTTCTGACATATCAGTTAGCAGCTCAGTGAAGTGACAGAGCAAAGGACTCTGCCCTGTTCTCTCAGGCTGGCGAACAGATACACACAGCACGACACTGGGTCACTATCACTACATAGAGAGTGTATCACTGATTGTGTTTGTGTGTGAGTGTGAATGTGTATGTTGCCTCTATGCCGGCAGTCCATACAGACACACACTCTATCCAGCTTTACTCACATTAATACATTCCTGATGGTAATCTACTGTGGTCGCTGTTTTTAATACACTAATGGTGTACATCGTTGTTAGGCACTGGCGCAGATACCTATCCAGAACTATTAAAGAGAAACGGGACTCAAGCTATCATTAGTTTTACATTGTTCAACCTAATAATAATAATAATAATAATAATAATAATAATAATAATAATAATAATAATAAAAGCAAAACAATTAAATAGAACTAAATAGACCAATTCTGATAAAGGGCCTTCAAGAAAAACCCAACTGCAGACCAATGATTAAGAATATCTCAGAAGATCTTAAATAAATACCCCACAGCTGCCTGCAGCCTAGCTTTAAGATAAACGCACTATCAGCTGCCACAGTGTGAGTAATGAAAGGGCTGGTAAGGCTACTGGCCTGTCCCTTAACACAGCATTGTAATGGTCCCATTGTGAATTTCATCATGTTCACATCACAGCTCCAAATCTCCCTATGGACTCTAACAGCTGCTTAGCACTTTATATTATGGTTTATATTCGTTTATAACATTATCTCACATTATATACATACATGGGTATAGAAAAGAATCCCCCCCATTTAAAATAATCACATTTTGTTGCTTTTCAGCCTGAAATGAAGACAGACACAGTTTTTGTTTTATCCAGCTGTATTTATTCAGCAACTGAACTTCAACCTACAACTGCTTCAGAGTTGCTGTAGGCCTCTTGGTAGCCTCTCTGACCAGTTTCTTCCTGGTTCTTTCATCCAGTTTGGAGCAATGTCCTGATCCAGGGAGGGTCTGTGTTGTACCAAATACCTTCCACTTCTTAATAATAGACTTCACTGTGCTTCTAGACTTTGATAAAGCCTTTGATTTTTTTTGTATCCATCTCCTGACTTGTGCCTGTCCACAAGATCTTTTGTGGATCTGTCCCGGAGATCTTTTGACAGTGCCTTGCCACTCATAGTTGATTGTTTGCTTCAGTTGCACTACCAAGGACTGAAAAATGCTCCAGAAAAGCTCTTTTCATGATGAGCTAATCAAAATGACCACAGCTGATCACAGTTGAAAGTCAAATTGACTGATTGAGTTTACAAGTCATTTTTAGGAGGGGGGTGATCCTTTTTTCAATTCTGTTTTTTTATTAAAAAAAAAAAAATTCTGACATGTTGGTGTTATATCTTTCACTTGGATGATATAAGTTGCACTGAGTAAATACAGCTGGATAAAACAAAAACTGTGTCCATCCTCATTTCAGGCTGAAAAGCAACAAAATGTGATTATTTTAAAGGGGGGTGATTCTTTTCTATACTCATTGTACACACACACACACACACACACACACACACACACACACACACACACACACACACACACACACACAGCCATAACATTAAAACCACCTGCCTAATATCGTGTAGTTCCCCCTTGTGCTGCCAAAATAGCTCTGACTCATCGAGGCATGGACTCCACAAGACCTCTAAAGGTGTGCTGTGATATCTGGCACCAAGAGGTTTTAAGCAGATCCTTTAAGTCCTGTAAGTTGCGAGGTCGGGCCTCCATGGATCAAACTTGTTGCCACAGATGCTCGATTGGATTGAGATCTGAGGAATTTGGAGGCCAAGTCAACACCCTGATCATGTTCCTCAAACCATTCCTGAACAATTTTTGCAGTGTGGCAGGGAGCATTATCCTGCTGAAAGAGGCCACTGCCATTAGGGAGTACTGTTGTCATGAAGGGGTGTACTTGGTATACAACAATGTTTAGGTAGCCAGCAGAACATTGCCGAGAGCATCACACTCCCTCTGCCAGCTTGCCTTCTGCCTATAGTGCATCCTGGTGCCATCTCTTCCCCGGGAAAGTGACACACACGCACCTGCCCATCCACATGATGTAAAAGAAAATGTGATTCATCAGATCAGGCCACCTTCTTCCATTGCTCCACGGTCCAGTTCCGATGCTCACATGCCCATTGTAGGCGCTTCCAGCAGTGGACAGAGGTCAGCATGGGTCCTCTGACCAGTCTGCAGCTACGCAGCCCCATACGTAGCAAGCTGTGATGCACTGTGTTTTCTGACACCTTTCTATTGTAATTAGCATGAACCTTTTCAGCAATTTATACTACAGTACAGTGTGTGTGTGCAAATATTAGTGGAGGGCATAGTATCTATATACAGTATCTCACAAAAGTGAGTACACCCCTCACATTTTTGTAAATATTTTATTATATCTTTTCATGGGACAATACTGACGAAATGACACTTTGCTACAATGTAAAGTAGTGAGTGTACAGCTTGTATAACGGTGTAAATTTGCTGTTCCCTCAAAATAACTCAACACACAGCCATTAATGTCTAAACCGCTGGCAACAAAAGTGAGTACACCCCTAAGTGAAAATGTCCAAATTGAGCCCAATTAGCCATTTTCCCTCCCTGGTGTCATGTGACTCGTTAGTGTTGCAAGGTCTCAGGTGTGAATGGGGAGCAGGTGTGTTAAGTTTGGTGTTATTGCTCTCACACTCTCTCATACTGGTCATTGGAAGTTCAACATGGCACCTCATGGCAAAGAACTCTCTAAGGATGTGAAATATGCTCTACATAAAGAAGGCCTAGGCTATAAGAAGTTTGCCAACACCCTGAAACTGAGCTGCAGCACGGTGGCCAAGACCATACAGCGGTTTAACAGGACAGGTTCCACTCAGAACAGGCCTCGCCATGGTCGACCAAAGAAGTTGAGTGCACGTGCTCAGCATCATATCCAGAGGTTGGCTTTGCAGAATAGACATATATCAGTGCTGCCGGCATTGCTGCAGAGGTTGAAGGGGTGGGGGGTCAGCCTGTCAGTGCTTAGACCATACAACGCACACTGCATCAAATATCAAATTGGTCTGCATGGTTGTCATCCCAGAAGGAAGCCTTTTCTAAAGATGATGCACAAGAAAGCCCGCAAACAGTTTGCTGAAGACAAGCAGACTAAGGACATGGATTACTGGAACCATGTCCTGTGGTCTGATGAGACCAAGATAAACTTATTTGATTCAGATGGTGTCAAGCGTGTGTGGCGGCAACCAGGTGAGGAGTACAAAGAAAAGTGTGTCTTGCCTACAGTCAAGCATGGTGGTGGGAGAGTCATGGTCTGGGGCTGCATGAGTGCTGCCGGCACTGGGGAGTGTACTGTGACATACTGAAGCAGAGCATGATCCCCTCCCTTCGGAAACTGGGCCACAGGGCAGTATTCCAACATGATAACGACCCCAAACACACCTCCAAGAAGACCACTGCCTTGCTAAAGAAGATGAGGGTAAAGGTGATGGACTGGCCAAGCATGTCTCCAGACCTAAACCCTATTGAGCATCTGTGGGCTATCCTCAAACGGAAGGTGGAGGAACGCAAGGTCTCTAACATCCACCAGCTCTGTGATGTCGTCATGGCGGAGTGGAAGAGGACTCCAGTGGCAACCTGTGAAGCTCTGGTGAACTCCATGCCCAACAGGGTTAAGGCAGTGCTGGAAAATAATGGTGGCCCCAAAAAATTGACACTTTGGGCCCAATTTGGACATTTTCACTTAGGGATGTACTCACTTTTGTTGCCAGCGGTTTAGACATTAATGGCTGTGTGTTGAGTTATTTTGAGGGGACAGCAAATTTACACTGTTATACAAGCTGTACACTCACTACTTTACAGTGTAGCAAAGTGTCATTTCGTCAGTGTTGTCCCATGAAAAGATATAATAAAATATTTACAAAAATGTGAGAAGTTATATGTACAGGTGCATCTCAATAAATTAGAATGTCGTGGAAAAGTTCATTTATTTCAGTAATTCAACTCAAATTGTGAAACTCGTGTATTAAATAAATTCAATGCACACAGACTGAAGTAGTTTAAGTCTTTGGTTCTTTTAATTGTGATGATTTTGGCTCACATTTAACAAAAACCCACCAATTCACTATCTCAACAAATTAGAATACTTCATAAGACCAATAAAAAAAACATTTTTAGTGAATTGTTGGCCTTCTGGAAAGTATGTTCATTTACTGTACATGTACTCAATACTTGGTAGGGGCTCCTTTTGCTTTAATTACTGCCTCAATTCGGCGCAGCATGGAGGTGATCAGTTTGTGGCACGGTGGTATGGAAGCCCAGGTTTCTTTGACAGTGGCCTTCAGCTCATCTGCATTTTTTGGTCTCTTGTTTCTCATTTTCCTCTGGACAATACCCCATAGATTCTCTATGGGGTTCAGGTCTGGTGAGTTTGCTGGCCAGTCAAGCACACCAACACCATGGTCATTTAACCAACTTTTGGTGCTTTTGGCAGTGTGGGCAGGTGCCAAATCCTGCTGGAAAGTGAAATCAGCATCTTCAAAAAGCTGGTCAGCAGAAGGAAGCATGAAGTGCTCCAAAATTTCTTGGTAAATGGATGCAGTGACTTTGGTTTTCAAAAAACACAATGGACCAACACCAACAGATGACATTGTACCCCAAATCATCACAGACTGTGGAAACTTAACACTGGACTTCAAGCAACTTGGGCTATGAGCTTCTCCACCCTTCCTCCAGACTCTAGGACCTTGGTTTCCAAATGAAATACAAAACTTGCTCCCATCTGAAAAGAGGATATTGGACCACTGGGCAACAGTCCAGTTCTTCTTCTCGTTAGCCCAGGTAAGACGCCTCTGACATTGTCTGTGGTTCAGGAGTGGCTTAACAAGAGGAATACGACAACTGTAGCCAAATTCCAGACACGTCTGTGTGTGGTGGCTCTTGATGCCTTGACTCCAGCCTCAGTCCATTCCTTGTGAAGTTCACTAAAATTCTTGAATCGATTTTGCTTGACAATCCTCATAAGGCTGCGGCTCTCTCAGTTGGTTGTGCATCTTTTTCTTCCACACTTTTTTCTTCCACTCAACTTTCTGTTAATATGCTTGGATACAGCACTTTGTGAACAGCCAGCTTCTTTGGCAATGAATGTTTGTGGCTTACCCAGTGAACCAAACTGAGAGACCATTTGAAGGCTCAGGAAACCTTTGCAGGTGTTTTGAGTTGATTAGCTGATTGGCATGTCACCATATTCTCAATTCACCTTATTGAGATAGTGAATTGGTGGGTTTTTGTTAAATGTGAACCAAAATCATCACAATTAAAAGAACCAAAGACTTAAACTACTTCAGTCTGTGTGCATTGAATTTATTTAATACACGAGTTTCACAATTTGAGTTGAGTTACTGAAATAAATGAACTTTTCCACGACATTCTAATTTATTGAGATGCACCTGTACTATGCCCTCCACTAATATTTGCACCCTTGGTAAATATGAGCAAAGAAGGCTGTGGTGAAAAATTGTCTTTATTGTTTAACCTTTTGATATTTTGTTCAATAAATTCACAAAAATACTCTGCTCTCATGGATATGGGTATCAAACAATTGCAAACACAACAAAGGTTTATTAAAAAAATATATATCTTAAATATATGTGTGCCACAATTATTGGCACACTGGGTGACTTGGAACAGGAAATTGTTCAACCATGACTTCCTGTTTCACAGGGGTATAAATATGAGGTAACACATAGGCCAAATTCCATTAGTCATTCATAGCAATGGGTAAGACCAAGGAATATAGCTGTGATGTGGTTGTTGAGCTTCAAAAAATTTGAAGTGGCTATAAGAAAATAGCACAAGCATTGAAAATGCCCATTTCCACCATCAGGGCAATAATTAAGAAGTTCCAGTCAACTGGAAATGTTATGAATCAACCTGGAATTGGACGTGTGTCTATATTGTCTCAACATACTGTGAAGAGGATGGTTCGACTGGCCAAAAAATCTCCAAGGATCACAACTGGAGAATTGCAGAAGTTAGTTGCGTCTTGGGGTCAGAAAGTCTCCAAAACTACAATCTGAAGTCACCTAAATCACCACAAGTTGTTTGGAAGGGTTTCAAGAAAAAAGCCTCTACTCATCCAAACAAACTTGAGCATCTTCAGTTTGCCAGACACTACTGGAACTTCAAATGGGATCGGGTTCTATGGCAAGAAACACCAGAGGTGGTTTTGGTGCACACAGAGAGGTAGCCATATGGAAAAGTACCTCATACCCACAGTTGACTCAAACTCAGAACTGTTATCTTGGTAAAGGGAGGTAGCATTGACTAAAAGGGCGCCAATAATTGTTGCACACCCATATTTAACAAAGATATTTTTTTTTTGATAAACCTGTGTTGTGTTTGCAATTGTTTGATATCCATGAGAGCAGAGTATTTTTGTGAATTTTTTGAACAAAATATCAAAAGGTTAAACAAAGACAAATTTTCACAGCCTTCTTTGCTCATATTTAGCAAGGGTACCAATATTAGTGGAGGGCACTGTACATATATAATATAATATATAGTCATTTATATAAATGAGTTTTTTCCACAATTATGCTATAATGGTAATCCTTCCATGCAGTGCAGGGAATACAAAATTTCCTAACCATTAATAAGATTTTTAAAAGATTCAGACAGCAGAGGAAAACTGAACTATAAAGATGCACCAGTTGCCAAATTATTCTGCTGTAAACGCTAGATCTCAGAAAGTCTTTCATACCAGTTCAGAAAAGATGTGGTATGGACCATTAAAAACTAATGTGCATTGTGTTAGTTTTATGGAATGAACGGATACTGTATTTTCTAGACTGTCAATAATTTGGTGTACTACACTCTTATATAAATGTAGATCCCTAATGGGTTCTTTGGTTTGCTCCTCTGGGAAACCCTTAAAGTTGCCAGATGTAATTTACAACCTTACAACAGTGGATTTCCCTACGAGTGCCAAGTAGAACTCTTTAAGAAGTGAAGAACCCTATCTATGCAAGATTGTGGAGAAATTTTGCCCTAAACATTTAGTCTAGCCATGGCCAACTTATGACAACTTAAAGTCTTCCTATAAGACTGTCATGAACCTGTGATATGGCTAGGGTGTTGTGGAGCTCTAAGCCAGCATCATGCGTGGGAGGTAACAGACCCACTGGAGATGCGCCTCAGGCACCATTTAGTGAAATGTTGAATTGATGAGCAGACGAGCAGACTCAGTGAAGCAGAAGTGCGCACACACACACGCACACACACACACACACACACACACACACACACACACACACACACACACACACACACACACACACAGAGTTAAAAATATTTGTATTAGGTGAAAGCATGCATAGTAAGGCATTCTCTCTTCAGATGTATAAATTAAAGATACTTTATGTTTCTTCATGGCTTAAATTGCTGACTTTGATGGGTCATAAATGATTCATAAAGATCATAAAGCAATACAGACAAAGCACAAGTAATTTCATTTTCTCTGTACAATTGCCATAAGTAAGGGCTTCCAGTAATTCTTTGGAATACAAAGATTTCTCGTAAAAATATTTTTAAGTAATACGCCTTGGTTACTTGAATACCTTCTGTAAATATGAATATTGTTTTTATGCAGTCAAATCAAAGACACTTTGGAAGACTTTGGATGTGTGTTAAACTCACATGGAAACAATGTTCCTTTTTACAATCTGATATAATTGAATTTATTTCCAGTGCAGCATATTTGATCTGTTTTTATTATTCTATTCAATAGTACTTTAGTGGTTACATTTAGCTTATTTTAATATTCTGAAAATAAGCAACAAACAGGAAAAAGAGGAAAATATGTGAACTTACAAAGTGTAGCAGTCAAAGCCATTCACAGGATGCTGCTCTGCAGCAGAAATAGGAGGATAAGAGAGATATCTGAGACGTTCAAACAACAAAAGGTGTGTAAGATATTTCTGTTTGAGTGCAACTGGTGATTATATAAAAACATCTATTGTCAGCTGGCCAGCTGAGTGAGATGCTATATTTGTAAGGACATTTCATTGCTTTCATATCTTATTAGTTAGAAAAATGTTTATGAAACTTTGTGATGTGTCCTGATGATGTAGACAGGGTGATCATGGATTTTGGCAAAAACAGTGGAAATTTCTAAAATACAGAAGGTATGCTTGAGCCATATAAAATGATTGGGAATACCCCATGTACACTGTTAAACAGTCTTTGTGGACACAGCAGTGATGCTGACAATAAATCAAATATTGACATATATGAAATAAATTTTCTTCTGTTGGAAAAGAGATTCTACATTTCAGTAGTTGGAGAAAGCGAGAAACAAAATTCAAGCTCATGCCATCGACACATCAAAATTACTAGGTGACTATGGACCATGCAGCAGTAACAAAAAGAGTAGCTTTGTTTGGAGTCTTGGCTCTGCTGTGCTGGTGGTTAAATATGGATCAGTTGTGGTTAGATATGAGCAAATGCCTTCTTATACACTAACTCAGAACTTAGATCCAAGCTGATGGATACCCTTATTTATTTATTTATTATTTGATTGATTGACTGAATGTCATTTCCCCCTCTGCTCTATTCTTCGACTTGTGTCGCTCGTATTTTTGTATGTATGTATATTTTAGATATTGTAATATAGATTTTTTGTAGCACCACACCCTGGGAGGGCCCAGGGGGTGGAGGGGTAAGGGGTAATGATTCACTGCTACATGCAGTTAATGTCCTACATTAGCTGTTGTGTAAAAGAAATAAAACAATCATTAAAAAAACAAAGAAAAAGAACTCAGACCTCAAACACACAACAAAACACAGATGCTTCGGTCAGATCCTGAGCATCAAGACTGGAGTCCAGGATTTTGTGGGACAAAGAAAGTTAATTAAAGGGGGGTTCATTAGATTCTGCTGTGATTGTCCTCTGTAAACTAAAGATGCATTTTCCTGTATACTGACAAAAGATTTACAAGGAGTTATGGGCCTAAATATTAAAAGCAAAACAGGAATCAAGCTAACCTTCTTGCTTGTACATGCTTCATTCTATATGTTTCTTATACATTTGGTGGCAAGCAAAAGGTTTACCGCTATTTTGGGAGGCTGGAAATCTAGGGCACTACATGTGATGCAGCCAGTTGGCTGTTTCCCCTACAGGAACAAAAAGAAAATGTTCAATAAAAACTTTGCCACAAAAATCAATTAATTACTAAGAAAGGCCTGGCCTTGAGCACAAGGTTAACCAGATACTGAAAGCAAAGGTTCACATACTTTTGCCACTCACAGATATGTAATATTGTATCATCTTCCTCAATAAATAAATGACCAAGTATAATATTTTTGTCTCATTTATTTAATTGGGTTCTCTTTATCTACTTTTAGCACTTGTGTAAAAATCTGACAACGTTTTAGGTCATATTTATGCAGAAATATAGACAATTCTAAAGGGTTCACAAACTTTCAAGCACCACTGTACATAACATAGATGGTTCTGCCATTTGCATGTTTATTTTGTCATACTCACCTAGCGTATTCTCAGACTATCATCCAACTGAGGCCTCTGTAAAATAACAAGAAATAAACAAACAAACAAAAAAAACATTCTAGAAAACAGGGACGTTCCACAAGGCCACATGCAGAAATGTGTCATTAGATAAATAAATTAGCAGCCATCGAATGTAAGGCTCACAAAGTAGGCCTGTTGGAAGAGGAAAAATGCATCTCAGACACCATTTATATCTCAACCTCATTAACCACACTGATGAAGTTCTGTGGAGTTCCACTTGGGGACAGTTCCCTTTAGGTTTACTGCAGCCTCAATTTGTTCATTACTAGGGTCTGGAAGAGTTTCTGTGGTCACAAAAAGCCCTACCCATACTCAGCACTGCACCTTCACAGTATTGACCATTATATTGCCGTTTCCTGTTGCGGTTTCACAGCAGAAGGGCAGTAATGGCAATGGAGAAAAGCATGATGGGAACTGCAACACTGCAGAGTTATGGGATGTCCCCAACCATCACCATCAGCACATCCTTCTACCGAAAGTAATAGAATAAAACTTACAACATGGGTTTGCACTGAAGTTTTCTTTTCCTTACTATTTACTGGTCACTGAATATAAAGTGACCAATATACAGAGTTCATGTGTTCTGATGTGCATATCCACAATATATTGCATGTTTACAAATTAGGATGAGCATGGAGGATGGTTATCTTTAATCTTAAAACCAATTCAACTAAGCTGCACTGGTGGATTTGCTGGAACCCATCACTGGGTTGCTGTATTGGAAAAATTACTAACAGCTTCATGTATAAAATTATAAAGCGCTTTAGTTAATTTGTATATTTCCCTGGCATGCTTGGAAATTATTCAAATATTTAACTAATGTAAATGTTAATATTTCTGATCAATCATGACGGTAGGACCAACTATTTGCATTCCATTTTTCACAACAGAGAAAAAGCAGAAGCCTAGAAAAGACTGGCGGGTCTCATGAAGAGCTGCCCTGAGTCAGAATAAGGGCTACCAATTAATTGCAGGCATTCCAGGGGGGTCACTTATCAGATTCCCAGAACACAAGCTCCTATAAAATTGCGGGTATTTCCAATATCAAATAATGGCTTTTGGAAGACTGATTGATGTTCTGGGGTCTATTGCTGTTGTCTGTAACACATCCCAGTAGCAATAGATCCCAGGACATTCAAATAACAACTTTAGCTTGGTCAAGGTTTTCATGTATCTAGAACGTATGCTGGAAAAACTGAGCACAAAATGAACTAGTCCATTAATAATACCTAGTACCTAGGGGCAATTTAGAGTAGCCAATCCATCCTGGAAACCGGAGTACCAGAAGACAACCACATGGACACAAGAAGAACATGCAAAATTTCACATAGACAGTAATCTGAGCTCAGGCTTGAACTCAGGACCCTGGAGACAAACTACCTCATGTCTGTAACAGGCCAGTAAGGGACATAGATGCACTGAGAAACACTGCAGCAAACTAGATTGCTGCCTCACTAAAAGCAACTTTCTGTTTCCAAACGTTCATTTTCCCAAAAAATTTAATGTTACAGATACAAATTAAGAACATGTCAGGTTCTCCAAAATGAGTGAAGCAACCAACTAGCCAATTTTATTTTAAAGACAAATTATAATTTTCCCCTGCTTTTTGTATATAAGGAATAAAAGACAACATGATATGCTGTTATAATCAGTGACGGGGTGGTGTAATGCGACCTGACACAAACCAGAACCATTTGTCCAGCTGATGAAGAACTTTTGTGTACCATGCTGAAAGTTTACTATATCTACTTTATTTCTAAAGTACTTTGGAGTTGTTCTCAGGATTCTTTTTCATATTGTATTGGTGCATATTTTTACAACATTTTAGTGTTAGTTCCCTTGCTGTGGTTGGGGAAATTTCTGGCTCTTTTCTTACTTACTACCAACAATCACTCCTAAGGTGATTAGATGTAACTTGCAACCACAGCAGCACCAGTCATTCAACAATCATTTGGGTCTATAAAACAGCAGACAAACCTTTGGATGTGAAGCGATTAGCGCATTTGGTTACAGTGAGAGAGGAACAAAGAGACTCTGATCTAGAGACACTGTGCAATCAATGGTAACACCTACCTTCCCTGTCCTGATCTCTGTCTAACCAAGTCTATTCAAGCTTTATGAAACACAAATCAATATCTCCAGTCTGCCACGGGATGGTCCATGCTTACGCTCCCAATACCATATCTTTCCTAGGCAGCTGAGGCCAAGTGTGGAAGACTACAGAATATCAAATTAGCCACAACATTTACACTCAATTAAGTATCTTATTGACCTAATCAAGCTTAGGCCTCACACCTAAACTATAAAGGAAACATGGGGGGAAAGTCCAGTCATGAGAAAAAGCAAACTAGAACTATGAAGAAGAAATGAAAATAAAAGGAAATGAAGGAGCTTTAATAGACATCCTCTCTCTGCACCATGAATGTCGTATGGAGCAGTGAGCATTCAGATCAAACATAGCAGCTGCCCCTCTGATCACTGGCCAGACTTCCACATGGCTCAAGCTTGCCCCTGGGGGTGGGGGCAGAGAGAGTAAAGAGTAAAGGAGCAAGAGGATATATATATATATATATACAGTACATACATACAGTGGGTATAGAAAAGAAGCACATTTTGTTGCTTTTCAGCCTGAAATAAAGACGGATACAGTTTTTGTTTTATCCAGCTGTATTTACTCAGTGCAACTTATAACATCCAAGTGAAAGATATAACACCAACATGTCAGAAAAGAAACAAACAAACAAACAAAAAAAAACAGAATCACTGAGTTGGAATAAGGATCAACCCCTCCTAAAAATGACTTGTAAACTCAATCAGGTGTAGCTAATTACCTTCTCAATGGCACACAAAGCCAATTGACTTTCAACTGTGATCTGTGAGTTGTGGTCATTTTGATTAGCTCAGCATGAAAAGAGCTTTCCTGGAGCATTTTTCAGTCCATGGTAGTGCAACTGAAGCAAACAATCAACTACGGGTGGCAAGGCACTGTCAAAAGATCTCTGGGATAAAGTTGTGGACAGGCACAAGCCGGGAGATGGATACAAAAAAAAAATTCAAAGGTTTTATCAATGCCTAGAAGCACAGTGAAGTCTATTATTAAGAAGTTGAAGATATTTGGTACAACACAGAACCTCCCTGGATCAGGACGTCGCTCCAAACTGGATGAAAGAGCCAGGAGGAAACTGGTCAGAGAGGCTACCAAGAGGCCTACAGCAACTCTGAAGCAGTTGCAGGAATTTATGACAAAGAGTGGTCATTGTGTGCATGTGACAACAATATCACAAATTCTCCACAAATGTGGCTTGTATGGGAGGGTTGCAAGAAAAAAGCCACTCATGACTGAGCTTTGCCTAAAGCACCTTGAAGATTCTGAGACCACATGGAAAAAGGTGTGAGGGTCAGATGAGACTAAAATTGAATTATTTGGCCTCAACACCAAACGATATGTCTGGCGGATACCCAATACAGCTCACCATCCAAATAACACCATTCCTACAGTAAAGCATGGAGGTGGTAATATCCTGTTATGGGGGTGTTTCTCTGCAGCAGGGACTGGAGCACTTGTCAGGATAGAAGGAAAATGGATGGGGCAAAATACCATCAAATTCTTGAGGAAAATCTGCTGCCCTCTGCCAGAAAGTTGTCAATGGGAAGAAGATTTACCTTCCAACATGACAATGACCCAAAGCACACAGCAAAACTCACCACACAGTGGTTGAAGGAGAAAAAGGTGAATGTCCTTGCATGGTCTAGTCAGAGCCCAGACTTAAACCCCACTGGAAATCTGGGTAGTCCACAAATAGTCACCATCAAATATAACTGAACTTGAGCAGTTCTGCAAAGAAGAGTGGGCAAATATTGCAAAGTCTAGATGTGCAAAGTTAGTAGAGACATACTGTATCCCAACAGACTAAAGGCTGTAATTAAAGCAAAAGGTGGTTCAACAAAATACTGATACAAGGCGGTGATCCTTTTTCCAACTCCAAGTGATTCTGTTTTTGAATTTTTAAATTTTTTTCTGACATGTTGGTGTTATATCTTTCACTTGGATGTTATAAGTTGCACTGAGTAAATACAGCTGGATTAAACAAAAACTGTGTCTGTCTTCATTTCAGGCTGAAAAATAAAATGTGATTATTTTAAAGGGGGGCGATTCTTTTCTATATCCACTATATATATATATATATATATATATATATATATATATATATATATATATATATATATATATATATATATATATATATATATATATATATATATATATATATATATATATATATATATGAAATTAAATGTTTCTACATTTAAAAAAAAAAATACCGTAAAATGCAGCAAACAGTAGTAAATGAAACAAACAAACAAAAAAAACTTTTGCACAGTACTGTTTATATATTATATTAAGTGGAACAGTGGCTTGAACTTTTTGGCATAGAGAACATTAAAAAAAAAATTGTTGTGATTTTTGATTGATTTCTTCTTGAAATCGTCAATCTTTTTCAGAATTATTAAAAATGTCTACATTGTGGGTTTTTTTTGTAAATAAGATGAAATCTAGATTTCCACGTGAAAATCTGCTATGAAGAAAAACAGATTCCTGGCCATAAACTAATACCAAGCATAGAGGGAAAATAATATAATGTCTAATTACTTGTAGACCTGTAAAAGTCAACTGTTAAGGTACTTTTACTTTGCTTTACCCCGGTAAAGTAACAAATGCTGTGACAGGTGTCTCTTGAAGGACTTTTCACTCCAGTACCTTTCCACTTATCTCTTGATTATACTTATTGAGGCATAATTACTCTGGACCAGACTTGCTTATTATAACATGTAAAGAGAGATATCAGTTGTAAAAGAATGAAGAGGAAAGCAGTGTTACTCTCAAGACAGCATGGTGTGTTTTCATGCCTGTGGTGTGTTTTCATGGTTGTGGTGTGTTTTCATGGTTGTGGTGTGTTTTCATGGTTGTGGTGGAATCAGTCTCAGGGTGTGAAAATTCCCTCTGCTGCGAGTACTGTCTAACAACAATGACTGTTTTGTTCAGCAGATATGCAAATGTTAGACAATGACACAGCTAATGATAATTTCTGTGTGTTTGTCTATGTGTGGATTGGAGGAATAACAGACAGAGATGAACCAAGAGAGCCAAACACAGGTACAGAGAACTTCCCTTTCTTTGCACCTTTCATTATATTTGTCCTTTTTCTGGCCCACTTTCCTGAGTTTTAGTTGTTACACTGATAAATTCCCTAGAGCATGGTTATTCAATTCAAATAAAATTAGTAAAGGTCTGGGTAAGCATCTAACATGACTGAATGGCCACAACAGTCATCTTTTAATAATTAGTTCATGGCTATAAATAAAACAATTTGAAGTGCTTATGTTTTGAATAGTGCTATAGATTTTAATGAACACATTCTTCTTCGTCCAGTCTTTCTGTTTTCAGTTTATGAGAATGTGAGAGAGAGAACAGGAGAGGGTGAATAAAATGAAACTTCAGTCAAAGCGCTCCCTTTTCTGACCTAGTGTCTCTTCTCTGCCTGTAGCTAATCTCTGAAGATGGATGATACTAAATCTCTGGTCTGATGGGCTGCCTTCAGCTAAATGATTTACATAAATGCAAGTGATTGGATAAGACACAACAGAGAACCTGCAACAGTAGATGAGCTGGTTCATATTTACAAAACTAGAATCTCTGAACTTTTTATACATTTATCAGCTCTGCTACTAAAATCTTTTTCAATTACTTGGCATAGTTGGCTCCACATCCAGACTGTGATCTACCCCATTCAAGTTCTTAAGGCTGAACTCGAGTACTGACTGTATGCAGCTCTATAACTCACCATAGCTGACTGTATTGCTGATTAAGCATAGCTTACCCTACTTTTTCCATCCCCCCGATCTCATACCTCATACCATGCCCATGAACACCAATGTCAGGCGCCCAGGTGACTGTGCTGGAAACAGGTGGTGCTAACTGCATCTAGGAAATGGGCCAAGAGAAGCTGAATCATAGCGACATAATTGCTCCAGCAGACACAGGGCTTCAGTGCTGCCAATGGAGCATTTACACAACACCACACACAGGCTATCCACTGCTCTCGTAACAGAGGAAGCATGAGTTACAATAAGGGTATGCACATGGAAGGCAGTCAGTGTTAAGGAGGGAGAGATTCAGACATGCCTCATGGCAGGGTGAGTGTGAGAGAGTGATCAGGTCTACTAACAAATCTAACCGTAGATAAAATGACAGGTGGTATATGAGAAAAGGAATGATAATGACATAATATATGAAAATAAATGCTGTGTGGAAAAGGATACATGGATTCATATCCACAGTAGCCATCTTTTCAGACACACAGTATGTACAGTATGTGAGTTTATATATATATATATATATATATATATATATATATATATATGTATATATATATATATATATATATATATATATATATATATATATATATATATATATATATATATATATATATATATATATATATATATATATATATATATATAAACTCACATCTAGTTTTGGAGATTACTTTATTACAGCTTCAAGTCCGCAGAAGCTCTGTAAGATCAGCATTTAAAATTTATGGCATTTTGTCTTTGTCTTCTTCAGTCGATACTGAGGAGGAAGGAAGCCACAGATGTAAGGATATCGTTAGGAACTCTGTCTATGCTTAACTGACAGGTTCCTTGTGACATCTCTCTCTCTCTCTCTCTCTCTCTCTCTCTCTCTCTCTCTCTCTCTCTCTCATACACCACACACACACACACACACACACACACACACACACACACACACACACACCTATTTGGTTAACAGCAGAGGTAGCTGATGACATGTCACAAGTAAATACCCTTGAATTTAAACAAACCTGACAGTTATTTTACAATACAAGGATTTAACAGCCGTGTTTTTTTCTTTCTTTTTTATTTAAGATGGAACCCAAGCAGCTAGATCAGCAGCACTGTTCTACATTTATAATGATGTATACACAGTAGCATAATACATTTTAGTCATGTTAGTTTATATAAGGCTAATATACTCAAAACTAAACCTTGCATGTGTCAGTGTGTGACCCAGAGACTGGGTTAGGCTCCAGATCCACCTTAACCCTGACAAGATAAAGCACTTGTTCAAATTAATCATCAGTTTCACAGTATGTAAAGAGGTCGAACTTTTGATCTACGGTCAGTATTAGTAATTGAGCTAAGCCTAAGCCTAAATTCAACTAAATGTATTGTTTTCAGATGTTAGTTGTGAATAGTATCTGTGTGCACATGACGTGAGTATGACTCTTTATCTGTCTGTATGAGTTGTGTTTAGTTCCTGGCCTGCATGTGTCTCTGTATTTAACAGCTTGTGGATGAATAAGCCTATGGTAAGGTTACTTTGCATATTGGTTAGGCACTGAGGCTAGTCATGTAGCCGCAGTCATTGTTATTTTACCACAGGCTAGCCACAGAGCGTGATACAGTAAAGAACTGCAGACAACAGCTTCAGAGCAAACAGTATTAAACAGCTAAAGAAATACATCAAATAGGCCACTAAAGCTCAACAATTTGCTGGCATCATATTTACAAAAAGATTCACTTCCATTTATCACAATTATGTTCAAAAAATAAGCAATGATCCTGTGTACCATGCCTGTACCTTACAACCCTTTTTTTTTTTTTTCCTGTGAAGCTCCTAAATAGAGCCCTAGTCCCTTTTTTATTATAAGGACTTAGGTGTTAAAGCACAAACTCATAAAAATCCTGACTGACAGAAATACGGTTATTTTCAAGAAAACAACATCTTCCATGTACCCGTACTTGCTGGCTGACAGGAAGGGGGAAGGGGTGGGTGAAATGCAGTCCAAGTTCACAAACCCTTATCTGCACGAGCAAAAGCTTCTCTGTGGTTTTGTGCATTTGAGTTTGCAATGAGGAGCCCAACTCTCCTCCTGCACATTTATAACACTACAGAAAGTGTGCGTGCCAAACGTTCAGCCATACTGTCAACTGAGGATAGATGAAAATTCACATTCCCGAATAGTTATAGGATATAAACTTCTTTTGTGTATTTCATGATTTCACAGACTCTTAAATGTGTGGAGCCCTTTATTTGATTCTTGATCTGAGATTAAAAAACAAAACAAAACAAAAAAACCCTGTAAACATCAGACATTGTCACTAGTTATATGTTGGCTGCTTCAGTAAATTTCTCAGAGACTGGAGTATGTAGAGAATGCTCTCTGTTCAAATGTTGTAAAATAATGTCACATCTGGCTCTCCATAACTTTCTGACGTACGAAGCTACTAGATCAAGCTAGCTTTTCTAAGGGCATCAGCATATTTCTCTTTATACCACAGCACTGTTAAAATCCTGAACTGAATTGTTCATAAGATTTGTTGATTTATTTTTCTACAACACGATTCAGACAGTTTTATATGAATGCACTTGTTCTAAAACTTTTGTTAATATTTGTATAGTAACAGCTAATTCACAGGGATTTGTATGGCGGATGCTCTAAATAAACTGATTAAAAAAGGCTCAAAATTATAGATATGGTGATGTTTTCTGTGAGGAGATGTTTATGTAGCATTTTTGGAAGGAGTCTCCAGAGTCAGCAATTTAGGTTTAAGTTGTAACTTTAGGTTTTCTGAACTTTAGGTTTGTCTTCAGCAGTTTCACAGAAACGTGACAAGCGACATGTTTTTGTCCTATTAACACAGAGAAAAAGAGAGGCTGACAATGGAACAGTTGGTTATAGCTATTACAATATTTCATGGAACTATTTTGTTTCACAGATGTTCCACAATGTTAAATATAGAGTAACTATCCATCCAGCCATTTTCGGTACCACTTATCCTACACAGGGTCACAGGGAGTCTGGAGCCTATCCCAGGGGACTCTGGGCACAAGGTGGGGGACACCCTGGACGGGGTGCCAACTCATCACAGGGCACAACTGCACACACACTCACATTCACGCACTACAGACAATTTAGAGATGCCAATCAGCCTATGACGCATGTCTTTGGACTGGGGGAGGAAACCGGAGTACCTAAAGCACAGGGAAAACATGCAAACTTCACGCACACAGGGCAGAGGTAGGAATCAAACCGTCAACCCTTGAGGTGTGATGCAAACCTGCTAGCCACTAAGCCACACTAAAATAGTTTTAGTTGCCAAATTGCTGTAGTGTAAGAGGAATAAAACACTTCAGGACATGATGTTATTGGAAATAACCAACTTTGGGGTGGCATCACATCACATGCTGTCAATTATTTTCATCTAACACCATCTACCAAGCCCCATTGTGTTTCATTCCTTCCTTATAGCATGCAGGCCCACGATGAGTCAAAACCTGCGGCCAACCAACTAAGTAACTTAAGTGATATGAGATGGTGAGTCAATTTATTTTAATTTTCATTTTCTATGTGCACATCTTTTGAGTATACGATAAATTATTTCAGGTAGAATGTTATACTACAGTGCTCATTCATAACAGTGGTGTCAACCATGGGCCGCAACACTACTAAGATGTGTGTTTTCCTTTTTCTGGCACCAAATTCAACTTATGAAGGCTGTGGCAATTAGTTCATACAATAATCTGCTGTAGTAAATGAGGCAGAATGCTTTGTACAGATGGAAACCATGCTATGACTTGATAGGAGTGATGTTTCTATTTCAGAGGCACCATTTAAAAATCCATCCTTGCAAGAGGAGGCTGTGAACTTTAACATAAACATGTCCAGTAGGTAACACAGCTTTTCTTGACCACCTTAAATCATACCCTTTTTTGGTGTCTAAGACCCATTTCCCGGAAGCTTTATCGCAGCTCTCCGAGACTTGTGCCCAGCAGTGGCGCCGCACACTACCTCCCTGTTCTGCTGCTGTCCGACACTGGGGCTCGATAGCGGCCTGTCTGCTGGACAACATACTCAATTTCAGCAGTTCCTAGGTTCTGCAGTCACAGAGTCTCTGTAAAGGAAGTAGGCCAGCAGAGTCGAAAATCCATCCAGTCACAGTGATACACAGTGGGTGCAGTCAGGAAAAGAAACTCAATAGATCCCCAGCCACTGACCAGCTCCATGGCTCCTGCTGTCACTGGAGTCTGTTATGATGACATCAGCATTTATTGAAAAATTTCTTTGAAGTGAATGAGATATTAAAGATTCAGATGTCCCAGAAATGCCTCTGCTCAAGAAGTAGTGCATGTAGCTGAGCATTTATTGTGCACCAGAATTATAGGGGGATGGCTAGCATTTACAATATATGCATCATTGCATAATACAAATAATGTCCTACGTTATATATAAGTATGCTTAATGAAATGTTAGCAAGTAATGTTTTAAATAAATTACTGCTCACACCATTCAGACCCCACACTGGTAGTAAAAAATATAGCAACATCATTCATGCACATAGTGCATAATTTACATTAGCTATCCAATTGATCAAGGTCAAATGGAAGAATTATAGGCTTGTGTGGGTCCCTTTTTGAATTTGTGGGGATCTGGCAGGGTGGCCAATTTCCTTCTTGACCGCCTGTGGATGCTGATAACCAGAATCAGCAATGGGCAGGCATTCGGCTACTAGAATGTAGGCCCTTTGGCTCCATCCTCAAGCCTCGGAGATTGGATGGAGATGGCCATAAATCCCTCATAAAGGAGGCAGTGGTCCACAGGAGTACAAAAGCCACCTTGTATAGCCATCACCTTTAGTCAGACACCTGTAGATATATGGGTCAATCACCATGACTGGAGGTGCCAGAACGGATGTTGAGAGTTTGGAAGAAGGAAGCTGGTGATGATGAGTGACAGAATAAAAGAAAATGGGTTCACTAGGAATTTTTTTGTAAGTATTGCGGACAAAAAATACCAATAAGGGAACAAAAGGTGGGTGAATATAGCCTCCACATAACCTCTCATGCTTCAAGTTTTTCAACATACATATAACATAGACAACAGTCTGCCGTGCTGTGGTGCACAAAAGCTCTCCAAAATTCTTCCAAGATGGAACTGGAACTATTGCTCCAATGTAATTTATTACAGTATAATTTCATGTAATGATTCCAGTGATACTAGAAGAACTAAGATATGGAGTTGCTGAATGTGCCAAATAAGAAGTATACAGCATGGTACAACAGTTTCAGGTTCATGTGTACTACATGTATGATGCATGTGTGTGTGTGTGTGTGTGTGTGTGTGTGTGTGTGTGTGTGTGTGTGTGTGTGTGTGTGTGTGTGTGTGTGTGTGTGTTTATACGGTAGATTTCAAAACAAGAAAGAAGGGATGAATCAAAGCTGCAGAATGGTAAAGACAGAATCCTCACGTGTGTGTAGGCTTGCATGTGACTGACTAGTACGTAATAGGGAGAGCAGAGAAACCACAAAGACTGAGACCCACCAATCATATTCTGATACATTTCCAGAGTAAACGCAGGCATGTACTGTATGCATGTACTGTGTACACAAACATGTACAGTATAACCGACAAAATTACAAGTGACGCATGCACAAATGCACCATGAAGTGGTAGCAGTCTGAGATCATAATGTTCAAACATCTCTGTCCTGAGAAGATATAAATTACAAGCACATGCATGTTCATGCACACTTTGCTCATGCAATGCAGTTTAGATGTCAAGAATAAGCCAAAATATAAAACTCTTCAGCTAATGGATTTACAATTTAAAGATATATGGTGGTTAATATCATTTTTTGAAAATATGAAAACACTGATATAGCAAAAACTGTGCTATAGAGTTCTCAAGTTATCAAATTGTGATACTATTCCACCTAACACTAGTAAATATCAGATGTCTTCTCATAAAGAAACAGTGGAGAGAGTATGTGTGAAACAGAAAAGTTCCTCTAAGGCTGTTAGTTCTTGAGCGAGAGTCGGGTGCGACTGATAAACTTCCTGTGTTAACTGACAGCGCTTGCAAGACACACGAATATGCATGCACCAAAGAGTCAGGAAACAAAAACAACACAGTAGATCTTTTCATGAACAGCACACAGACAAGTTGACATATTAGGCTATTTGTCATCCAAAATGTGAAGCTGCATCTGAATATCACCACCATTTATCAAAATACATTCACACAAACACACACAAAACATCAAACCCCAATCTTTAACTAAATCAATTACTAGCTTTGTCATTTAGATGGTCAAACAGAACAGTTTGAGAAATGTAAAGCTGAAAATATAAAACAGCACACTACCCCCACTCTTCCAGGACATCTAGAGCCTTAAGGACTTTTCATTAGTGATTAAAACTTCTACTCCATTTCTCTTCATCTCTGTTGCAGTAGGCATGAGTGATATGTAACACAAGTCTGAGTTGTGTTATTTCAGCACAAATTGAGATGCTGTATACTGTATGCTGCATAGAGCTCTGCCTACTTCATGAATTTCATGTGTTTAGATACAGTGTTGCCAATAAAAAAAAAAAAAAATTATATATATATATATATATATATATATATATATATATATATATATATATATATATATATATATATATATAATATGAGCATTAAATATAAAGGTGTATTTTTTTTTATTTATTTTTTTTTATAGATGATAACTTTTAACAAGTCTGTAATGGGAATGGACATGGCTCTGATCCACAACCTCCCTCTGATATCCACCAGCTGACTACATTAAACAAACAAACAAACAAATAAATAAATCATGTCTTGACCAAACTATTATTAAACGAAAATATTGCCATAAAATCTGATAGCCTGTTAATGGACACATTGAAATACCTATAAAGTTATAACAATCCAAATCTAAATGAAAGAATAATGAACTTCAATCATAACCAGTTCAGCTGAGCCTCAATATCTAAACACACAATATAATTTCACATGATACTTTGTTCTGTAAATAACATTTGCCCCAGAAAGCGCCTCTGAGTCCAAAAGCATGCATTTACAGACCGCTGTGTTGTTGATGGTGTAGTGAGGTTAACCAGTGAAGCACTCACTAACCCACAGCCCTGTGGTTTTCAGATCCAGCCAAGAGATTTCAGTACACTACTGACACAGCAAATCATCAATCGTGAAATGTCGTTTTACGTATGCTTTTCCATCTTGTGTGTATATTACTTTGCATAGTGTGCGGTCGAGAAAGACCAGGCAAAATGATCGACTTCTTATATCAACTTCAGTTCCTCAAAACTTTAATACAAAACAAAACAAAAATTTCAAAAACTGTTGATGACATAAAAGTAAGCGAATCGACTCACCCCTGGTAAAGCAAGACTGGTAGGATGGAAAGGTCTCAAAGATGCTGTTTGAAGCCATGGTGAGGGGCTGCTTCTGGAAAACACCATCCAGTACTTCTAACTTGATTTGGCTCTTAAGTTTGACTGGCTCTGATCTTTGCCCTGCAAAGATCAATGATACAGCCATGATGATGTTTTGAATCATATGCATACTGAAAGCAGAAAAGGTCTAAATTCGACATTCTCCATTCTATACACTGCCCCAAATCTGAACAAAATCCCCAGCATACACACCCACACCCTCAGCCACATGATTATCCAATGCTTTTCCAGTTGTGGTGTCAGGGCAGTTGTGTCCTTGGGTGTTGTGCATGGTTGAGAGACAGTGCAGATAGTGATCGGCGGTCAGACTGCGGTCGACTGATGCTTACCCTTGTGCAAAACAGAAGGAGCAGAAATGTGTCGCTGTGGTTTCTTTTTTTTTCTTGCAGTAATCCGGGTGATTCACACTGACTTCAACGTGTACACTCAGCAGCCTCCTTGCCTCACTTTCTTCTGGTTCCCTCTCTCTATCTTTATCTCACTTTTCTCTGTGGCTCAGAGTATCGTGACTGGTCACAGTTTTGGTTTGTGGTTTTAGTGGCCCACAGAAAGCTTTACCCAACCCAGGCAACAAGTTTAACTCTTCCCTTCTATAAAAAAACTAACCCTTTCTGCTTAAGTCCCATTGGACCACTATGGTCACATGTTCTGCTATGGAGCCAATTTCATTCTGACTTTTTTTTTTTTAAATCTGCTTTTCTATTGTATAATCAGGTGTTGTTGCATAGTCTGTTAGCTCTCATGCTGTGCACATTTACGTGACAAGTGAAAACTGATGTATTTTTGTGCAATATGTAGCAATGCAAAAAAAAAAAAAAAAAAAACTAGCACAAGTATAAAAACAATGGCAGTGTTTCAAAGTTCCAGAGTATGTGTATGTATGCGAATGACACAGTAATGGAGAGGCAAATCGCTGTGCAACCAGTCTACTCATGCAAATCCCTCTCTAGGAGAGCACACAATTAGCTCTCTGTCTGTACCATCATTTGACAGCTTCAGCTTGTCCGAATTTACATGTCATTTTTCCATATTGCTTTCATCGACTTATTTTGCAAGTGAAGTGTGTGTTTACTTATTTACACACTCAAAATATATTCACATGATTGTTTGTGCAAAATTTTATACCTGTTGCTGATGATATGCTTATTCCACAATCTACACTAAATGTGTCTGAGTAAGCTTGCACAGGAGCACTGTCTGTCAAAGGGCAGATTAAGTCATTATGAACATCTAATTTTGTTCAAAGAACACCATGTTCAGCAAGGCCTCTGGCAAACCCTCAACCCCCATTATATCACACTCAGACACCTGCGTCCACTCCCAGTCTCTACGCCCCCACTTGTAACGTACCCTCGCACACCTCCACCTCCACCACGCCCCCAGCACATGCCAAACACACCCACACCTGTGCTCACTTTTCCAAACAAAAATTTGGGCATTGGGGTCAAGTATGGTGGGGCGGAGTGTGGCAGTTCGCAATAGCGTGTGCGGCCAGCTGCTGCTCCTCCCTCTCAGGTTTCCAACTTGGACTCAGATACACTTTGGGACATGGAGGCTCTCAGTGGGCAGCTGAGTCATATTTTGAGGTGGGGGGTGGGGGTGGGGGTGGGTTGGTGTTTGTGCTAGGCCTCCGTTTAGTTTAATGACTAAAACTTCATAAAAACATCATATGCATGGAGTACATTGGAATTGTTCTTGTGCAGCTTATCAGTTATATAGCATATTGAGTAATCAGTCTGTTCAGGATTTCATGATTGTGTTTTTTTTTTGTGATTGTTGCGGACAAAAGTGTTTGAGTTTGCAACTTGTGGAGTTTTTTGTGCTTTTTTTTGCGGAAAACTACTTGAATTGGTGAAATTGCAATCGCATGAAATTGTTTTGCATGGTCGTTCACAGTGATGTTTGTGGGTAAATTAGACCTTTTAGCTATACTCATGTTCAACGCACATGAATCAAAGAGGGCTTTGACTGAATGTGCATTGTGATGACGTCACATGACAAATCTTGGCCCAAATCTTGGCCCAAATCTGCAGAAAATCTGCGGTAATTTTTAAAAATCGCAAGGTCCTCCGAATATTGTGGAGTGTGCTTGATTCTGCGTTAATTTCTGTGATTGCAAAAGCGCAAAATCCTGGATGGACTGATTAGTGTATTTACATACAAGAAGCTGAGACTTTAAGTGATTCACAAGCTTTGCATCATTTTACTGATGAAAAGTTCAGTCTGGGTTATCAAATGAACAAACACTTGCAACAAGTTACAACTCAATAGATAATTTTTAAGCCATACTGTATATACAAGTTTAACTGGATGGCACAGGATCAAATTGTCCTGTCCTGGTGATTCCAGTGACTGACATTTGAGTCTGATATTGCATAATCTACAGGCAATGTAGAACTAAACAATGGTTCCTAATGGTTCCTTTGAGCAAAATAGTTTCCCAGGAAAACTTGGAAAAGGTGGAAAAGGTGTTTCCCAGTCCTGGGTCTGGAAAAAAAAGCAAAGATGTGAACTAGGGGGATATATCAGATAATCATGATGTACATTGCTTTTAAAGACAAAACACTACTTATATCTCTTGTTTCCAATAATTGTGTTTACTTGACCTGGCTGTGTTATAATATCTTATGAACAAAGAAGACTCAGGATCAGCATCACTTTTATTTTAGCAGGTATGTTAGACATTTTTGTCTTGCTGAGTGCACATGTAACATACAAGCAGGCAGAAAACAAGCAGCAAACACAGATACAACCAAACAAGAACGGTAATAAACTGCATATAATAATACTAATTTAAAAAGGAAAGAAAAAATAATGTATCTATGGCAAAAATATGTGTATGACGAAAAGGGGTTACAATACAAATGTGGTCTAAAGTAAGGAGTTAAAAGTATAAAGTAAATATAAAGAACAAATATATCTGAGAGCAAAGACTTGCATACTCAAAGGACAAAAAAAAAGAAGAAAAATCATTTCATTTAGTACGTTAGGGTTTAAAGATGTTTTCTTTTATTATCACAAGTAGCAAACCTGGCCAAACAATATATGTCAATATTATGGTAAGAAAATTATAGAAATTCTCTAATAACTGCCAATTTCAACCTTTTTTGTGTCTTAGCATTTTTTGGGTTCTTCTCAGATCAACATTGTATTAATATGTTTATTATCACTATATGATATATACCATTATAAGAGTGTGAGTATGAATATGGAATTACTTTGAGACCACGGTGAACCTTCAACCTCTAAAGACACAACACTGACACTGTGCATCTGCAGCTGCCTGGGATATTCTTGGTCTAAAGTCTTACAGGGGAAGGGTCAGTCAGAAGAAATATTGTTTTAAAAAAAACACCCTATTACAGCAATATTGGTGTACTAATTTTTATTCCCATTATTTTTTTAATTCAATTTATCTCTTTTGTAAAAACATTTGTGTTTATGGGTGGGCATTAGCAAAATAGCTTACCTGGGCCTACATGTTTAAAAACAAGAAACCAAAGAACATGGCTGTCTGGAAGGGTCTTGTTTGATCTCTAGGATGCACAGCTGTATAAGTGCATGCTTCCTGCTGTGTTCCCACAACAGCTTGCTGTGTTTCTGGAGTTGTGTTTCCCGTTTTCTAAAACAGTAGGGATCTTAGTAGGGAGCTAATGGAGAATGATTCACATGCCATACATTAGAAACTAACATTGTACTGTGTACTATCAGCTCTTTTTCTATCCATGACAAAATAACAATTTCCTCAGTTTTTGTTTGTTAGAGACATGTTTAACATCTTTTTGAACAGCTAAATAAACCATATCTGCACGTCCTAAACACAAAAAGTAAATGTGGTCTAAACTATCCAGCCAAGTTTAAAGCTTAGGCATTAATTTAAAGAGGTGTTGCAGAGTTCTTATTAGGCCAAATATTCCTCTGTCTTTCCTCTTCAGCACACATGCACATTCACATCTAGGAGCAATTTAGTGTAGCAAATCCACCTATCGGCATGTTTTTGGACAGTGGGAGAAAACCAGAGAACCTGGAGGAAACGAACACGAGGAGGACATGCAAAACTCCACACAGTGACCCAGGTTCAGGATTGAGCCAAGGACCCTGGAGCTGTAAAGCAGCAATGCTAACCACTGCGCCACCATACTGCCCTAGGGCATTATTCTCACCTTGGATCAGAACAAAGCCAGGATCAGAACTTTCTCAAACTTACACTCAGCATTTAAAAATATGGTACTTTAAAGTGAGGAGGAATATGAAGAAATTGAGAGGATGAGGCAGTTAAGAACGGAGGAGAAAAGCAGTAAGGCATGGTGAAAAGGAAAGGGAGTAGGAGAGGGGAGCAATGAGAAGACTTTATGAGAGAGGGAGTGAGAGTGAGCCAGAGAGCACCTGCTGAGATTCTCATCTGTGTGGGAGGATGAGTCAGGACATTGGCAGCGTGTGTACATCTTGAAACAGACAGAACAGCAAACTGTGAGAATTCCCCTTCTGGACTCTGTTCCTGTCAATCCACAATCCAGAGTTCACACCATTACGCCTCCCCATGAAAAGAGCAGCATTGTGGGTAAATAATAATAACAAAATTAGACATGTTAGTGTAATCAGACACTAATGTGCAGATATTAATAAGATTACTTGAAAATGTTACTCTTCTAATGCTAAAAAAAATGGCAGAAAGAATTGCATCAGAGAATAACTGGGTAAAACATATGTGTTGCTTGGATCTTTTCAGTATACATATTTAGGGCGACAGGAATAAATATGGAATTTTCCCCAAGCTTCTAGACAGAATAACTGAACCTGGTTTGCTTTTTGACTCACTTAGTACTTCCTATATAGTCACCAAAAATAGTTTCCAAGTATTTATGTTTTGTCCTTGGGGGGTTTTGTGTAGACATGCACTGATAAAAGCTGATACAGACAATCTGTCCTGCACGATCTAAAACTGTGTCAGAGTGCTTACGTCTAGCAAAACATGTTAGTCTGTTCCCGAACAGTAAAATCGTGCACTGTGGATCTTGCCCAATTGGCCCATGTTTACTATGTTTAAGTATGATATGTTTGATGAAAGGGAATTATAATCATTATGGTGGTCATTACAGTTGCTACTATTTATTGTTATAAGTACTTAGTACTAGTTTCACTTGATGACTTTAACCAAGAGGCACAAATAAGTTATTCTCAAAAAGTCCTTTGAATGAAATTGAAGTAAATAAAAATTTGAGTTAGAGAGAGAGTGTAATGGGAGTGAAGGAAAAAATGAGACATGAGTAGTCAGAATTGTAAAACTGCCCAGTCTGTGTCTCTGCAGGGAGTTAATCGACTTACTGGCAGGCCGTATCCGACTTCAAACAGCGATGATGCCTGAAGTATTTAAAACATAGTCTGGGATTTCAGATTATTTTATCATCTGGATACACAATCAACAAAGTGAAATCATTGCTCTTGTTTCTATTTAGAACAATAGTCATTCTACAATAGTCATCTATTTAGGCATAGACATTTTCATTTATCTGACCCATATAACTGATGAAAATGTTGAAACCAAATTTGCCCTGCTGAGGAAAAAATACCTGCTAATAGCACTGTCTGGTAATAGTAATTATGATGAGAAAATATGTGACTGTGTTTGTCTGTACAGTATCTGTGTGTATTCTGTATGTTTAAATTATTCCCTTTCTAGGAGCAAAATGGTTAAAAGTACACATTTGTCTACTGTGGCTATGGTTAGGATTCGGGTTCAGTGTGGTCATGGATCTATTTAGCTAGAGTGATACAATAGTCATATGTATGTGTATCTGTAAATAAGCCAGTAAGAGTGAAAGAAATGGAAAATTGTTGGAGAAAATGGAAAGCTTGAGGTCTGTGTGAATATTTTACCAAGTGCTGGCATAATCAAAGTGTGAAGCACTGACAGTAACATTAATAACTGTCAGTTGCTCTGCCTCTAGCTTGCCACACAGTGAAATGTGAGACCAGGTGATGCAACAGGAGGAGAAATAAGAGAACACCTCTCCCTTGTGCTCTCAACAAAGGCAACTGGCTTGCTTTGATTCTCAAACGTCCACCATTAATGCAAAGAAGCCAAAACGCCTGAGTCACCGAGAGCCCCGGGGGAGAACAACATATGAGTGACCCACAGTGATTACACACAGAGTCTGAAATCCTCTGTCACCCACACACTGATATTATGTAGATAGGGGTCTTTTTACCAAATGGTAGTTAGAAAACAGACGCACGTTTTATGCCACCAAGGCACCATACGCCAGGGAGTAAACCACACTTCCTGCGTGTATATTCATCATTTTGATTTAAATAGAATACAACAGAGTTCGATATTGCTTACTGCTTAGCTCCAGTGCTTTCTAATCAATCTGGCAGTAAAACTTCCCTTTGTTCAGAGGTTGTTGAACAGTAATCCTACTCTTATGCAAGGAGTGAATATGTGTTGATATAAAGCAATGGAGGTCATGTGAAGACAGCTAGCTGCTACATCTCCCATTCTGTTAAGAACCTTGACGTGACCTCAGGAGGTCTGGATATGATCATATAAATTACAGAAAGTATGTCTTAATCCTAGATAAAAACTGATATGCTGGACTGCAGTAAGTAAGGAAACGTTTGGCTTTCTTGGTTTCTCTACAAGAGACCCATGAATTGTGGAAAATGTACCCAACAGTTCAGAAATGTCTTTTTCCTGTCACAGAGAGAATATTTGATCCCCAGAAAAGAATAAAACAAAGTCACAAAAAAGTCACTTTGATTTCACGTTTTTATTTGAGTAGTGAAATTTACACTAACATGAGAAGCAGCTTTTAAGTCACATATCCACACTTAACAAATCTTAACAAATATGCAGAGCCGCCCTAAATGCATTCTTTGTATAGCCTGTAACTAACACTGACTGATGATGTCAGTGATGAATAATTGTCCAGCCACTCTGTTGCTTCAGCAAACAGAAATTGCTGATGAGACAGCAGTTAAAAGCCCAGAATTCAGGGACAAGTGAGACAGCCTTTGTCTACTCCAGCAAAATGTGTTTGCCAGCAAGGATATTCAGAGGGATGTTTATTACTCTTTCTCTCTCTCTCTCTCTCTCTCTCTCTCTCTCTCTCTCTGTCTCACACACACTCTCACTGTGTGTGTGTGTGTGTGTGTGTGTGTGTGTGTGTGTGTGTGTGTGTGTGTGTGTGTGTGTGTAAGCTGTGACCCATGAAGAACAGTGTATCTTGAGTAAGAAACACAGATGTGAATATTCTCACACCCTTCTCATCATCATTCCAGTAAATGTATATAATGACCCTCCTCCACCCACCAGTAGAAACAGATGCAAGTAAGTAAGAACGAAAGAAGGATGAATGGATGAATGAATGTAGCACACCTGGCCTTTTTTCTTCTTCTACAGCAAAACAGCTTATTCTGACACATATTTTTATAACAACATTGGAGGGGATCACCCCTAATAAAATTCTAGATGCAGCTGAAATGTGATACCTGGTTTGAATTCCTTCGCTCAATGTGGCATAAATCAGAGACATCACAATTACGGTGTGGAGACTGACATCTTTATAACACCTGTATCTTCTAGTACAGAAGGAGAATGGTTTTCTTTCAGGTACCCACAGTCAAAGAAAAATTGTCTCAATCTACAGTATGTAGTGAGTTATTATTTAGATTAAACAGGAAAACACATGCTTCAAAGCATTTAATTAACTTTTTATTATTATGAATTTCATGAATTTATATTCTTCAGGTGACTAAGCCACTTTTTCTTCCTTCTCCTTTTTCATCTTGTGTAAGTCTACTGTCTGACATATCACTGACTTTTGTGTGTTAACAGTGCATTTCCCCTTAATTAGGATTAGTACCATATATTATATATACACTCACAGACCACTTTATTAGGAACACCTGTACACCTGCAGGGGTATGGGTGTTCCTATTAAAGTGGCCAGTGAGTTTATATGGAATATGTGGTACAACACTATCATAGTGTACACATATTTTTTTTCTCACATAGCTAGTGTTTCCTGCTTGTACTGCTAATAATGAACTCCTTGTGCTGAGATTTATAGATATTTTGTCAGGTTACTTGTATTGTGGGAAGATGCTTTAGTAGCTCCTTTTGATATACAATATGCCAAGGTTTGTTGACAGCTGACCATCACACCCATATGTTGTTCTTCCCCAAACTGTTGCCACAAAGTTGGAAGTGCACAACTGAATAGGATGTCTTTGTGTGCTGTATCATTACAATTTCCCTTCACTGGAGCTAAGGGGCCCAAACATGTTCCAGCATGACAATGCCCCTGTGCACAAAGTGAGCTCCATGAAGACATGGTTTGCCAAGGTTGGTGTGGGAGAACTCAAGTGGCCTGCACAGAGCCCTGACCTCAACCCCACTGAACACCTTTGAGACGAATTGGCATGCTGACTGCACATCAGTGCCTGACCTCACTAATTGCTCTTGTAGCTGATTGAGCAAATCCCCTCAGCCACACTCCAAAATCTGGTGGAAAGCCTTCCCAGAAGAGTGGAGGTTTTTATAACAGCAAAGTGGGCACTAAATCTGGAATGGGATGTTCAAAAAGCGGGTATAGGTGTGATGTTGAGGTGTCCACAAACTTTTGGCCATATAGTGGTTTTTTTATAGCACATATAGCACAGTTTGCAAGTCTGTTCTACTTTGATTGCTATCAATAGCTGTCTGTGAAATGCATCCATATGGCTGTCACTCATCATGCTATCATCTGCATGATAGTGTACACTAGACTTAGGCCACATGGTATCACCTGGTATCTGAGTATGAGGTATGTAGATATCTGAGTATGAGTAAATGAGCATTGGATGCCTACATGGAAGAATGGAATAAAAAATAATTTTATTTTCATAAGACTTTTTGCTGTATAGTCAGTGTATGTACATGTTCACAGACATTAGTGCTTCAAAGAAGAACACCCTATGATAAAACTAAGGAATAAGAAATCCTGTGAAGAAACAAGACTGAGTTATTTTATTTTTTCAGTCTATTTTTTTTTTAGTTATGGATATGGATATCCATAAGGCTAATGACTCGAATCAGTAGAATTTTAACTGTAGGTTTACCTCCTAGGAGAAGGAGAATGATGCTTATAAACAGTAGTCGCTCACTGAAGATGTAGGATGTGGATGAGATCAAGAACCTGTGGGCTTCAGGACAGGTACCCAGTGAGTGGTACTATGAGATGTAAGAAAATGCGTAGCAAAACTGTATACTATAGTTGAGCAACATGTGCATAAACAGATTTGAATGATCTGAATGCAAGATCTGAATGCAAGAATATTGCCGAGTGCTCAGACAGGCCTAATTAGTGAATCATAAAATAAAAGAAGAGAGCCAATGGGCACAGTCATGGGGGTCCCTGAGACACCAGCAACTTTCTAACACAATATTCAACCTAGTTCATGTTAGAAGCCTGGCTGCAGCATTTTGGACTAATTGGTGCTTCTTGATGGATTCGGTGGGGATGCCAGCTAGAAGTGCATTACTGTAATCTAATTTAGAGGATATAAATGCATGAGGTGACTTCTCTACATCATGTATGAACAGCATGTTCCTTATCTTCCTTATCTATGAAAGAAGGGTGTTCTAGAAATATTAATATAGAGTTTTAGATGTTTAATCACAGATTTTTAATTGGACAGATTTTTTCCCTAGAATTAATAAATGAAAGGTTTATAATTTCTCTACAGTTAGCCTGTAGATTACAGATTACAGATTACATAAGTTTTTTTCATTGTCTTCTCCCATCTCCCCCACATTTGAAAGTATAGCTGTGGTTATTATACTAGGGCTGTAGTAGGAAACATATTGAGAGTCTGGTCTCAAGATGTTTTTGGCCTCGGTCTTGGGAATTGTCTTCACTAAATATGATCTTCGTCTCGTCTAACACTTTGTAAATAATGTTTGTGTTGTCCACATTTAGGGTCAATTTATAATGGGACGGGTTCGAGTCTCCGTCTTAACTTTTTAGGGGGTACCTTGGTAAGTATAGTGTGCATGCAGAACATTTCACATTTGAGACTTCTCTTATTTTTTTATGGGGGTGAGAAAGTGCAATTTAAAAAAAAAAATTCCCTCACTTTCAGGTTGAATATATCTGGTGGGGAGCCAGATACAAAACTGAAATTTTCACAGAAATAAGTCCTCTATAGTAGCATTCTGCTGTAAAAATTGTGAGTTTGGGGTTGGAGGTAAAGTCTGCAGGACAGTGGACCTCGACGGCCAGATTTGAAGAACCAGCCTGATCAATCATGTTGGTACAGGTGTACAGTTGGTATGCGTGAATAGATTTTATCCAAATATGGAAGTACAATGTTCAGTTGGGTGTTTTACAAATGAACAGTGTCATAAACAGAGCTGTGGTGTTGTTTCCCCTGTGATAAAAGCAGTAAGTGACTTCTGAGCTGTAGTCAATTACCGCCTTTATCACAGAACACATACCTGTATAATTTCCTGTACTGGCTCCAAAGTGGCACAACATATCAGTTTGATTCCCAATGATGGTACAACCATCTATAGTGTAGTGTAATTGACCCTGCTTTCTCTTTTGGAATAATGCCATTTCTGTCTCCAAAAATGAGTAGAGTTATGCTATGGCAATTGCATTGTTAAGTATGCAAATATGTTTAGTATAGTATTTTCTATACTATACTATATACTGTATGTACCCTGTGATGCTCTTTGAGTAATAGTTTGGATAATGCTTTACTTAGATAATCTAATTTAAGCATTGTACAAACTGCCAACTGTCATTAGCCAGCCAATGAATTGATATGCTGGTACTATTTGACACACTAGCTTCTGCCATTAACCAAAAGGAAGGTATTTTTTGATACATTGTGCACAGGTATATCTTAGTGGTATAATGCTGTTATAATTTTATAATGCTAACTTGGTTGAGTATATGCATATTTTTTCCCCCTGTGCTCACTAAGCTGCTGTCTCAGTGGTTAGAAATTAATGTGTTTATGTTGACATGGATGGAGCGATGGAACAGGAGGTGAGACAAGCAAAATCTGCACGTGCAGCTGGTTTAAAATTGTGTTTGCCTTGCCATCTGCCGAGAGCCCCTCTTGGTATATTTCAAAAGGCTTTAAAATGCTGGTCATTCATTTTCAGTAACCTCTTTATCAATCCTGAGCCAATCCCGCTAATGCTGAGCACAAGGCAGGAGAAATCACCCCAGATGAGATACCAGTGCATTGCACGAAGTGCTGGTCAATTTCTTGTAAGTTCTCACAACTGCAATTCCTGAATGAATGCTATTTATATCTCCCCACTTCAACCTACATAGGCTACTTCACCCAACTACAAACTAGACAATACTGAGTGAATTTATTTTATCTATAGCAAATAAGAAGTGAGTACTAAATGCTGATTTGCTTCCATCATAAAGACAAGCAATTAGCCAATATACACTGCCCTCCACTAATATTGGCCCCCTTGGTAAATATGGGCAAAAAAGGCTGTGAAAAATTGTCTTTATTGTTTAATCTTTTGATATTTTGTTAAAACAATTCACAAAAATACTCTGCTCTCATGGATATCAAACAATTGCAAACACAACACAGGTTTATAAAAAGAAATATCTTTGTTAAATATAGGTGTGCAACAATTATTAGCACCCATAAGTATTCATATGAGAAAAATATATTTGAAGTGTATTGAAATTTAATTTTTATTTAGTACACCTGGATGACTTGGAACAGGAAATTGTTCAACTATGACTTCCTGTTTCACAGGGGGATAAATATGAGGTAACACATAGACCAAATTCCCTTATTCATTCATAACAATGGGTAAGACCAAGGAATATAGCTGTGATGTGTGGCAAAACGTTGTTGAGCTTCACAAAATGGGAAGTGGCTATAAGAAAATAGCACAAGCATTGAAAATGCCCATTTCCAAACATAAGGGCAAAACTTAAGAAGTTCCAGTCAACTGGAAATGTTATGAATCAACCTGGAATTGGACGTGTGTCTATATTGTCTCAACGCACTGTGAAGAGGATGGTTCAAGTGGCCAAAAATTCTCCAAGGATCACAGCTGGAGAATTGCAGAATTTATTTGCGTCTTGGGGTCAGAAAGTCTCCAAAACTACAATCTGAAGTCACCTAAATCACCACAAATTGTTCGGAAGGGTTTCAAGAAAAAAGCCTCTACTCTCATCCAAAAACAAACTCAAGCATCTTCAGTTTGCCAGGCACTACTGGAACTTCAAATAGCAATTGTATGATATCCATGAGAGCAGAGTATTTTTGTGAATTTTTTGAACAGCAGATCAAAATAAAACAACAGTTAAACAATAAAGAAAATTTTTCACAGCCTGCTTTGCTCATATTTACCAAGGGTTCCAATATTAGTGGAGGGCACTGTAATCACTTTTTTTTTGTACACACCCACAAAAAACGCACAAAACGATACATTCATTGTCAGGTATGTCAGTCATCCAAATATTACCATCACTTAGATATAGATGTAAAGTCTAGTCATACAGCACTTAAAATATTCTACTGTGTGTAGCCAGCGGTTCATATTTAAAAATAAGAAATAAAATAAACACATCTTAAAAGAAAAAAGAAAAAAAAATCAAAGCAGCACAACTAACCACAACTCCCCTTTTTACAATTACATGGCTCTTTGGCAAATTATTGCCTGTGGTAATGGCAAATTACCAAGAACATGTCTGCCACACCAGTATATGCAAATAATTTGTGCCATATTATTCACAATTTGTCTGTAAAATGGGGCAGTGCAGTTTACCAGACGTTACTGCTCTGTACTGAATGTGCTAATGAATGAGATGAACGAGAACTGTTATGTGACTCAGGTCAGGACATTGTATTTTCTCTCTCCTAATTCTAACAGAATAAAATTACAAATTCATTTAAATAAACAAAATAAAACACAGATATGCACATTCAAGACCCATTTCTTATGGAGTTTGAGTGTGACCTCAAACCATCTCCATTAATTAATGGAGTGTGTGTTATTGATGGTGTTTACTTTGCTAATTAGTCAAGTTTACAGAAGCTACCTTTAGAACAGCAGGTCACAATGTCAACATATAAATTGACCCAAGAGCGATCACAGAGTCAGACAGTGTATTTGTTTTATTCAAACAAAAAGGCACACAAGCATGCATAACCTTCTACAGTTTCCTTTATCTAATATACACACTCATTCTCTTGCCACTTCTCTAGTGAAATGTAAATGACACATTCAGCACTACATATCCTCTGCAACTGTTTTCTTCTCTTTTCTTTCTGCTTGATTTGGAACAACACGTGTTTACCAATATTGTCTACAATATTGTATTATCAGTACTGTACATGGATATTAGATATTTACAAACTGTTCAACTTAATGATTATTAACCATCACCTTCATTTTTTCATAATAGTAACTCAAATCCTAATTTTGGCAATCAACATAACCATAAAATTAACCTTAAAATAAACATAACAAAAAACAAAAAAAACAAACAAAAAAAATCTGATGTAGATGACGGGGAAATGTTTGAGTAGTGCACAGAGTTTCCTGAAGTCTTTTGTGTAGACATAATATTGTTAATGTCCTGACCAGTTAAGTAGATATAATAGTTTAAGGCAAATGGTATAAATATATACTTAACTTAACATGTAAACATAAATGCTGCATGTAAATATGAATAACTTTTGCTGAATATTCAAGCTTGTTTGATCTCTGGACCATATGAATACATTTGTCTCTTTTCTGTTATTTTAAAAGCCTGTAAACAAATAAGTATGGAATAAGACCTAAAAGACTGTGATGAGGTGATATTTGTGAACACCGTGATAAGATTTTGCTTGCACATTCTGTCCTTCCTTTTCTTCCTCTCTCTTGTTAACGCTACAAAGAGAGGATCAGGAGTTTGACTGGGCATGCTAAATGAGATAATTGGCCCCCAGTGGACCAGTTAAGGAGGGTGTGCAAGGAAAAAGGAGAAAGAGGGGAATGTAACATGTGCCTGAATTAAGCCCTGAAACGCATACACAGTAAATATTGGTTCAAACTATCAAAACACACACTGCACATATCTATCTAAGTGTATCAGCATATCAGCAAAGGTTTACTAACTTTGGATATTAAACTCAAGCCTCAATTATAGCAGATAACATTATAAATTCAATACATACTTAAGATAACACCGCCCTGCATCAGATCTGCTGAATAGGCTCTGATAGTTGTTTCTTACTAATACTTAGATGCTGAGTCCAGATATGCTGTTAGTTTTGCTCTAGAACATCACAACTTTTCACAAAGCCTGATGTCCAGTGTAGAGCTTTTTTGCCTAAGATGGACCATAAACGTTAGAGCTATTGCCAGATACACTGCCACCAACACAGGAAATACTATGTTAATGCACAATAGGTGAGCAATATTTATCACTTTTCGTCTGATTAGCCCTTATATGAATGCTAGGCACACTTACATGCACACAAAACTACTGATTTCAGGGATTTATAATGACCAGTGAAAGACGGAAATGCGAGCATAGCCCAGATGATTTCTGCTACATCTGTGGGTGTTTTGCCAATCCAGAAAATCCCTCAAAAGGAAGTTCACTCCTTAAGCACTCTGCATATTATTATAATGTTCGTCTTTTGAAATAGCTTTATTTAGAGATTTTCACAAACATTTCACAGACTATTTGTCTGCTGTTCATGTTGTAAACAAGTGTTATGTTTTGTGTGCCTATTGTTGTAATTAATAAATAATAATAGTGAAATTTGACAGCTTCTACCAATTTAAATAAAACCCTGAAAGCAATATAAATTTAGCAAAATTATCTAAAATTTTATTCTTATTTTGTGGGAAAACAGTATGTGATAGGGAATTTTCAATGGCATATTTGAACTCAGCATGACCAAAATAGGTAAAAACAAGTGTGATTTGCAAAACAGCATAAACTTTTTTTTCTAGGTGCAGGGCGGTGTAATTGATGTGAATGGTCCTACCCTAAAAAACTGAACAGCCTTCAACTGTACTGTTTAACCTTATATTATACAATTGTAGAAGAGTAACAATTCATAATCATACTATCTGGTGTCATCCAGAAGAGGATAGGTTCCCTTTAAAGTCTGGCTCCTCTCAAGGTTTCTTCCTCATGTCGTCTCAGGGAGTTTTATTTGTGTTATGTATTATTTGTGACTGTCGTCTCTGGCTAGCTGATCAGGGAGCAAAATATACCTGTAAATCTACATCTAGATCTCTTTTAGCTTCTTTGTGGCAATGCTTATTGCTAAAACAGCTAAACAAATAAATTGGACAGAATATAAACGCTTTATATGTGTTAAAATACAAATGAAAAGCATTACTAAACATGTTATAAACTTGTTATGTTCACTTGATTTCATTTTCTTTTCATCATCTATCAAAACTAAGACTGGATCAGAAAATAAACAGTGGCTCTTAATTCAACATTTAAATCAATGAGTTATTTTGTAACATCACTTTAGGGAGCTATGAATATTGTTGCTTTCCTAAGTGTCATCCTCTAAGGAGCCACAAACACTAACGCGTCCTCCTAACGGGAAACAAACAGTTGTGTGATGCTTCATGAATAGACAACTACTTCCTGAAGGCCCCAGTGGGACCAGTCTGCCTGGTAATAAATCCATCATTGCCTATCATCATTAACATCATCATCATCTTAACAGGGTGTAGCAGAGTGCTGAGAGTTTTGGGATTGGTGGCTCATTAATAGATTAGCTCATCCATTGCACTAACACTAATGGTACAAACAATAGCAACAACTCAAAGTTCCTTGATGACCAACAAATGGTAACAATGAAGACAAGTCTTACATTTAGGGTCAGCGTGGTGTTCATCTTGCAAAAATTCAGCTCTGGGTTTCATCATGCGAAATGACAAAAAGAATGTTAATTCTTAATTATATAGTAAGTGGAACAGTTAAAAAGATATTTTTTAAAATTTATCCTTTATTTAACCAGGAAATTCCCATTGAGATACAAGAGCTCTTCTTCCAGGGAGTCCTGGTCAAGACGGCAGAAAAGAAACGATTTCACACAGTGAAACATATACAATACAAAAAAGTAACACAGGAGACATAGTAAAAGAGAAAAGACATAGAGGGCATACCAGCAATATCCATAACACATTTCACCTCAAGTCAAGAATTATGTAAAACCACAACATGTTTCCTTTAGGGCAGTTTGTAAAAGACCTTTAAAAGTAATCAGAGAAGGAAGTGTTTCAGAGGTAATAATATTTTGGAACTCATTCCATGCCCAGGGAGTATAAAAAGAGAATGCAGTTTTACCAAGCTATGATATGTATGGTAATAATAATAAATGATTCTCACAAGGAGTTTATTGCAATTAGGAGGAAGAGACATTTTGCTAGATTTCCAAATGAAATGGTGAGAGGGTGTCATGGTGGTACAGCAGTTAGAGTTGTTGCCTCATTAGCATTCCTGGTTCTTGCTCGGGTTACTGCCTGTGTGGAGTTTCACATGCTCTCTCTGGGTTCTCTAGTTTTCTTCCACATTCCAAACACATGTCAATAGGCGAATTGGCTTTCTTAATTTGTCCTAGGTGTGAATGTGTGTGTTCATGATGCCCTGTGATAGACTGGCTTCCCATCCAGGGTGTATTCTCACCTCATGGCCAGTGTTCTTGGGATAGGGTTCCACAGTGACCCTGACTTGGATGAAGTGCTTACTGAGGATGAATGGATGAATGGAATGTTGAGACTGCTAACCTATTTGTAACACTGCATATTAAAACAAATGTGCTGATTGTTGAGAATTCCTTTAAAGACCTATATGGGAATGAGCAAAGAAAATAATTTATATCTTTATCATTACACTTGATCAACTATGGTATAACACTCTTATTATGAATAAATAATTTATTTGTATTTGTGTATGTGTGAGTATGTTTTGTCTGAACTATTAGTAGCTCATAATGCCATAATATATATAGGGGATGTCAAACACATTCTCTGGCCACCTGCCTTTTTTTCTCTCTCATTCACTCTTAACCCTTTAACCTTCTTCTCAACCGTTTGGTAGAGCACATTTTGAGACACTACGTCTTACTGAAAAATGTGTTGAACTTAACTCCATCTTAAGCCATCTCTACCACTTGGTTTAGGTATGTTATGTTAAAAATATTCACTATATGTTGCTGTGTCTTGAAATAGTGTCCCTTTTCAGTTTGCCTCCTTACAGGAAGTTAGAAAAAAGAAAGTCACTCCAGACATCTGCCTCTAGGTTTTATTTGACTTTTTCTAAATGTTTTTGGTATTTGGTAAATGCATTTATACTTTTATCATGAAGTGAATTATGGCCTATACTAAAACAGCCATAAGTTACCTATACTAGGCCTATAGTAAAAAAAAAAAAAAGAAGTGTCAAAATAAACATTGATTGTTGTTGTTATTGCCCCAAGGAAATAAAAAATGCAAAGAAAACAATTTTCCACTGCTTTTTTCTTAGTGAGGATGTTAAAGGGTTAAGCAGACAAAAGATGTTAAATAACAAATGCTTCTCTAACACTGCAAGCGGATGCGTTGTATCAGTGTGTGGGTTGCCCACACAGTAATTACTCCATGCCTCGCCCTTCTGACACATGATCACCATGCAGCCATAAAGCACTGTAATTACAGCTAACACACATGCACACACACCAGCGCTTGAAGGCACACACGCGCACACACACGCACACACACCCACACACACAGTCTCCGTAATTATTCCTGACACACACACACACACACACACACACACACACACACACACACACACAGAGAGAGAGAGAGAGAGAGAGAGAGAGAGAGAGAGAGAGAGAGAGAGAGAGAGAGAGAGAGAGATAATCTGCCTATAGTGTAATTACAGACAGCCTTGCCTCCAAGCCTGCCAAAACGGGAGCTAATCAGCCAGCTAGCAGGTGTGAAGTATCATGTTTTAGGTGAGTGAAGCTCACCTGCATACTCCTCAATGGAGATCAGAGGAGAGCATGTATTAGAGGGATAGGGAAACACAGCACCTGCAGCTAGGGAAAGTAAAGAAGAAGTGACTACATACATAAGGGAGGAGAAAGAAGTGCTAGTCCCATCTTTATAAGGCATCTCACAGATAGCACAGTTAGTCTAGAACCACCTCTATTTTACTACAATATTTATATATAGTTTAATATCTATATTTATATTGACTTCTGGTGGAACTTCTGGTTGACTAAATAGCCAGTGTTTGCCAGGTAGAATAGGAAATCTAAAATATACAGTAAATTATTTATTTTATTTAGATTGATAAATGCAAAATTCACTGCAAACAAATGAATAATACAGATTGAAATATAGGGGGAATGTTTTTGCAAAAAGGTTGTTGTGGGTAACTGAGGGCATCTGGTTTGAATGCGTAAATAGAAAAGAGAGGCAGCTTTCTGCAGGTCGACAATTTAAATTCCAGCCTCTCTAAACGTGGACCAAAGTGTTTAGAATTAATTGAGGAGTTACTTGAACAGTGCAAAACTAAATTCTCAAATGAAATGTTAATTTGCAAATTTGTCCCAACTAACTGGGAAAATTAATATGACAACTTTAATTTTAATGTGAGCAACTTCAAGTGCAAAAAGAGACAGCTGATGATGATGATTATATAGCAGCTTTGAAAAAAGGGCAATGTTTCCCTCTTTACAGAACAATTAATGTAACTGGGGACATAACCATCAGGAGATTTTTTTATAGAGGGTTCAATGAGTGCATCTGCACCTCCTGCTGTTGGGATGATAAATTGTCCGTGAATTTGCTTGAAGTTTGTGAGCTGTTTCAGTATGTGGAGGTATAATTTGGTCAAGGGGCTTGGGTCAGGTGGTAGAGCGGGTTGTCCACTAATCGCAGGGTTGGTGGTTCGCTCCCTGGCCCCTCCACATGCTGAAGTGTCCTTGGGCAAGACACTGAACCCCAAGTTGCTCCCGATGGCAGGCTAGCACCTTGCATGGGTATATGAGTTTGTGTGCGTGGGTGACTGAGAAACAGTGTAAAGCGCTTTTTGAACCACTAAGGTTAAAAGGCGCTATACCATTTACCATTATGTCTATTACAGTCAATAAGCCTACTTGTGGCCTAATTCACTTCAGTTTATAACTCATAGTATGTCATCACAAATGGCGGTTGTAAATGCCAGTTGTTTCTGCACATTGCACAGAAAAATGTACAGCATTTGCTGACCAACGTTATTCAATGCAGCTTCTTAAAGTGGCAAAGGAGAGCAAAGAAGAACTGTGTGGTTTTTTTGTGAATAATAGTAAAAATACTGTGGTGCAACCCCTAGCTACAAGAGCACTTTTCTTTGGGGTGGGCCAAATGGGTGGGCCTGCCCACCCAGGCCTCCCCATAGCTTCAACATTGTTATAAACTGTCATGCAAGAGCATATGATGATAGTAAAGCAAATGATAACATGTTATAATGAGCGCATTAATAAAAAATGTATGTTTTGCCTTGCAGCCAACTCTGATGTCACAGCTATGATGTTATAGAAAATTGATCAAAACCTTCTTACCTTCTGCTATAATTTTTTTATCTTTAAAATATATCAGTGCATGAAGGTACATGAGCATGAAGGACAAATGGATGAATTGATGGTCTAGATAATCTACTAAACATCAGGCTATAAAACTGTTAACACAGTCTTTATTATTAGTTGATAGTCTGATACCTAACTGGGCAGTAGTGGCTCAGCAGGTAGGACTCTGGACAACTGATCACAAAGTTGTGAGGTCAAATCCTGGTACCTTCAGGATGCCAGTGTTGGGCCCTTAACCTTCATCTGATCAGCCTAATGGTAAGTCACTTTGGATAGAAGTGTCTGCCAAATAAGTTAAATGTAAATCTGGTTGTTCAAAGTGTGAAATATGTCACTGTAGCACCTTACCATGATATATAACATATAAACACTTTATGCTTCAAGACTTTAGACATGGCATGGAAAAGAGTGGAGCAGGACATGTTGGCTCACACTTCTCACAGAGGTCATAAATTAAAACGTTGGATAAAATAACATGCTATCTTTCTTGTGAGGCATGTTATAAAAATGCTTCAGAACTGTGGGGTGAATTAGCACATATATGGATCAGGTGACAATCAATAGTTACCACATCATAAAATATTCTGGCCAATCACGTTGCAGTATGCAAATACAAGCCATGCAGCGGGGATGGGCACATTTTGCACATTTTTCATGCGATATTTATCTGGATTTTTGTCTAGGCTAAATGTGTGCTTTTATGCTGGCTAATTGCTGCCACAGCAAAACATTTATTAGTGAATATAAATAAAATGTGGTATTTAAAACAAGTTTTGTACGACTAATAACTAGAGCTATAGAAATACATTAAAAGAACCATGTTGCAAGTCCTGCACTCTTAAACTTGGTCTCTTGTTCACTCTTGTCCTGTTTCTCTTTTCAGTTACTATGAAACAGCCTACTTCCTCTTTCCAGCAGCTTCGAATACAACAGCCACTTTCATGCAAAGTACCTTCTCACCCAGCTGGAGCTGTTCCAGAGCATCTAAACTATAGAATGAGAGCATATTGAGTTAGAATGTTGTTGAGATAGCTGGGGAAAGGTGTTGCACTATCCACAAATGATTAGAGACAGCAGGCCACTATAAATAGTTGTTATAAGTAAATGTTTAAGTCACAGGCTCCTGGGTTGTGTGTTGGAATAATTCCCCTTTCATCACACGCCTCTCTAATTCACATGCACAAGGTAAGACTAGATAGAAACCTCTAAAAGTGTAACAACAGCACGGCTGATTTTACATCAAAATGGTCCTGATAAACCAGAAAATCCATGTCTGCTATCTTTTAGACACATGTCCAGACATGGACACAGTCTGTCTTGACTCAATGTGCATACATGACAACTGAAGCACGTAGCCTGACCTGACATGGCCTAAGGTAGTATGCTGTGAAAGAATACGCACATACACCTTTACTATGCAGTTAAAAAAGCTATTTCAAAGGCTCTGGGACTCCAAAGAACCACAGTGAGAGCCATTATCTCCAAATGGAAAAACTCAGCACAGTACTGAATCTTCCCAGAAGTGGCCAACCTTCTAACAATCCTCCAAGAGCACAGCAACTACTCATCCAGCAAGTCACAAAAGAGCCAAGGACAACATCAAAGGAACTACAGGCCTCTCTTGCATTAATAAAGGTCACTGTTCATGACTCCACTATCAGAAAGACACTGGGCAAAAATGGCATCCATGGAAGAGTGGTGAGGTGAAAACCACTGCTAACCCAGAAGAACATTAAGGCTCATCTGAATTTTGCCAAAACACACCTTGATGATCCTCAAACCTTTTGGGAGAATGTTCTGTGGACTGATGAGTCAAAAGTGGAACTGTTTGGAAGACAGGGGTCCTGTTACATCTGACATAAACCAAATACAGAATTCCACAAAAAGAAGATCATACCTAGGGTCAAGCATGGTGGTGGTAGTGTGATGGTGTGGGGCTGCTTTGCTGCTTCAGGGCCTGGGCAACTTGCACTAATTGAGAGAAACATGAATTCTGCTTTCTACCAGAAAATCCTAAAGGAGAATGTCCGGTCTTCAGTCCGTAAGTTGAAACTCAAACGCAATTGGATTATGCAGCAAGACAGTGATCCAAAGCACCGGAGTGAGTCCACCTCTGAATGACTAAAAAAAAAAAGCAAAATAAAAGTTTTGGAGTGGCCTAGTCAAAGTCCCGACTTGAACCAACTGAGATGCTGTGGCAGGACCTTAAATGGGCAGTTCATGCTTGAAAACCCTCCAGTGTGGCTGAACTAAAGCAGTACTGCAAAGAAGAGTGAGCCAAAATTCCATTCCACCACAGTGCTGTGAAAGACTGACATCCAGTTATGCATTTGGTTGCAGTTATTGCTGTTAAAGGTGGCACGACCAGATTTTAGGTTTAAGGGGGCAATTCGTTTTTCACATAGGTGATAGGTGTTGGATAACTTTGTTTTGTTTCAATAAAACAAAATAATAAAAATTGTATTGTGTGTTTACTCAGGTTGCCTTTGTTTTATGTTGTATTTTGTTTGAAGATCCAAAACTATTTAGTATAGATATACACAAAAACTGAAGAAATCAGTTTGTATGAGTGGACAACATGGTGCCATTTACTCCCATTGTTTTGAAGCCATTTATTGGTCGCCATCTTGAGAAAATTGGAGCCAGAGCATGACAGTAGATGCGACCAAATCAGACAGTGTGTCTGCTTCTCTCCTGCCCATATTGGTGATGGACAGGTGTCGGGAGCATGCACGCTGTGAGATACCTGAAGTGAAACTTAAGATGGCACATCAGCTAACTCAAAGTGGCAAGTACTATTACAACCCAGTTCCGAAAAAGTTGGGACAGTAAGGAAAATGCTAATAAAAACAAAGAGGAGTGATTTGTAAATGTACTTTGACTTGTATTTTTTTTAAAAAACAAACGTATAAAGACAAGGTATTTGATGTTTTACCTAATCAACTGCATAGTTTTTTGAAGATACACGTGTATTTTGAAATTGATGCATGCAACACGTTCCAAAAAAGTTGGGACAGGGGCAATTTAGGACTAATAGCAATGTAACAAGTTGAAATAAGAAGGTGATGTGAAACTGGTGAGGCAATCGTCTAATCATAGTATATAAGGAGCCTCCAAAAAAGGCCTAGTCCTTCAAGAGCAAGGATGGGTCGAGGCTCACCAATCTGCCAACAGATGCGTCAGCAAATAATCCAACACTTTGAGTACAACATATGCCAAAGACAAATTGGTAGGATTTTGGGCATTTCACCTTCTACATTGTACAATACCATTAAAAGATTCAAGGAATCCGGTCAAATCTCTGTGTGTAAAGGGCAAGGCCGAAAACCACTTCTGAATGCGCGTGATCTCCGATCCCTCAGACATCACTGTCTTAAAAACCGTGATGAGTCTGTAATGGATATCCTGACATGGTCTTGGGAATACTTTGGTAAACCTTTGTCAGTCAACACCATGTGCCGCATCCACAGATGTAAGTTAAGTCTTTACTATGCAAAGCTGAAGCCATACATCAACCATACATCAGAAGAGCCGCCAACTTCTCTGGGCTCGGTCTCATCTGAGATGGACAGTAACACAGTAGAATCGTGGTTTGTGGTTCGATGAGTCAACATTTCAAATAGTTTTTGGACAAAACAGCCATTGTGTTCTCCAGGCCAAATAGGAAAAGAACCATCCAAGCTGTTATCAGCCTCAGGTCCAAAAACAAGCATCTGTCATGGTATGGCGGTATTTCAGTGCCCATGGCATGGGTAACTTGCACATCTGTAAGGGCACCATTAATGCAGAAAGATGTGTACACCTTTTGGAGCAACATTTGCTGCCATCTAGAGCAGGACAACGCCAAACCACATTCTGCCTGGATTACAAGTGCATGATTCCGTAAGCAGAGAGTGCGGGTGCTAGCATGGCCTGCCTGCAGTCCTGACCTGTCTCCAATTGAGAATGTGTGGCGCATTATGAAGCGAAAAATAAGGCAACGAAGGCCCTGTACAGTTACGCAGCTGAAGAAATGCATAATGGATGAATGGGGGAAATTTCCGCTTGCTAAACTTAACCAACCGGTGTCTTCAGTGCCCAAACGCTTAATAAGTGTTATTAAAAGAAAAGGTGATGTTACACAGAGGTAAACAGTCAACTGTCCCAACTTTTTTGGAGTGTGTTCTAGTCATCAGATTTGAAATGAATGCATATTTTCAAAAATAAATTAAATTTACAAAGTAAAACATCAAATAATGTGTTAATAATGTGTTCTCAATATAGTACAGGGTGAATTGAATTTTCAAATGACTCTTTTTGTTTGTTTTTTGCATTTTCCATACTGTCCCAACTTTTTCAGAATTGGGGTTGTACTTAGTATATTGATTTTACCCTTGTCAGATTTTATAGCTTTCATGACTGACTGAGCTGCCATTTGCTAACTAGCTGATATATCCATCATTTGAATAAAAGAAATGTAAATAGAAATAGCTAATTTAAGGTACCAACAGAAATTATACTGGTAAACAACAATCAATATTTATACTCAACACAACCTTTCTTTTTTGTTGTTGCATAGAATCACTGCGGTAAGTTACCCATTTGAATGGAGAAGAGCTCTTTTGTACTGCAGTTGTATTTAAAAGGAGTGTCTGGCTAACCATAACAACTTACTTAAAGTCTTCATACAGTCAATAAATTGTTATGAAATTTAACTAGTGTTAGCTGCCTTGGTCTATGTCATCACTTTTTCACTTATGTTAGTTTGCTAGTTATAATATCAGTCCAATGAGCTAGACAAAATTAAATCTACGTTCTCAGCAATTTATTATATGTATACAGTGCTGTGAAAAAGTATTTGCCCCATACTGATTTCTTCAGATCTCATACTAAATAGTTTTAGATTGTCAAATGAAATATACTGTTGCAATCAAAATTATTCAACCCCCATTGCAAATCAGGTTTATTGTCAAAATTTAGAGACTTTCAGCTGTTTGCAATGAACAAATCAAACAAAAGCAATTGAAATAGTTAAACACAACGAATGCTTCAAGTGGTTTCCCCAAATTCAACTGAAAATGCAACTTATAATGACTTCTCCAGTTTCAAAATTATTCAACTCCTTCATGGCAAGCATCTTTAGTACTTAGTAGAGCACCCTTTTGCTGTTATGACCTGCTGCAAACGAGATGCATAGCCAGACACCAGCTTCTGGCAGCGTTCCCGAGGTATTCCTCATGAGCAATAGCCTCCAGTTCAGTAATATGCATGGGTTTGCGTGCTGCAACCGCCTTCTTCAAATCCCACCAGAGATTTTCTATGGGGTTCAAGTCAAGTGACTGATGGCCCTGTAGAATCTTCCATGACATCTTCTGAAACCAAGCCTTGGTGGAATTTGAGGCATGCTTGGGATCATTGTCCTGTTGGAAGGTCCAATGACACCCAAATTTCAGCTTCCTCACAGAGGGCATGACGTTTTCTCCTAGGATTTCCTGATACTTCAATGAATCCATCTTGCCTTCCACATGCTGCAGGTTTCCAGTGCCCCAGAGCATCACCAAGCCACCACCATGCTTGACTGTGGACAGTGTTCTTTCTTCATTCTTCTTTTTCCAGACATACTGCTGATCCATTGTGCCGAAAAGTTTTGTTTCATCGCTCCAAAGAACAGAATTCCAAAACTTCTGTAGCTTATTTATATGAGCTAACTTGGCCAACTTTTCTTGTGCTTTTGGGTCAGTAGTGGTGTACGTCTTACAGTTCTGGCATAGAAACCTTCTTCGTTTAGTATGTACCATACTGTGCTCACTGAAACCACAGTGCCTGTTGCCACCAAGTCATGCTGCAGGTCTTTTGCAGTCACTCAAGGGTTTTTCACAACCTGCCTTCTCAGAAATCTGGTTGCAGCTGTTGATAGCTTCCTTTTTCTGCCCCATCCAGATATTTCATGTATTTTCTGCCCCTATCCAGGTATTTCATGTGTTCCAGCTCAAGCACACCTGGTACAACTAATGAATCCCTTGATTAATTGCATCAAGTGTGCTTGAGACAACACCTGTTTTACATATTTGTGCTGTCTTGAGGGATTCTATTCAGAGGGTTGAATAATTTCACGACTGGAGAAGTCATTATAAGTTGCATTTTCAGTTGAATTTGGGAAAACCACTTGAAGCATTCGTTGTGTTTAACTATTTCAATTGCTTTTGTTTGATTTGTTCATTGCAAACAGCTGAAAGTCTCTAAATTTTGACAATAAACCTGATTTGCAATAGGGGGTTGAATAATTTTGATTGCAACAGTATATTTCATTTGACAATCTAAAACTATTTAGTATGAGATCTGAAGAAATCAGTATGGGGCAAATACTTTTTCACAGCACTGTATACATATAATAAATTGCTGAGAATGTAGATTTAATTTTGTCTAGCTCATTGGACTGATATTATAACTAGCAAACTAACATAAGTGAAAAAGTGATGACATAGACCAAGGCATGTGTTGGATTATTTCATTATTTGCTTTTGTTTGATTTGTAAATTTTGACAATAAACATGATTTGCAATGGTGGTTGAATAATTTTGATTGCAACTGTAACATAAAACAAAGGCAACCTGAGTAAACACACAATACAGTTTTTAATTATTATTTTTCTTTTATTTAAGCAAAAAAAAGTTACCCAACACCTATCACCCATGTGAAAAACTAATTGCCCCCTAACACCTAAAATCTGGTCGTGCCACCTTTAACAGCAATAACTGCAACCAAATGCTTCAGATAACTGGAGATCAGTCTTTCACAACACCGTGGAATTTTGGCCCACTCTTCTTTGCAGAACTGCTTTAGTTCAGCCACATTGGAGGGTTTTCAAGCATTAACTGCCCGTTTAAGATCCTGCCACAGCATCTCAATTGGTTCAAGTCAGGACTTTGACTAGGCCACTCCAAAACTTTAACTGAGCTTTTTTTGAGTCATTCAGAGGTGGACTTACTCCTGTGCTTTGGATCACTATCTAGCTGCATAATCCAATTGTGCTTGAGTTTCAAGTTACGGACTGAAGACCGGACATTCTCCTTTAGGATTTTCTGGTAGAAAGCAGAATTCATGTTTCTCTCAATTAGTGCAAGTTGCCCAGGCCCTGAAGCAGCAAAGCAGCCCCACACCATCACACTACCACCACCATGCTTGACCCTAGGTATGATCTTCTTTTTGTGGAATTCTGTATTTGGTTTATGTCAGATGTAACAGGACCCCTGTCTTCCAAACAGTTCCACTTTTGACTCATCAGTCCACAGAACATTCTTCCAAAAGGTTTGAGGATCATCAAGGTGTGTTTTGGCAAAATTCAGATGAGTCTTAATGTTCTTCTGGGTTAGCAGTGGTTTTCACCTCCCCACACTTCCATGGAAGTTTGCCCAGTGTCTTTCTGATAGTGGAGTCATGAACAGTGACCTTTATTGATGCAAGAGAGGCCTGTAGTTCCTTTGATGTTGTCCTTGACTCCTTTGTGACTTCCTGGACAAGTTGTTGCTGTGCTCTTGGAGGAATTTTGGAAGGTTGACCACTTCTGGGAAGGTTCACTACTATGCCGTGTTTTTCCATTTGGAGATAATAGCTCTCACTGTGGTCCTTCAGAGTGCCAGACCCTTTGAAATAGCTTTGTAACCCTTCCCAGATTGATGTATTTCAATGACCTTCCTCATCATTTCTGAAATTTCTTTCAACTTTGGCATAGTGTGTTACTGGGTAAGACCTTTTAACCAACTTCATGCTGTTTAAAAATTTCTATTTAAGTGTTTATTTGATTGAACAGGGTTTGCAGTAATCAGGCCTGGTTGCGTCTAGTCCAGCTGAACTGCATTATGAATGCAGTTTCATAGATTTGGGGAATTAGCCTCCACAAACAATTCACAAACAGACTTTGCGCTTGGGTCTCCATCAGTGGACAGTTCATGACTTCAGCAAAATAGGCTTCATGTTGAGACTGTGGTGAATCTCCTGACTACACAGTTGCATTTTATATCATGTATCATACAGTTATAGAAGGGATTTACTTAAAATTACACTATCCGGTGTCACCCAGATGAGGATGGGTTCCGTTTTGAGTCTGGTTCCTCTCAAGGTTTCTTCCTCATGTCATCTCAGGGAGTTTGTCCTTGCCACCATCGCCACTGGCTTGCTATTGGGGATAAATTTATCGATTTAAAATTTAGATCCAAAATCTATGTATCTCTGTAAACCTGCTTTGTGACGATGTCTATTGTTAAAAGCGTAATACAAATAAAATTGAATTGAATTGAATTTAATTTAAAAACGGTATTTTATGTTTACTCAGGTTGCCTTTATTTTATCTTAGAGTTAGTTTTAATGTCTGAAACAATTAAGTATGAGATATACAAAAAACATAAGTAATCAGGTTAGGGCAAATACTTTTTCATAGCTCTATATATATATACACACACACATAGTGTCCTCCACTATTATTGGCACCCTTGGTAAATATGAGCAAAGAAGGCTGTGAAAAATTGTCTTCATTGTTTAACCTTTTGATCTTTTGCTCTCATGGATATCAAACAATTTCAAACAAAACACGGGTTTATAAAAATATATATATTTGTTAAATATAGGTGTGCAACAATTATTGACACCCTTTTAGTCAATACTTTGTGAGAATACATGGCAAGGGATCTGAGACCATTTCTCCATACAGAATCTCTCCAGATCCTTCAAATTTTGAGGTCCACACTGGTGGACTCTCCTCTTCAGTTCACCTCACAGGTTTTCTATGGGTTTCAAGTCAGGGGACTGGGATGACCATGGCAGGACCTTGATTTTGTTTAGTAAACCATGTTTGTGTTGATTTTGATGTATGTTTTGGATCATTGTCCTGCTGGAAGATCCAACCATGGCCCATTTTAAGCTTTCTGGCAGAGGCAGTCAGGTTTTCATTTAATATCTGTTGATATTTGATTGAGTCCATGATGCCACATATCCTAACAAAATGTCCAGGTCCTCTGGCAGAAAAAACAGCCCCAAAACATTAAAGAGCCACCACCAATTCAGTGGAGTTTAATGGTCCAAATTGCAAATTAATTTGGAACTAGCCATGGAATCATACAAGATTGTCTCTAGGTTTCAGGGTTCTCGAGATATGGCCTTAAAAATACAATGTTGCTCTATAGTGCCACCATTAGGCTGAATGGGTCTATCTCGCAGTAGCAGGAGGGAGTACTATCTATTGACCAAATTTCACATCTCTACAACTTGTGCTTTGGTCTACATGATTCATTTTAAGGAAGAAAAATAAGAATAAGAAAAACTTATAGCCTCCAGGGTTCCATGCTTGGACCCTTAATTATTAGTCATGCATTTCTAGCTCCTGCTAGGCTATGCTGTAGATGTCCTCTCAGTAAAGTGTTCTGCTGTACAGTAATAAATGTTTCATTTTTGGAATCCATTTCAGATTATTTGTCTTACAAATATTTTATGTAAATTATCATTTGTTTTCCCAAAGTGCATTTGGTGGAGGCAAAAGTAGCACACATTGTAAAATAAAAATGACACTAAAGGACAGATGAAGTTTATTGCTTTTGGTTTAAAATGTTCTGTTTAGCATATTTAGTATTCAGAGAAATGGCATTAACCAAGATCATTATGGACTTGAAACACTTGAAAAATTAGAAACCACAATTGCTGCTGCCTACAGTATATGCCTTTAAGCGTGTGTGTGTGTGTGTGTGTGTGTGTGTGTGTGTGTGTGTGTGTGTTATGGCATCAGTGAGACCTTGTGATATAATGCATTGGTCAACCCTAATAGTTTCACTGTCTACTAGGCTCTAATATCAGAACCAGCCATCACTGGATATTAGTATAACCCTCAAGAGACCATGTTACATTTACAAACAAATAAAATGAGATAAGATTAAGATAAAGTGATGATAAGATACAGATAATGTGATGCCAGTTTTCTTGCATGACGATGATGATCCATAGAGCAAAAGGTTACTGCAGCAAACTCCCAAATCCTGTGGCTGAGTTTGTGGTCATATCACTTGCCCTGTGGTTGAGTCAAACACAGTATGGTTTATAACATAACCAAAGCCCTGTAGTAAAGCCATAGTGGTTGACATGAGTACATACACAACTAATTTAGCTAAACTGTTTTGGGTGTGTCGGCAGTTAGCAAACACTGTATGGTAAATAGATACATTTTCCTAAAAAATTGCACTAGAGATCATGTTTAACTGAATGTAAATTAATCTAAGACCTATGGAACACAGTAAAAACAAAAAAGGCACGAAATACCATAAAGTCATTCATATGATGTTATATCATTGATATGATGTTACAGCCAGGATAGCTGATTACTGCCTCAGTGGGTCACAACTAGCTGTGTGGGTCTTCTCATCTGTGTCACAAGCGTAAATTAGGACCTGTGTGTGGAATATATGTAATCTATAATTCCACCATACTGTATACTGTATGCATGGGGAAAACATTGCTCCTCTATACAAAAATACCTTCACTTCCACTGGTTCTAGAAGTCATAGCACATAAACAGTGACTCAGTGGCTTACTCACTGTAGTGATCCTCTACTTTTGTTCATCTGGGAATAATTAGGAATTTATTTGGGAATGGTCATCTGCATAGTGTCAGTAAAGCAAAACTATACTGTCTAGCTTCTATTTGTCAGAATTTGGACTTTAGAAAGACGTTAAATTTGCTTCCTTTACACTGAGTCCAGAGGCGAAGTAGGCCACTGAGTCCTGAGTGTAGACTGCCACCTGTGGATAACACATGGAAGTGCACATTTTCCTTGTTCAGCTTCCTTAGACAAAGAAGAATCTTGATACAGTGAAGTCTTGAGCCATCCTTACATTTGGGAAAATGAATATGCTGATATGAAAAGCAGATAGTAGAGATCTTCTTTAAAATCTTAGGAATGTCCAGGTTCAGAACATTCTTTTTCTTTTTTCTTTATTTAATAAAAAGTTTAATTACTTTTCAAGCATAGAATGAATGAAGTTTGTCCTCCTCTATCGATATTTAAATAAAAATTTAAAACCTGCTGTATTTTGCATTTAAATTAAATTCTGATCTTTTTAAAACACCTTTGATAACTGTGCTGTTGGAGCAGCAATAAGCTACTAGCTCTGCTCTGTCAGAGAGATCAGAAGGTCTACAGCCCCATCATTGGTCATTTGTGAGTGTGCATGTGTGAAAGAGTGAGAAGTTATGAAATGGCTTTTCATCTACTGATGTTCACAAAATCACTTAAGGGTTGTGTTTAAGCGTAATAAAGAGCTAGGGAAGTAGCAAGTGGCAAATGTGAAGTAGTGCAATGTGATACATTGATTCACATACTGGGGGAAATGTTTAATGCTCAACAGTTGCACAATAGGAAATGTATGTAATGGGCTAGAGGAACTAAGTGTTCACATAAGAACATTTTGGTGTGAAGCAAAAATTATAGTCAGTTATGGCCATGAAATAAAAATAAAACATGAATTAAAAAACAAAAAGCCTGTGCATCAACAGTCTTTACACATATAACACCCACAATACTATCCTGTTTAGGAATAATGTATAACATATATTTTATTTCTATTAACCCTGGTTCAGCTGACAGGCTGAATTAATGATTGGAAATTTACAGATTTAACCCAGAGGCTTGAAATGATAATGAAGTACAGTAATGTGCAAAAGTTTTAGGTGAGTAAGTAAGTTTTATTGAGCATCTTGCAGAACCAGACACAGTTCTTCTGGAGACTTTGACTTTCACACCTGCTTCTTATTTTTGCAGAAAAACCCAGCAGCCTTCACTGTGTTTTTTTGTCTGAAAAGTGGTCTCTTATGTAATATGCTGCTTTCTTTAATGACATACAAACATTTTTCTGTAACATTTAATTTTGTTCTAGAAAACTAATGTTTGGGAATCTAAAATGTTTTTTTGTACTGACTTGATAATGTAGAAGTCATAAAATAAAAAATCTATAACAAAGTTTGTACTAAAAAAATAGGGTGCCTAAAACTTTTGCACAGTACTTTAGTACTTATAATCTTTTAACATACTACCATTTTGATATATTTCTGCAAACCAGTAACACTTATAATAGTTTCATGAGGAATTACCTTTTCTCTTGGCACTGTTACTTCAATATTTTGTCTAGAAAGTAACCTATCATACCAGAAGCAAACCACTATATTAGATTTACCCATGATCCACCAGAAATGCATGCATCACTCCTCAGCTGGTAAAACCTCAAACTGCTGCTCACTTCTCAATTCACTTCTACATTTTGAGGTAGTGTTTTTTTTTTAACTGACCACACAAACCGACACACACACACACACACACACACACACACACACACACACACACACACACACACACACACACACACACACACACACACACACACACACACACACACACACACACACACACACACACACTTCCCCAACATACAAACACACCACATGCACCACAAACCACAGACTCCCATGGAAGGGAGATTCTGTTGAACCATTTATTGCACCATCCATCTTGGTGCCATGTGCCTTAAGTTGGGGTAATAACTACAGAGGTGTCATGATGTCAGACACCAAAGACATTGTGCAAACAGGATATGCTGACTGCTGTGGCCAGCAAAGATAGAGTAGACCTTTCCAAACCAGAGGTATTCTTTGTAAGAGCAGAACAACCTTTTGTTTTTCTTATCAGAGACTGCACTCTGCTTTAGTAGCAATATTCAAACACAAGGCGTAAAACCATATCATCTCACATGTTTCCTGACACCAATGAGATGAGGATCAGCTGGAGGACCCTTAGTTATGGAACATACATATGACAAATCAAATAAAACAAGAAAGTGTCTCTATTCTGCTGTGGGGAACATTTGGCTGGCATGGTTTGGGTCCACTTGTCCCCTTACAGGGATGGGTTGTTCTGACTGATGGCTGATGATAAAAATGCCCCCATTCACAGGGCACAATGTCTCACTGTATGGTTTCATCAGGATGAAAATGATGTAAATTATATGTTATGGCCCTTGCGGTCACCAAATCTCAACCCAATTATAAACCTATGGGAAATGTATTAGACTATGCACTCCATCACCATTATCAAAACATGAATTAAGGGAAAATATTTTGGAACAATAATGTTCATCCCTCCAGTACAGCTCCAGATATTTTTAGAAATTTTACTAATGCACATTGAAGCTGTTCTGGTGGCTCGTAGTGGCCCAACATTATTAAGACATTTTATTGGGTTAAAACTTTACCTAGTTCAACAAATTGTAACTGTAAGTCGCTATGCTGTTGAAGATTTCAGTGACAATTATATTACAGGTTTTCTTTAAAACATCACCTTAATTTCCATTAGCTTTCCATTATCAGCTTTCCAAGTGTCATTTTGTGTTTGAGTGGTACTGTTAATGCTGTTTGGATCTGTATCATGTTAAATTGCTTTTCATTTTCAGTTCTAAGGTCTTCCTGTAAGTTTACTAGGTTTTGGCACATTAAAGCTGCACAACATAATCCTCCAAATATCCAAACAGATTAATATTGCACCTGCTTTATAGACACATAAGAAACCATACTTTCAATTTGTTTGCAATAATAGGGACGAGTGGGATCAGTTGTAACACTATGAATTGCTCCAATCAGCGACAAACTACAGTGGTGACACTTAATCACAGATCAGAAAAAATAATCATCAAAAGTGAGAAAAGTCAGATTTTAAGGTGTGAAAGTAATTTTTCCTATCTGGAGAACTTAAGAATTCATATTATATATACACAGTGAGGCCCAAAAGTCTGAGCGCACTAGTGAAAATGCCTCTATTTTCCATTCTTTTCTAATTTACTACAACACTTTTCATTACAAATTATATTATTGACAATGACTTGAGTGAAAAGTAGAATCTTTGAAATATTTATATGAATTTCAGAGTTTCTTAGTATTTAGTGTGTCCCCCTTTTGCTTTAATGACAGTGTGCACCCGAGCTGGCATGGACTCCACAAGTTTGTGCAAAATATTATGATCGATTTTAGATCAAATAATTCAGTGTCATCTGAACAACACTTGCTTCAATAGAAGAGATTAGGCATAAGGAAAATCTGACCTTTTGTACAAAGCAATTAACATGGTCAATATCACACATTTGCTTACACTTAAATAGGGACCTAGAAATAGTGCAGAATCTAGAATATAAAATATTGAAGATATTGCACATTTACTTTCTTTGTTTTAAATATTTCAAGATTTTAAAACATTCTATTTAATTCCAATTTTAAATGAAAAAAAAAAAAAAATCTGGTCTCAGACACGCTGGTCTCAGACTTTTAGACCTCATTGTATATACACAGCAGTGAATATAGCAGTATCATGCCATGCAACGCTTACTCCTAATTCACTGTTAACGAGCATATAGATTTCTCACCTATAGATTAATGCTGTGTAAAGATTTAGGCAAAAACTGTTGGGGTAAACAAGTCATATACGCAGGGTCAGCATATATTCATGTGGAAGAATAGTAGATATACACTTATTTTCTCACAAAACGTGAATTTCTATTAAATAGATATTCATGATGCATTCACATGAAATACAGAATGAATTGCATGTCTGTTGTGCAGCTTTACGCAAGACAGTTTCCTGGAAAAGCTACACTGTTTTACTCTATATCTCCAGTGGAATATAAACATCTGTATTCATACTGTTGGTAAAGATAGACAAGCTACATTTATGACATTCATGTTTATTAGATTTTACACACTTAATACAATCTAAGGTTGCAAATAAAAATACTTATTCTCTTTTGTTATATTTTATTTTCATAGCAAATTAAAGCAATTTATATCCAAATTAGCATGAAGTGTCATTTCAGCTTCTGGGCAGTACTTTATCTGAAAACACAAATATAAATTCTATTTATAGTTTTAAATATAAATGTGACAAAAACTACCAAGGGGAGTCCAATTAAATGGTTCAGTTGAATTAGTCAGTCTTCATATTTGTAAATAATTGTCTTTGCCTAAAAGTTCATTAAAAAAATTGCACCCTGCAATAAATTATTCTATGTGGAATAATATATTAAAATGTCATGCTAGAATTGTATACAATATGATTTTTTATTTAAAAATGTTAAACAAACAAGCAAACAAACAAACAAATAAATAAATAGTTTAACTGTTGTAAGTGTGGCTTCAAATAAGAAAACAGAAAATTATTTTAATAACGTCATCTGCGCAAAATAGCTGCACTTATAAACTTATAATGGTATTGGATATAAATCCTCTATTATTCATTAATTAATTCATCATCGGTAAACGCTTTATCCTGGTCAGGGCCACGGTGGATCTGTAGCCTAGCATACTCAATCTGCCTACCTGCATGTATTTAGACAGTGGCTGGAAACCACAGTACCCAGTTGTGTCATACAAAATTTTGCATCTCTACTACTGATTGGTAATTAATTGTCTGTATTATAATTATTACTTATGAAGGTAGAAAAAATGAATGAAGACCAGCTTTTGCTTGTATATTACTAGAGCATAAACTGTGTGCATTCCAGAGTTGCTTAAAAGCACGTGAACATTTAAATTAAATTAGGAATTGAGTATGCCAAGAAAATGTGGAACAACTGAGATGAGAGAAAATAATAGGAAACCAGAACCAAATGAATTTTTACGTTATGTGAATACCAAGGATGTGAAATCTCACACTCAAAAAACTGAGATTTTGAGCTTATGCCCCTAGTAAATAAATAAATAATGAATGAATGAATGAATGAATTAATTAATTAATTGAATGAGGTGCCCCTGCTGGAGAGAACATAATTAAAGGCAAACTTCACAAGAGGTATGAGTGGAAACCTAAAGCTGAAATATGTATCTGAAACATATTTAATAAATTATGCATCCCTTATTTACTAATGGCCTATCGACTGCAGGTCCGTTGAGCCTGATAGGATGTCAGAGTTGCAGTGAAAAGCATGAAGGGTTGGAAGGATGAGAGGAGGGAGAGACAGCACTTAAAAGGGTCTCACTTCTCTCTGGGGAAGATAAACTAATCTTTTTATTCCATGCTTTCTCTCAAAGTGCTGTTTTTCTGCATCCATGACTCTCGAATGACAATTGAAATAAAAAGTGAGGATAAATATCTCACAATGATTTTCCGATTTAATGACATATCTTAATGAGTGACATCCAAAATGTGCTTTAAAAATATTCCATATTATTGTGTTTTAGAGTTAGCAGAAGATTGTACAAATGTTGTTACCTTTTCAAGATCTTATAAACTGACCTTCTGAATTGCCTAATATAAATCTTTTGACATATGGGGACCTTTAAACTGTGCTTTTTAAAACTGTATGCCCAAACAAAGGTCAGAATGTATTAAGAAAAAATGGCAATGCTTTTAGACAACATACATCTCATTTGGGGGTTACACTTGATGTACTGATAGAAGTGGATCAGGATTAATATAAAGAAAAGAAAAGGAAAAAAGAAAAAAAATCTTTACACACACTTAATGATTTTTTTTTTTAACAGCAAGACATCTCATGTAACACTGCTACACCATCTACAGGTTACTAAGGGTAACATCATACAGTTTGATAGAATCTGATAGAAAACATCTGCAACTATGAATATACACCATGCATAGACTACCTTTACAAAGACATAGTTACACAATAGTAAAACCTAATAGTTTAATAATTAAATATTGTATGTTTAAAATAGATTTAATTAATAGACAGATTCATTTTAGTTATTATATTTCTTTTTCCTCCCAGACAGAGAGATGCAGCAAGATGTCAGACTGCTACTGACCAAAGGCTGAAAAGCTGCTGAATTCCATCTTCGATGTTCTTATCTGGGACAGACCATTCACTCGTGTGGCACCACTGCTGGGAAATCAATGGTATCAATGGAGTCAGGACTAGATCGACACTGAGCACCTCCAGGAATAGGATAGCATTGTACAGTACCCAGGGACTCCAGAAATATACTGAAACAAGACAGTGGGCCTCAGTTTATTTCACTGTTTACATTTATTTAGATGGTATTTAATGGTTGAAATGTAATGACAGAATGAATGAACGTCTTGCTTCTTTGGAATGTGAATCCTTGAGAGAACTAATGAAGAATCTATATTGAAAATCACATATGTGCAACTAATATGCAGTTTTGCACCTGTTCCTATTTTTATATAAATTACTACTGATACTGTCTGACAGAAATGTCTAACAAAAACTCATCTTTCTCCCTATTTTAGAAATAGGATGTGGATGCCTTTAATGAAAACCATAGTTAGATACCTTTAAAAGAAGCCTTTATTTTTCACATATAAATTCCATTACAGAGAAATTCCTTCTTTGCATATTCCAGCTTGTTAAGAAGTTCAAAGTACAGAGAGCCTCTACAGCAGATGGGTTAAAGGCCTTGCTCAAGGGCCCAACAGTGGCAGCATAGGAGGACTGGGGCTTGAACCCCCAACTTCCTTATCTGTAATCCAGAGCCTTTAACCACTGAGCCACCACTGGTCAATATCTTTGCAAAACATGTATTTTTGTACACCTTTGCAAAACATGTACTTTCAGGCAGCTTGCTCAATTCACTTGAGGCAGCTTGTTGGGCAGTGGTGGCTCAGTGCTTAATGCTGTGGGCTCCTGATTGGAAGGTTGAGAGTTCAAGCCCCAACCACCAAGGCCCTTAACACTCTCTGCTCCAGGGGGACCATATGACCCTGTGCACTGAGCACTTTGAGCTTCTTAAAAAGAAAAGAAATTTCACCATACTGTACTTCTACATGTGACAAAAATGTCTGTCTATTGGCATGGTCCACTGATGCCACTGTCCAATATATGCCACCAAAAACTCTTCCCTCAAATCCCCGTAAAGCATTTTTTTTGACTTTGCATGAGATATTATTAATATGTAAGAAAATCAATTAGCAATCTGCCATTGGAGCTGAGAGTGCAAGAATGCTTGCATATTCACTTCAGCTGACATCATTAAAAAAAGCATCTATTCCTGTCAGATTCCCCGACTTTGTTTAATTAGTGTCCACAATGATATTGAGCAAACTTTCAGGTACTTACCAAAATAATGTTGATTCTGTATGATTATCATAATAATGTATGCTGGATTGGAAAGTTTTCTACCTACATTACAAGGCTGTAAATTGGCTGCTGCAATGCATCTTAGAAACATGCTCTAATGTAGAGGGGGAAAAAAGATAGGTAAGTGCAAGGAAATGAAAATATAATTAATCATTCTGTCTAAGCTCTTAGGCTCTTTTAGTTCTCAAACAATCAGTGTTTAATGTGCTGCTGGATGTTTAAATACGTACTGTATGTATACATAGTGTGGCTGCAATATATATTAAAAAAATAGTGTCCACAGAATATCCCACACTGGGTTGCATCTCATGTGTCTCATTGACCCCTTCCACAGCCACAATGCATCCTGGGAACCATTAAGGAAACCTGAGAACACCGCAACCACACAAGAAACACACAAACACAATCAAGCAGAGGGGATGGCTTACCAACACCCCTGATGTGAAAGAGAGTGCTATAGTGAGGTGATGGTAGCATATTGATTGCTTAAATTTCCCTCAAATGCTCTGAGTGAGAGAGGCTTTATGAAAATCACAGATTTTATAGTAAAACAATGAAAGCAAAAACACTTGATGAAAATGTGAACTTGACCATGTGTCCGTCTGCTATATTTGGCATTTAAGATCATATCTGGACACTTTTACTTACCCATCTCCATTGAAGAAGCTGATTCAGTGGACCATATTAGCGGTCAGAGCATGCTGGTCAGGCAGTCAGTGGTTTGGGGAGCAACTACAGATCACTGACCGCAGCCTGCCATTGATCCCTCACTCAATTAGATTATTGTGGGCCCCAAACGGCAATGCCTGCAGAATCTCTGAGGCCTGCCGGAGGAAAGGCGAGAGGGGCATCAGGCTCAGGCGGATGGAAGGCAGTGGAGATAGATGGATGTGAAAACGAGTGAGCGGAGTGACAGTCCAGGGACCGATTGATCTTCCCGTCATTTCCCTTCCACTCTCCTACTCTCTGTTCTCCTCCCTCCTCACTCTGTTTCTCTCCACATCCACCTCCCCCCTTGCTTGCTGTCTCTCAGTGTACAAATACTGTTGAGCTCCACTGTATTGGATTTATGAGTTAATGGGTATGTCAAGACATAACAGATTGGGAAATGAGGAAGAGGAGAAACGGTGGGGGGAGTTCTGTCTTCTCTCTGTCTTCACTTCCCTCTTTCATTCTTCCTCCTGTTTGGGATGTTATAGGGAAAGTGTGTAGATAAGTTTGCAAAGTGCAAGCTCATCAAATGATGAAGTAAAAGCAGGGATGTACTCTTCTGCTGTTTTATAGCCAACATAGTTTGGGGTGCTTGGTTCATGCATACTTTAATAATTATGATTAAGACAAATCAAGTCAAAAGAAAATACATCTAAATCTTATTCTGTATAAGTCATTGTACATTATGTGCCCATGAAGCAACTAATCACATTGTTTCTTCTTTCCCCCATACCCAATTGTTTAGTAAAATGCTGCTTCTACTCTATCTTTAACTGATGAATTTCTTCTTGTAGACAACACCAGTAGTAGTATCTTCATAAAAATCAAAAAAATGGATAACAGGTTTCCACCCCTCTTGATGACCATGTCTGTAAGAAGAGGGCCTGCGAGGCCTGATGTCATGCACAGGGTTCTATCGATTCTTTATCTGGCCTGGCCAGGCAGCTGCAGGCCATCTTGTCATCAGGAGAGGGGAGGCAGATCCTCTTTCATCCCCTCATCGATTGCATCGCAAACCATTCCTGTGCTTCTGGCTGCCTTAGTACCACACTATGTTTAGTCCAGGTATCTGACACAAAACCAGTGGTGAAGTTCTTGGATCTGAGTTCTTTGGCTCCAAATGCAGTATTTTTAAAAATATGCATTAAACTTTATTTTTAAGATTTACTTATATTTCTATGTTCGCCAGGTCATACAGAGAAGTAGCCTGGAACAAAGCAGTTTACAGAAACACAGAAAGTGTGTAACTTTACATAGGCTTTTTATTATTGAAGCGACTCGCTGCTGCTGTGGTAAGGTGGTGGCAGCGATAGGTCTGGGGCTTTCCCGTGAGTGCCGGGGGTGAGAGATCTCGGAGCTGCACAGGAGGAGAGCATTTCCGTTGCCGCTGTCATTGGTGTCTGTTTGTGGGTGGTAGACGGACATCCTGATGTGTTTGACCTGCAATAGCTGGCAGAGGTCAGACATTAGTTTTGACACAAAGGGCGTACCTTGCTCGGTCAAGAGGTCTTTAGGGATTCCCACACGGCTGAAGAGGAGAACAAGTTCTCTGGCAATGTTCCGGGAGGTGCCTTTTTGGAGTGGGAACACCCCAGGGTATCGGGTGGTGTAGTCCACAATGACCAGTGGGTATTATGCTTCCATGCCTGGCCAGTGGAAACAGTCCTTCAGTTTTGCCAGGATGTTGGGGGTCCCCAGAAGGCCGCCTAGTGGGTATGAATGGGCCAGGTGCATAAGCAGGCTGATCTTAGAACGGGGGACCACCAGGAGGTTGAACGTTTGGCCCTGCCAGTTGGTGTGGTAGTAGAGGAGACCTCCTCTTATAATGAAATATGAGTTGGGCAGCACCTGGTCGGCCTGCTGATTTTCCCCTTCTACTTGCAGCACCTGCCCCAACAGTGTTTTAGTTCAGTTTTAGTTTAGTTAGCGGCCGGGTTCTGCCACAGTCGTCTTTGCCATCTCCTGATCCTTGGTCTTCATGGGTGTGGATGGATCTGAGTGAACCCTGGCCAATCTCTCCCTAAAAGTAGATGCATAAGCAGCTCCGGTACCAATTTGGATTATCCCAGCAGGGACTGGGGAAGAACTGTCTTCGGTCCCCTCTGCTGATCACCAGGGTGGCCAGGGCGCACTCCAGTGCCTTGACCATCTCTTTGGGGGTGCCGAGGGACTGCATGCTGACCATTTTGTACTCTTCTGGTGGCAGAGCCCTCAAGAATTTGTCCATGGTAACCCACTCTGTGACTTCAATAGTGGTCTGCCTTTCTGGTTGTAGCCACTTCTTGGTTGTCTGCAACAGAATGTCATTTTGGCTCCTGGGGGTGGCCACGTTCATGTAGACCCACGTGTGGAACTCTGCCACCACATTGGTGGGGGAGAGTCCACAGTATGCCAAGACCTCCTCCTTGAGCGTGTCATAGTTGGCTGCCTCCCCCAGCAGGAGGGTATAGTAGGCCAACTGGGCCTCCCCTGTGAGGAAGGGGGCAATAATCTGAGCCCAGTCCTCCTTATGTGTGCAAGAAGGCCTTGGTGGTGACATCCGCCATTGTAGCTACTCAGCATCGTGGCGCTGGGAGTCTCGGAAAGGGTCAGGGAGAGGAGTGGCGGTGGCCATGTTCAGCTTACACAGGGCTGGCAGTTCCTCTGTAGCGGCATGGAGCCCTAGCGCCAGATCTTGAGTGACCCCCTGCTGCTGGAGGTTGGTCTCCAGAAGTTGCTTAAGAATTGGGTTTGTGGTGTGGGTGGGGGTTGGGTCTGTGTTCATGTCTGCATTCTCCACCAGTGTAACAACTTGCTGCTGTGATGGGCAAAACACGGACACAGCAGAGACAGGACTGGTGCAAAGACAGTGAATTTATTTTCTTAGGGTGAGGGAGAAGTGGCAGGGTGATGGTGTAGGGAGTGTGAGCAGTGCTGGCTTTGAGAGTCGTAAGCTGAATTGGGTCACTGCGGAGGTGCGCCTCAGAGGGCTCCATGGGCCAGGTGTAATGGTGTGGACAGTAGGGGGGTGGCGGCGAGAGGTCTGGGGCTTTCCTGTGGGTTCTGGGTGTGAGAGCTCTCGGCGAGGCACTGGAGGTGAGCATTTCCGTCGTTGCTGTCATCGGTCTCTGCAAAGACAAGACAGAAAATCAGCGTCAGTTTGAAGGCAAAATCTGCTCACCCCACTGCAGCTGTGGTGCCCTTTTATACTCTCTTGTCTCCTTTGTGAAGGTGAGGAGCTGCTGCAGTCATCATCAGCCGCTAGCCGTGCTCTATTCCTCCGCTCTATGGTGCTGTCTGTTCAGCACCCCATCAGCAGTCATGCGAGGAGTGCACAGTGCTTGGTGCGTGCAGACTGGAGGCCCGCTGTCACAATTATATATTGATCTAACATCTAAAATATAGAAAAACCTTTGGAGCTAGATGAGAGAAAAAAATCATTTGTACAACTGAGCTTTCTTGTTTCAATCAATAACTTACATAAGTAAAATAAACAAGGAAAGAGACATGTGTCTGAATAAGTGCTATTTTTAATGCAAATGGCACATTTAGAAGTCCTCTCTTGACTCTGCATCTGCTTCTGGAAGTCATGTAGGATTACACAATATGGAAGATAGTGTGTGCAATGTGTTTAGTATATAATGAGAATACCTTTCAAAATTATAGATACAAACAATTTGGTCAAAGATACAAAGATACAATGAGAGACTTACTAATTCATTTGTAGTGAAATAACAGCAATTTAACTAATGGTGCTGTTTTTTCCCCCCTCAGTTGCCATCCATGTTGTCTAGATTTTTTGTCTAGAAGATTTTGCAGTGAAGCAGAGCTGGTCATCATCAGCTCTCTCTCGTTAAGAAAAACACATAGGAATTATTCCACTTAGATGGTCCCGCCAGTCACAGTGGGTATAGTGCTCCTCATTTATCACCACTTGATGGTCTATTGTTCACTATACTATGCAAGGTTAAAATTTCACTAATCGCTTAATCCTGATCAGTGGAGCTTGGGAACACTGGATGTGAAACAAGAATACACCTAGCATGGGATACCAATCCATCACACATACATAGACACAAAGGGGCAAAGGGGCAATTTAGGAGGTGGGATGAAACTGGAGAACCTGAAGGAAATCCACATGGACACAGAAATCCCCCACATTTTACCAATAGATAAAAATATCACTTTGTATTGATACCCTTCATGCTGAGTGCAGATGACTCTGCATCGTCAGACCCCAGCACCTCTGACAAGTCAGAGAGGCACTCTGTCTATACTGCATCTGATCATTTACTTGCCTCCTGCCCTTGGCAAAAGTGAGTACCTCTTCCTGTTTGCCAGATTAAAATGGTTCAATAAGTGTTTCCATAATCCTTTCATCGGCCACTTACATTCCCCAATGACTTATACATGTTTATATTTTGCTGTTTTCAGTTTTATTTTTAATATTGTATGCAGATGTATAATGATAAAGGCAACAGTAGTATTAAGTTAGGTTTTCACAGCAAACCTAAGTGCTTGATTCTGATTTACAGCTCAAATTCTATTTTTAGATGCAAAGCACTTCATGGACCTGGCTTGTAACTCACTCACATACTCATTCATGCTTAGATCTAGATCAGCTAATTTTACAGATTAATTCAGCTAATTTTACTTGCGAGCATGGTTGCCATGATATAAGATTAACATGTCTATTGAACTCAGCACTCCCCACTGGCACTGTTTACTGTTTAATACTCTTTGGCTTGTTTTTAATATTTGCTAGGTCATGTAAGATTAGTTTTGTGATTAAATTTGCATTTGGGGTTATCATGATGTGACTATACTAGATTGTGGTGTCTGTCATATTAGCTTTGTGTAACATTATGCTACTTGATAAATCTATGATGAATATCATAGATGATGAATATTGATGCTTTGTTCTGATTGCACTCCTTCCTTGACTGCTGTTTCTGCTTCTTTATCTCAGTGCACTGATGATATGCCTACTTACTGCTGTAGATACTTCAGGAAGCTACCAAACAGGAAGTGTGGCTTGGCGCACTGACACAACGACATTGTGCACTGACACAAAACTTGGTAGGCCTCTTCATGACCATGACCTGAGGCTATGCAACAAATTTCGTGGCAGCACCACCTACTGGTCAAAAGTTACAATAACATGCTAAAAATGCTTATATCTAACTTCCATTTTTGCCACTCCTCCTCCAAATTTGGTTCAATCTTCACCAAATTTGGCTCACAACATCTTGAGACCTCTCTGAACAAAATTTATCAAATGAATTTTGATATTCAAAACTGTTCTCCTGTAATGTGCTGGCAAATGCAAAAAAACAGAATGTGAGGGTGTATATCAGCAAAGCATCAATATATCATCATGAAACTTGATATCTTCAGTATCTTCAGGACCACGCCCTGAATGTATGCAAGAAGTTTCATGACTTTGCCATCTTGAGGTCAAGAACTTATATAATTTGAAGAATTTGTGCTAAATTCACAGTTCTTTTTTCCTATAATTCCCTGGACTATGCTGAAGTGAACACACACCAACATCTGAAATTTAAGTGTACTTTGTGTCGATCATCTTGGATTTTGTCAAAACCTGTTTTTTCACTACTCCTCCTACAAATTATGTCCAATCAACACTAAATTTGGCTCACATAATACACCTGGATAAACAACTGACTACTGCCATTCTATCCATTCAATGTGCTATCCTACAGACAACACCTTACATACAGTGTTTAAAATAGCATTTGTATTGAACAAGTTTCAATAAAAAAAACACAATATAAGACAGATATAATTTTGGTGCAGATAGTTACACAAAGTGGGGAGGGAAAAGAATAAAACATAAATACCTTAGATGTTTTTAAATTGCAAGAAAAAAAAACGTTTTCAGTTCAGAGCAGTAGCAATCACAACCACAGGTAAAAGTAGCAACAGACAACACCACAGGTCACAGCAGTAGTGGCAGCTGCAGCAGCAGTGTTGCCCATTTGTTCATCTAGACCTTTCCTCCTACAGTCAGAATTCCACCAATGTCCATGTTCAATACATACGCATCATGAGTGAAGTACAAATCACTCCTGAATCCCTTTGCCTAAAGTTATGGGTCTGCTTTCTAGTGATTGCTTAGGCAACAATTGCAGCATCTCTGTGAATGTGCAGCTCACTGAGTCTGGGTGCTTGGCTTCCGAAAATGCTGCTTGCATCTTTAATTATTATTATTATTATTATTATTATTATTATTATTATTATTATTATTATTATTATTATTATTAGAAGTAGTAGTAATAGTAGTAGTAGAAGTAGTAGTAGTAGGGGTATTATTAACCCTATTGCAATTGTAAGGATTATTCTTTCTTCTTTTTCTTTTTCTTCTTCTTCTTCTTCTTCTTCTTCTTCTTCTTCTTCTTCTTCTTTTATTCTTATATTATTTTTCCTGCCTTAAAACAAATCATGCAGACCAAACCAAAGTTGTAGTGACATGAAACTTGATCAACAGGTAGTACTCCCTCCCTCTGAACAGGCAAGCAAGATGGGGCCGATTGGCCTAATGGTGGCGCTATAGCGCAGGGTTTTACTTCTTGGCACATATCTCATGAGCCTTGAGGCCTACAAACAATATTCCCTTTTCCACTGATTATTTGGGTTCTCTGTTTTAGTAGTCAAATAAGCAAAGTATCTCACAAAATCAGAAACAAGTGAAACCAGGAAAATTCAAAATCAGAAACCAGTGAAACCAGGCAAATTCAAATGATGTACCATAGTGAAATCAAATAATGGCATGCAGTAGCTTCATATAAAATGAGACATTTTATCAGAAATGTTGAGTTGGACAGATGTAAAAAGTCACATGAATTCTGATATTTCGGAATGACACATTGTGACTTATTGGATCTGTAGCAAATTTCAGCAGCATACATACAAGTGTCGTAAATTGGAAAAGAAATTCTCAACTCAACTCAACTCAATTTATTTATATAGCACATTAAAAACACACACACACATACACACACACACACATCAACAGCACTACAAACTCCAACAAGAACTGCATATACAAAGTGCGATCAATATCACAACACACATCTCAAGTACTCAGGATTCCCCCAATTCCCAAAGTATAAAAATATGTTTTCAGCTGGGACTTAAAAATCTCCACCGATGGGGCTAAGCGAATATAGAGGGGGAGATTATTCCATAATTTAGGATCAATGGCCATATTTAATGTGATTTTACTGTTCAAACTGTCATGAAAGGACAAATCTGTTTCACATAAAATTATATGATTGGGGCACTTAGGCCTGCAGGGTGAACATGTCTTAAATGATGGCACCTTTTTGCCATCAAGGCAATTCCTATTAGAGTATTAGAGTAAACAATAGCACTTAAGATGATGCATGATGGTTTTAACAGCATCCAGAGTGTACTCTAACAACTGTGTTTAAAAGCATTTCTAAAAAGCTGGGTTTTAAGAAGTTTCTTAAAACTGAAGTCGCTATATGCATTATTTTTGAGCTCTTCAGGAAGCATGCTCCAATGTCAGGCAGTGCTACAGCAAAAGTCTCTATCACCCATTGTTGAACTTAAGTTGTACTCTGTGTAATTAAGTTGTGGCGAATGTGGCTTAGAATTCTTTCCCTACCTCATTTACATGGAAGCATTTGATTGCACCATCATGCAATGACCAGAATGTACATTCCAAGGTCAATAAGGTCCCAGTACGCTGCATTAGCAAGGCTTTACTGTTTAACATTTTATAACCGCATACATTATAAAACCAAATCTTCTCTTTCAGAGATGTTCCTATGATAAAATTTTATTGCACCTAATGGAGTGTAATAAGTTCTTATCAAGTAAGTCCATGGGTCCAGATCCAGGTAAAGGTATGTGTTGTCGGTGAGTCAGTGGTGTTTTAGGGGCAGGTTTCAAACAATTTATGTTCGTAATATTTAAAGTGTCAAATGTATTCATTTACAGTATGTCTTTTTGAAGATTTCTTTACAACAAAATAATTGCTGTGTGTATATATACAGTGGTGCTTGAAAGTTAGTGAACCTTTAGAAATTTCTATATTTCTACATAAATATGACCTAAAACAACATCAGATTTTCACAGTCCTAAAAGTAGACAAAGAGAACCCAATTAAACAAATGAGACAAAAATATTATACTTGGTCATTTATTTATTGAGGAAAAATCTAGCCACAGGAGGTCACAAGCCAGTGTACTTTTTGTGCCGGTCCCAAGCCCGGATAAATAGAGAGGGTTGTGTCAGGAAGGGCATCCGACATAAAACTTTTGCCAAATTCAATATGCGAATCACTAACATGACTTCCATACCAGATCGGTCGGGGCCTGGGTTAACAACGACCGCCATCGGTGCCGTTGACCTACAGGGCACTGGTGGAAATTGGGCTACTGTTGATCGAAGAAGGAGAGGAGGAAGGTGTGTTAGAGGAGGAAGGCGTGTCCGTAGGCATAGAGAGAAGAGGAAAGGCAGGAGTTTGGGATTGAAAGTAGGGACTTTGAATGTTGGTACGATGACAGGTAAAGGCAGAGAGCTGGTAGATATGATGCAGAGGAGGAAAGTTGACATTCTGTGTGTCCAGGAGACCAGGTGGAAAGGGAGCAAGGCTAGAAGCATTGGAGCAGGGTTTAAACTGTTTTATCATGGGGTGGACAGGAAGAGAAATGGAGTAGGAGTGATCCTGAAGGAGGAGTTTGTGAAGAATGTTCTGGAGGTAAAGAGAGTGTCAGATAGGTTGATGAGTCTGAAGCTGGAAATTGAAGGTGTGATGTTGAATGTTGTTAGTGCTTACGCTCCACAAGTAGGTTGTGAGAAAGAGGAGAAAGACAGATTCTGGAGCGAGCTTCAGGAAGTGATGCAGAGTGTTCCCAGAGTTGAGAGAGTGGTGATAGGGGCAGACTTTAATGGACATGTTGGTGAAGGGAATAGTGGGGATGAGGAAGTGATGGGCAGGTTTGGTCTTCAGGTAAGGAACCCAGAAGGACAGAGGTTGGTAGACTTTGCTAAAAGTATGGAGATGGCTGTGGTGAACACGTACTTTCAGAAGAGGCAGGAACACAGGGTGACATATAAGAGTGGTGGCAGGAGCACACAGGTGGACTATATCTTATGTAGACACTGTAATCTGATGGAGATTAGCGATTGCAAAGTAGTGGTAGGAGAGAGTGTAGCTAGACAGCATAGGATGGTGGTGTGTAAGATGATCCTGGTGGAGAGGAAGATGAAGAGAGCAAAGGCAGAGCAGAAGACAAAGTGGTGGAAGTTGGAAAAGGAAGAGTGCTGTGCGGTTTTCACGGAGGAGTTGAGACAAGCTTTAGGTGGTCAGGAGGTGCTTCCAGATGACTGGACTACTACAGCCAAAGTGATCAGGGAGACAGGTAGGAAGGTGCTAGGTGTGTCATCTGGAAGGAGGAAAGAAGACAAGGAGACTTGGTGGTGGAATGAGGAAATTCAGGAGAGTATCCAGAAGAAGAGCTTAGCTAGGAAGAAGTGGGACAGTGAGAGGATAGAGGAAAGTAGACAGGAATATAGGGAGATGCAGCATGAGGTTAAGATAGAGGTGGCAAAGGCCAAACAGAAAGCTTATGAGGACATGTATGCAAGGTTAGATAGTAAGGAAGGTGAGAGGGATTTGTATCGGTTGGCAAGGCAGAGGGATAGAGATGGTAAGGATGTGCAGCAGGTTAGAATGATTAAAGATAGAGATGGAAATGTGTTGACAGGTGACAGGAGGGTGAGGGAAAGGTGGAAGGAGTACTTTGAGGAACTGATGAATGAGGAAAATGACAGAGAGAGAAAAGAAGTAGAGGCAAATATTGTTGAGCAGGAAGTAGAAAGGATTAGCAAGGGTGAAGTTAGGAGAGCTTTGAAGAGGATGAAGAGAGGAAAGGCGGTTGGTCCTGATGACATACCAGTGGAGGTATGGAAGTGTCTAGGAGAGATGGCAGTAGAGTTTTTAACTAGGTTGTTCAACGAGGTCTTAGAGAGTGAGAGGATGCCTGAGGAATGGAGGAGAAGTGTTTTGGTGCCGATTTTTAAGAACAAGGGAGATGTGCAGAGTTGTGGAAACTACAGAGGTATTAAGCTGATGAGCCATACAATAAAGTTGTGGGAAAGAGTAGTGGAAGCAAGGCTAAGGGGAGAAGTGAGCATTTGTGAGCAGCAGTATGGTTTCATGCCAAGAAAGAGCACTACAGATGCAATATTTGCTTTGAGAATGTTGATGGAGAAGTACAGAGAGGGTCAGAAAGAGCTGCATTGTGTCTTTGTAGATTTAGAGAAAGCGTATGACAGGGTGTCAAGAGAGGAGCTGTGGTATTGTATGAGGAGGTCTGGAGTGGCAGAGAAGTATGTTAGAGTGGTGCAGGATATGTATGAGAGCAGTAGGACAGTGGTAAGGTGTGCGGTAGGTGTGACAGAGGAGTTCACAGTGAAGGTGGGACTGCATCAAGGATCGGCTCTGAGCCCCTTCTTGTTTGCGGTGGTGATGGACAGGCTGACAGATGAGGTCAGACAGGAATCTCCATGGACTATGATGTTTGCGGATGATATTGTGATCTGTAGTGAGAGCAGGGAGCAGGTGGAGGAAACTCTAGAGAGGTGAAGGTTTGCTCTGGAGAGAAGAGGAATGAAGGTTAGTCGCAGCAAGACAGAATACATGTGTGTGAATGAGAGGGATCCAAATGGAACAGTGAGGTTACAGGGAGAAGAGATAAAGAAGGTGCAGGATTTTAAGTACTTAGGGTCAACGGTCCAGAGCAACGGGGAGTGTGGAAAAGAGGTGAAGAGGCTTGTGCAGGCAGGTTGGAATGGGTGGAGAAAAGTGTCAGGTCTGTTGTGTGATAAAAGAGTACCAGCAAGAATGAAAGGAAAGGTGTACAGGACAGTAGTGAGACCAGCGATGTTGTATGGTTTGGAGACAGTTGCACTGAGGAAAAGACAGGAGGAAGAGTTAGAGGTAGCAGAGCTGAAGATGTTGAGGTTCTCTTTGGGAGTGACGAGGATGGATAGGATCAGGAATGAGTACATCAGGGGGACAGCACATGTGAGATATTTTGGAGACAAAGTTAGAGAGGCCAGGTTGAGATGGTTTGGACATGTCCAGAGGAGGGAGAGTGAATATATCAGTAAAAGGATGCTGAGGTTAGAGCTGCCAGGCAGGAGGCCGAGAGGAAGACCAAAGAGGAGGTTTATGGATGTAGTGAAGGAGGACATGAAGGTAGTCGGTCTGAGAGAAGAGGATGCAGGGGATAGGGCTAGATGGAGGCAGATGATTCGCTGTGGCGACTGCTGAAGGGAACAGCCGAAAGGAAAAGAAGATTTATTTATTGAGGAAAATTATCTTGAGTGGGAAAAGTATGTGAACCTTTGCTTTCAGTATCTGGTGTGACCCCCTTGTGCAGCAGTAACTGTAACTGTCTAAATGTTTCCGTTAACTGTTGATCAGTCCTGTACATCAGATTGGAGGAATTTTAGCCCATTCCTCAGTACAGAACAGCTTCAACTCTGGTCCTTCCACTACATATCTATTGGATTAAGGTCAGGATTTTGACTTGGCCATTTCAAACCATTAACTTTATTCTTCTTTAACCATTCTTTTGTAGAACAACTTGTGTGTTTAGGGTTAGAGGTTAGGGTTAGGCCCTACTTTCTCTTGAGATTCAGTTCACGAACAGATGTCCTGACACAATTTGCTGATATACTTCAGAATTCATTGTTATTTCACCATATTTCACAGATGGGATAGGGTTCTTGTGATGGAATGCAGTGTTTTGCTTTCTCCAAACATAACGCTTCTCATTTAAACCAAAAATTCTATTTCGGTCTCATCCATCCACAAAGCATTTTTCCAATAGCCTTCTGGCTTGTCCACGTGATCGTTAGCAAACTGCAGATGAGGAGCAATGTTCTGTTTGGAGAGCAGTGACTTTCTCCTTGCAACACTGTCATGCACACCATTGTTCAGTGTTCTCCTGATGGTGAACTCATGTACATTAATTTTGGCAATGTGAGAGAAGACTTTAGTTGCTTAGAAGTTACCCTGGGTTCCTTTGTGACCTTGTGGGCCATTACACGTCTTACTCTTGGAGTGATCTTTGTTGGTCCCCGCTCCTTGGGAGGGTGACAGTGGTTTTGGATTTCCTCCATTTGTACACAATCTGTTTGACTGTGGGTTGGTGGAGTCCTAACTCTTTAGAGATGGTTTTGTAGCCAATAAATAAATGACCAAGTATAATATTTTTGTCTCATTTGTTTAATTTGGTGCTCTTTATCTACTTTTAGGACTTGTGTAAAAATCTGATGATGTTTTAGGTCATATTTATGCATAAATATTGAAAATTCTAAACAGTTCACAAATTTTCAAGCACCACTGTATAAATATATACACACAGTCCCCTCTGAAAGTATTGGAACTGCAAGGCGAATTCTTCACTATACATTGAAGACATTTGATTTTGAGATCAAAAGATGAATATGAGAAAATAGATCAGAATTTCAGCTTTTATTTCCTCATATTTACAACTAGATGTGTTCAACAACATAGACCATGGCACCTTTTGTTTGAACCCACCCATTTTTTCAAATGATCAAAAATATTGGAACATGTGACTGATAGGTAAACACCTATCAGTCATGTGTTCCAATATTTTTGATCACTTGGAAAAAATTCACCTTCTGCCCAGGTGTACCCTGTTAAATTGATTGTTTAAATTAATAGAATTAATAGCTCTAAATATCTAATCTTGGTTTGAGCCCTAGGTTTTGCCTGTGAAGACTGCATTTGTTGTTAAATATTTCAATATAGCGGCCATACCCCAAGAAATATAGAGGCCATACCACACGATGCAAACCACTCATCAGCAGTAAGAATCAGAATGCCAGATTGCAATTCACAAAGAAATACAGAGATGAGCCACAAAAGTTTTGGAACCAAGATTAACCTCTACCAACATGATGGAAAGGCTAAAGTGTAGAGAAAGAATGTATCTGCTCATTATCCAAAACATAGAAGCTCATCAGTCTAGCATGGTGGAGGTAGTGTCATGAAATTGGCTTGCATGGATGCTTCTGGAACAGGCTCACTAATCTTTATTGATGAAGTAACTCATGATGGTAGCAGCAGAATGAATTCAGAGGTCTACAGAAACAATCTGTCCTTCAATTTACAGCGAAATGCATCAACTCTAATTGGGAGGAACTTCATCATGCAGCAAGACAATGACCCCAAAAGCACTACCAACACAACAAAGGACTTCATCAGGGGAAAAAGTGGAAGGTTTTAGACTGGCCAAGTCAATCACAAGACCTTAACCCAGTTGATCAGCATTTCACCTCCTGAAGAGGAAACTGAAGGGAGAAACCCCAAAACAAACAACAACTGAAAGAAGCTGAAGTTCAAGCCTGGAAAATCATCACAAAAGAAAAATGCAACAGTTTAGTGATGTCACAGGCTTGATGTAGTTATTGCACGCAAGGGATATGCAACCAAATATTAACTGTTATTAACTTTGATTTACTTTAAAGTAATCTGTTCCTAAACTTTTGCTCACCAAAAAATTGGGTGGTCTGCCACCGAAGGTACCATGTTGTTTAACACATCTAGATGTAAATATCAGGAAATTAAGCTGAAATTCTGATCTTTTGTCTCATATTCATCTTTCGATCTCAAACCCAAATGTCTTCAATGTACTATATAGCGAAAACAATAGAATTGGCCTTGCTGTTCCAATTCTTCTGGAGGTGTAGTGTAGTGGGCACAGGTTCACTGCAACATAACAGTTGAAGTTTGGAAAAACATCACCTGGTCTTTTTTCAATCTTCAACTGTCCAGTTTCAATAAGCCTGTCCTTATTCTGATATTTGACTATATCTGCATGAATTTCAGTAAACAGAGTGGGCTGTTTTGAATATTTCAGAAACAACTGATCTCATGCAAAAAAAAAAAAATGTTTTGCAAAGTTTCTACTTTAATGTGGAGCTTTATAGAACAGCTCTCTGAAGCTCAAAAATTACACCATAACTACCATAATACTACGACATTACACCATAATTAAAAAGAAAAAAATTCCTTTTCCTGTGACCAACAATTTTGGGATAGTTTAAAGACTTTAAACTATCCCAAAATGGTTGGTCAAAGGAAAAGGAAATGTATTCTTTTAATTGATCTTAGTCTTTTCAGGGGGAAACAAGCCCACATTTCTACCAAATTTCTGTACATATAAAAGAAATATGCCTTATACTGTATATTGAGCTTTTCTTCCATGTAGCTCAGGCCGCATGCCGCAGAGCTGCATATTTCTGTGATGCTTTCCCCCCCAAAAAAATCATTAAATTATTTTTTTTAAATATTGTTAAACTTGTACGTTCATGAAATTGTTAATTGTTGTTATAATTTGTGAATGAAAATGACTTTTTCCCCCCAGCATCCCTGTTTTTTGTGGGGGGTTTTGTGTTTTCCTGTGATTCCTATGTATATACAGTATAAACAGTAAGGGGAAATTAGTGTTCAGACATGTACAGTATCTTTGTACAAATTATGATATTGATAATGAGTGAAAAGTAGAATCTTTTAAATATTTACATGAATGTCAGAGTTTCTTAGTATTTGGTATGTCCCTTTGTGTGTGTGTGTGTGTGTGTGTGTGTGTGTGTGTGTGTGTGTATATATACACACACACAAATATATATATATATATATATATATATATATATATATATATATATATATATATATATATATATATATATATATATATATATGCCATCTTTTAACTGGTCAATGCAATTTTTCATAAGGGAAATAAATTAAAAATGCAAATCTAATCTGGTTGGCTTGTAATGTGATCAGTGTGATGGCCGATCAATGTGTACTGCCACACAAACTGCAGGCTGTGATATATGTCAGAGTAGAGGACAGAGGGGGTGACCACTCTCACTTTATCACTACTGTGTGTGTGTGTGTGTGTGTGTGTGTGTGTGTGTGTGTGTGTGTGTCTGTCTGTCTGTCTGCCTGTCTGTATATGTGTATGTTTCACATTCTGCAGGAATCTCTTTTCCTCATAATGTCCCATATGCCTTATCTGTAGATATTTTCTTGTGTGAGTGTGAACTAAGAAGCACAAATGAGAAGTAAGTAAGTAGGTAAGTAAAGCTTCATTTATATAGCACTTTTTAAAACAATGTTTACAAAGTGCTTTACAGAAGACATGCAATAGATACAGGAAAATAAAATCAGTAGTAAGAAATAAAATTAAATAAATAAAAGAAATAAAAGGCTAAGCAAATAAAATAGAATAAATAAAAGAATACAAATAAAATCAAGTATGGAAAATTACTTTTCAGACATGTTTTGGGTAAAACCAGCAGGTTGCAGTTGGATGACCTACAGTAAGTGATCTAGCAGGAGTATATTTAGTGATCATATTACAAATGTATGTAGGAGCACCACCATGAAGACATTTGAAAATTAACAACAGGATTTTAAAATCAATTCTGTAAGACACAGGTAGCCAGTGAAGTGATTTAAGCGCCGGAGTGATATGATTCTTCAGTCTAGTACGTGTTAGCATTCTTGCAGCTGCATTCTGAACTCATTCTAAGTGTTTAATGGAGCTCTTTGGTAAACCTCCAAAACACTGTTGCAGTAGTCGAGTCTAGGTGTAAGAAATACATGTATGAGTTTCTCACTATCTGTGCGGGAGAGACTATCACGTACTTTAGAGATGTCACTACGGTAATAATATGCTGTTTTACGAACATTGCTAATATGTTTTTTAAAACTGAGATCACTGTTAAAAACAATCCCTAAATTCTTGACGTATAGTCATTAGCCTTGAGAGACAAGGGGTCTAGATATGGCATAATCAGCTTTCTCTTCGATAATAAGTACCTCTGTCTCATCTTTATTTAGCTGCAGAAAGTTCTGTGACATCCACACATTTATGCTCTCTATGCAGTTCACAAGGGTGCTAATCGACTTGTGGGCATCTGGTGCAAGTGAGAGACAGATTAGATAGAGAGATAAGAAGGTAATATGTAATCTTATGTAGACACTTGCTTAAATTAATTACTGTTTCTATTGTGTGGTTCTATTCATTAAACAGTGTATCTAAATCGCACAGTCCAGTTTGAGAAATGGACCATAAACCGATCAATGTTTATTTGCCTTAAAAATAGTAGACACTTGCATAGGTATGTTTTAAGAGCATGTCATTTGCTTCTGTTCATCAATGTAAATGTAAAGTAAAGCTACTTTGCAACTTGTCAAGCTACAATCTACTCATGATTTAAAATATCTAAACTCCACCAAAACTGCACTTTTGCTAAAGTAGCTAGACACGCCAAGCTACTAAGAAAAAGTAACTAACTACTCTGAAGATACTTTGACAAACTGAGGAAAATCAACTGTAATATTTTAATTTCATTGGGCAGCTAAAGTTTTGAAAAAGAAAAAAGTACATGCTTTGTACAGGGTATGTCATAACAAAAGGATAATAGTTGCTTTTCTATATTTTCACTCTAATTAAGAAGCAGTTAACATTACTTAAAGGTAAAACAACTCACTCACCTACCCTTTGTTTAGTTCGGGTAATTAAAGGAAATATCTATCTAGCAAGCTAACATTAATGGGCATATGGTAATCCACATAACACTGGATTAAATAGCTGTGTTTGGGTGTTTGTTGCAATATCAATAATAATAAAAAAGGCAGTGCAGGATTTTGTTGTGCTATGCCAAAAAAAAAGCTTCCAACAGGGCTACTGCTGTGTTACTAAAATGTATTTAAGCTAGTAGCATTGCTAATTGTAGGACCCAATACTGCTGGTTATGGACATAATTGCTTCAGGAGGGATACAGGGATACAGTTATACACTGTACAACAGTCATATCCCTGATATAGAGTTTTAGTAAATATATTTTATTCTCTTGATAAAATTGTGTTAGTCAGAATGTTATCATAGAAATATATTAATATATACCTCTGTGAGCTTTAGTTCATCTTCTTTAGTGTGCATAAATCTAACACTTTTCATTACAGCACATGACATAAACAAGCAAACACTGTACACACATAATGATTCACACTGCATTCAGAGAGGTACAAGGGGCTGAGACAGGTTTGTCTGGCCTTTCTACCATGTTGACCACCCAGCTGACCGCACTGGGAGATTTATTAAGACCAAGCTGTGAGCTCTGAAAGCCACACAGGCCACAAGAATGGCAGCCCGGTACATCTTCATTAACAAGAAACATTTCTATTGATTTCATTTTTCCAGCGTTTCGAGTTACACATAAGAAATATGTATGGCAGGGTTAAATGAGTTATCCTGACCTGATTTGTATTGAGCATTGTCTTTATGGTATTATCTATGGCATCGGTTAGTCAGTGGGTGTCAAAACTGTTTGGATGTAATGGGATAATGCACAACTACAAGCTCGAAGGGTCTGAGACACATGGGAGGCTGCAATTGAATTGCATTCTCTAAAGCAATACACCAGGTAGGTGTGGGGTGGGTATAGGAATTAAAGGGCAAAAGGATACCATGAAAAAGATGATGTATGCGAAAACATTGAAAATAGAAGAAGTGGAACACACACACAGAGAGAGAGAGAGAGAGAGAGAGAGAGAGAGAGAGAGAGAGAGAGAGCATTAAATTTCCTGTTTGTCTCAGTCAGTCAGTCAGCCTAATGCTTCATTTGTTCATTAACCACTGGTCAGCACTATGTTACTCATTTCACCTTCAGGTCTAAACTATCAAAGTAAATACCAAAACATACCCCCACCCCCCTCCCCCCAGGTAAGACATTTTAAGTGTCTCTTTAATGGTCAGGAAGAACATGTTCACTAGTACTTACTTCAAGATGACCTTACTTAGTGAACTCTTCTCTGTTTCACCTTTTTGTCTTTGTTTACCTCTGCATCTACATTGCTCTCAAGATCCTTTAGAGGGCACATTGATCAGTCGTTATGTGTAATGGCTACTTTGAGATTATTGCAGCACTATGAAGAAAAACTGAAGTAATTCATGTCATTATTTCTGCACTGGCCTTGATATTCATCATTTATCTGTGGAATGTTTGTGGAAACACAGTTATTTTTCAGTGGATTGTAAATGGATAATTAATCTCCTGTCATTTAAAATAAGTTGACAGAAGCTTAAGGTCTTGGTGTATTACCAAGAATTCCTATTCCTATCCCTGTCTCCATCCACCACATGTAGAAATAGTGAGAGTCCACATATGCTGTATGTATCTTGTAGCTGTATAAGTTTTTTTGAAATGTTCAAAGAAGAATTCCTCTGCAGTTATCCATGGCCAGTTTTGGACCAGTGAGGGATGATGTTATAAGTAATCCTGGTCACTTTTGATGGTATGGTATGACTGACTCTAATGCTGATGGATGGATACAGCAGTCACTGTACACATCCATCTTTCCTGGCAGTGTGTCAAACCCAGAACAAGGCCCTCCACCCGTCTGAAACAATAAACCTTCACATCCAGCTTCATTGGGCCAGAGCTAAAATCAAAGCGTCCCTGACATGCCTTCCAAATCCAATCAGAGGTCAATAGCTAGGATGATTGATTGGCTTCGAATCCAATTGAATCTCTGCAGAACTGTGCTTGGGATCCTATTAGGGATTGGCATTGGCAGGGCCTGTCTTGGAAACCCCAGAACAGTGGGTGGTATTTGCCTGCCAGCTCCCTCTAATTGCTTTATTATGGCAGCCAAGAGTCCTGGACAGGACAGAGCTTATCAGCCTGCTAGTGCTGGTGCTGAGTAACTGAGCAATATGCATCTTCAATTTCCAATGCTTGTTGAACAAGTGCTAGAATAAAATAATGCTGCTGTGCAATAATAGTCCAAACATATACTATGATATAGAAGGTTGTACATCTTTAGATGATTGATTAAACTCTGTGTACTTAATGAAGTTTAAAAGAATATAATGTGTATTCCTTTCATTTCACAAACCACTTTTGGACTACTCTTGGAATTTCAGATTGAAGTACAATGTTGTGTCATTGCAAAAGCCAATATTGTAGTACTACTTCACTTTATCAAATGAGGGCATTGTTCAAGATTCATAGGGACGACTGTTTGTTCTACAATAAGTCTACACTACAGATAGCTTATTATCTCACAAAGCAATTGCAGGGGAAAGATTGAGCAACAACTACAATCACAAGCAAGATCAAAGTTGTTTACGCCAAGCTGAGTTATGGCAGTGTGTTGCAAAAGTGTGATAAGATACTCAGATTGCCAGAGAGAGAACTGTGTGGCAGAGAACACTGCAGTGTGCTCTATATTAGAAAGGTGTTTTTTTATATATATATATATAAATGTGTATATATATATATATATATATATATATATATATATATATATATATATATATATATATATATATATATATATGTGTGTATATATATATATATATATATATATATATATACTAGGAAACTATTTGAGAAGTAAAAAAAGAAGCAAAGACTGGGCTTCATGCTCTAAATGTATCAAAATGATAGTGCTTATACCATTTTACAGCCTACTGAATCCAAACATGGGTGGCCTTTTTTAATAGATGATTGGGAAACTTCATAAATGTGAATTTGCTGCCTCGCTCAAAAGTTGTCATTTACAAGTTGATTGAGAAAGTGTCCAGAAGTCTGATAAGCTTTCAGGGTGAAAACTTGTGCAATATACTACTAGGAAACACAGCACAATTCACACATCAGTTTTGTTATAATTAAAGAGGTGCAAAAAGATTAGGTAATGTTAATAGCTAACATGATCTTGCCCTATTGGTAGGGTTCTTACCCTGTATTAGCTGTCATAAAGATAACTGGTGTTCAGAGTACCTCAGTCCAGAGGTTGAATGAGAATAGTTATAGAACAGGTAGAGACGGATCAGGCTTTTGTCTATTTGGATGGAAGATGAGCAGAGAGAAAGAACAAGAGGAATCACTGGCTTTCAGACATTGGAAGGTAAGGATCACACAATGAGTTTAGAAGTTTCTAAATGCACAAAAAACTTGTGCTATAACTAGACTTTATCCATAGTGGTTACTAACTGCACACAGCAAAATCACTAGTTCAGCATCTAGAGGATAGATAAAAGGTGGGGTTACACTGTTTTCAGACATACTGTGTAGATGTTAACTCTGATTAATCCAATATAACTGACAGCATTTACTTAAGGGGAGAATGTGAACTTGTAAAAGTACTTGTTTTGCTTTAAAGAGACTATACATTTGAGTCATTACTGTACAATTTGACAAGGTGAGACAAATTAGACCTACAAAACTACAGCCCTGACAGACAACACTGCATCACGGCACAATCGGATCACACACAACATGGCACATGAGCCAAATCCAATAGAGTCAGCACTCCAAGCAGACAGCCTCAAGGTTTGTAGCATTCCTGTGAATTTAACAGATCGAGATAATGACTGTAATTAGCTAGCAGTTAAACAAGCTGGGTCTGTGAAATATGACACACACTCTGTGAGGATACAGAGAAAAAAGAATTAGAGCAAATGTATCAGAGGAAAGAAATGATGAGGAAGGTAGGGTGGGGAAGCCAAAAGGTAAACATGTGAGAGGATGGCATAGTGAATGTACAGATAGGGGAAAAGTCAAAGAAAAAAAAATACAATGTGCAATAGGCTGATCTTCATACAGTTGTGTATGATAATATGTAAACCAGAAATCAGACAGACAGACAGATAGATTGATAGATCGATAGATAGTTAGATAGATAGATAGATAGATAGATAGATAGATAGATAGATAGATAGATAGATAGATAGATAGATAGATAGATAGATAGCGACTATTTCTGAGTTGCACTGTTCACGCTCTCTTATGTTCCACAAAGTCACACTCTCTTGTTTAAATGAGAGCAATTACTCATGCATCACATTAATAATTAATCCCAGTGAGCCGTTAATTATTCATGGAAATTGCTGATTTAAGTTTCCTTTCTTCAACACAGAAACACAAGGGGAGGGGGCAAAACAACAAGCTAAGGTCAAGCGATCATGTGGTAAATGTGGCAGATATTTTCCTTCGATAGGTTATACCTGGTTTGCTAAATAGCAAAGAATGCTCAACAAGGGACTAATAGACGTTATGGTTAGATGTTGTTGCACTGCCATACAAGACTACATATAGTGTATTTTGCCAAGATTAATGTAAATAAAATGTATCTGAGTTTGTTAGTGGATTTGATGACAAAAACACATTTTTACATATAAAATTAATTAATTAAGGATGATCAAATAGTTGTTTTTCATTACTTTCAATTTTAACATTTTCCTTTTTTCTTTATTCCTTACAAGATGGAACGTCAAATGAAACTACAAAATTCTAGAGAATATCTGACCTACTGCTGTCAGTAACAAGGATTCATCCTGTTATAAAACAATATTTGACAGGAAATCTCTGTTACTGGGGGTAAAGGATCAGTAATGAATGGCAAGTATGAAATACATACAATGCACCTGACGAGGAAGCAACAACAAGCACTAAGGAAACAGCTGAAATAAGTTTTCTTGAATGTTAGTTTTGAATCGTGTAAATAAGAAGAAAGTTACCAGTAATATATGCATGCTAAAACACTAATTTTGCTTTAGCTTTGATTTAAATATGTTGTAACATTGTTTTGGTTTTATACATTTGTAAATGTTTTATATAGAGATTTTCTTTTGGAATTTTTTTTTTAATGTTTAAACTAAATCTTGTAGCTAATATAAAACATTTTCTCCATAGTCTTATCTACACAAGACAATAAAGTGATCATAATGTAATGAAAGCATATTAAGAACCCCTCTTGCTCTCTTGCTATTTACTGGCCTGTAAATGATTATGAATCCTTTTTTATCTTTTTACTCTCCATGCTGCACTTACTGCTTCCCTATCATGCTTGCATTTGGTCTCACACCACTGGCTTGTGGACAGGGTCAGTCTAAGACTGGAGAGACTATGGGGTGAGTGTTTTGTTTACCTGTCATGGCCTGCCTGCCTCTGTTCTTCATCATCACTCCCTTGGGACCAACTGTTCTTGCCTTATGCATCATTCCCGTGATAACAGTCTCAGGCTGCCTGCTTGTAATACCAGCATGAGTCTCAAGGGGCTTTCAATTAGCTGGCCAAATAGTGTTGTATGCCAAGAATGCTGTGGATTGGAACGAAATAAACATATTTCTTTCTATATTACAGTAAGTAGACTGCAAGAACTTCTTTCTCCAAAGAATAATAAATAGAATGTGTATACATAAAAAGCAGTCTGATATGTCTGATAAATGAGATCTTTCTTTTAAAATGTATTTTGTTTCAAATGACTGTTTTATAAGATTATTCTTATGCCTATGTCTGATTTTTGTCTAAAATTGTTGTTTCTTTAAAATAGATAAAGAGAGATAGATATCTCATAAAAATACTGTAGTTGTATTATAAGTTGTTAATTTTAGTATTATTTTAGTAATTATTAATTTAGTAATTATTTTAGTATTATTTATTATTTAGTACACTTTGACAATATTTACATTCTGATAGTTAGCACTAAAATACCTCACAGAAAAAAGTCTCTGTGATTGTCTGGATTCTGTACAGTGAAACTTCTTTGTATTTCACTTCGGTTCGAGACCAACTTTAGCACTTAATAGTCTCTAGTTGTTTTTTTTTGTCCACAATACACAAATACTATTTCATTGCTGTTCTTTTAGCTGTTATAAAGGGAGGCACTAGTTTGATGGAGTAGGAGAGAAACCAATTTATCTTAGATATCTTATGCACTGGCAGAGAAGGCAGTTGAAACTAAATCTTACAGTAATGAAGAGCGCAAAACAAAAGAAAGATTTTTTTGAACGAAAAAAAGTAACAGGATTAAATAAGAAGACTATATTGATGATTATTGTGGCCTTGCATTGCTGGTACACTGAAGAAACTAGCTTGTTGCATTTGCTTAGTTCAAATGCGTACATCGGTTCCATGTGATTGAACTGAGTTACATTAACATAATTTGTTTTCATACATCCAACAGGATTTGATCATGTGTTTTCAATGGCCTGAATAAAATCAAACTCCTCACGCTCACCTGAGCATCAAACCAAGGTTGCAAGCATTCTGCAACTGCAACATTACCTGTGCACTATTCTACCACACACATATTAATCATCCATCCATCCATCCATTTTCTGTACTGCTTATCCTACACAGGGTCACAGGGAGCCTGGAGCCTCTCCCAGGGAACTTGGGGCACAAGGTGGCGGACACCCTGGATGGAGTGCAAACCCATCACAGGGCACAATTACACACACACTCACACACCCATTCACACACTATGGACAATTTAGATATGCCAATCAGCCTACAACACATGTCTTTGGACTGGGGAGGAAGCCGGAGTACCCGGAGGAAACCCCTGAAGCATGGGGAGAACATGCAAACTCCACAAATATAGGGCGAAGGCAGGAATCAAACCCCCAACCCTGGAGGTGCCAGACGAACGTGCTAATACAATGTGAATTCAATCTAATTAATTAGAAAGTTGTTTAAATTAAGTTTAGCATAAGCAATGAAATCACGTTTTGATGAGAAGCATAATATTTTTATGTACAGTGAGGGAAAAAAGTATTTGATCCCCTGCTGATTTTGCACGTTTTCCCACTGACAAAGAAATGATCAGTCTATAATTTTAATGGTAGGTGTATTTTAACAGTGAGAGACAGAATAACAACAAAAAAATCCAGAAAAACGCATTTCAAAAAAGTTATAAATTGATTTGCATTTTAATGAGGGAAATAAGTATTTGACCCCTTCGACTTAGTACTTGGTGGCAAAACCCTTGTTGGCAGTCACAGAGGTCAGACGTTTCTTATAGTTGGCCACCAGGTTTGCACAAATCTCAGGAGGGATTTTGTCCCACTCCTCTTTGCAGATCCTCTCCAAGTCATTAAGGTCATTTTCAATGCCCTGGCTGAGGGAAGGAGGTTCTCACACAAGATTTGATGGTACATGGCCCCATCCATCGTCCCTTTGATGCGGTGCAGTTGTCCTGTCCCCTTAGCAGAAAAACACCCCCAAAGCATAATGTTCCCACCTCCATGTTTGACGGTGGGGATGGTGTTATGACTTGGGGTCATAGGCAGCATTCCTCCTCCTCCAAACACGGCGAGTTGAGTTGATGCCAAAGAGATCTGACCACACCTGACCACAACACTTTCACCCAGTTCTCCTCTGAATCATTCAGGCAAACTTCAGATGGGCCTGTACGTGTGCTTTCTTGAGCAGGGGGACCTTGCGGGTGCTGCAGGATTTCAGTCCTTCATGGCGTAGTGTGTTACCAATTGTTTTCTTGGTGACTATGGTCCCAGCTGCCTTGAGATCATTAACAAGATCCTCCCGTGTAGTTCTGGGCTGATTCCTCACCATTCTCATGATCATGGAAACTCCATGAGGTGAGATCTTGCATGGAGCCCCAGACCGAGGGAGACTGACAGTTTCTTCCATTTGTGAATAATCGCACCAACTGTTGTCACCTGCTCACCAAGCTGCTTGGTGATGGTCTTGTATCCCATTCCAGCCTTGTGTAGGTCTACAATCTTGTCCCTGACATCCTTGGACAGCTCTTTGGTCTTGGCCATGGTGGAGAGTTTGGAATCTGATTGATTGATTGCTTCTGTGGACAGGTGTCTTTTTACAGGTAACAAACTGAGATTAGGAGCACTCCCTTTAAGAGAGTGCTCCTAATCTCAGGTCATTACCTGTGTAAAAGACACCTGTGAGCCAGAAATCTTGCTGATTGATAGGGGATCAAATACTTATTTCCCTCATTAAAATGCAAATCAATTTATAACTTTTTTGAAATGCGTTTTTCTGTTTTTTTTTGTTGTTATTCTGTCTCTCACTGTTAAAATACACCTACCATTAAAATTATAGACTGATCATTTCTTTGTCAGTGGGCAAACGTACAAAATCAGCAGGGGATCAGAGGAAATGTTCTTCTAATACCCATGAGCCACTGTACTGTTTCATATATATTATATCTTGCCTAATTTATAGTCATATGCCACTACACAGCCTCTCTCTCTTCACCACTGTTGGGTGTTTTAATGACATTGACTAAATGCTCTAAATTAGGAATGTGTTTTTCTTTTTCGTCTTGCAGATCAATCATGTGCTATTTAATGTTTTGTTATATTATAGTTTCTATTTTTAGTATAGATTTAATTCAGGTTTATGGATCTGTGTAGAAAGGATTGAAGTTGTGCTGCTAGCAGCAAGGGAATGTTTTTGACTGAATCTTTTTGAGCAAGCCTTTGACAGGCAGGAGAATCAATGCACACATTTGCACAGCTGAATAAACAAATCATTTAGACTAATGATCTGGTAGACTCAAGTTTACTCCAAAGTTTCATTTGAAAAAAATCTGTCATTTCTGTGCTTCATATTTACACACACTGCAGATACTCTACTCTTTGGTCTAATCACTGCCAGTTTTATTTTCTGAAGCAAAATTTTTCTTTTTTATTACTTTATGCCTGGTGTTTCCATTTTGTTTACCCATTTGTTTCTGGAAATGGGTTTAACGGTACTCTGTGATTGTAAGGTCACTGAAGGAGACCCTTTTCTTTAAACATGTACCATAGATCACTTTGAGGACTGTCATCTAAATAGATCCCAGAGTTTATTCATAAAGAGAAATGAAAGCAAGAGAGACAATATAATTGTCTGGCCAAGACTGAGATTATAACAAATGTTAAATGAAGCCTTGGAATGTGAAGGTTTCCTCTGTGAAATAAAGTAGAGCTTTGGAGCACTGTATTTAGGCTATTAGAAACAAAGAATCTAGCCTAAATTCATTTTTATGGTATTTAACAACTTTAATAATACATGCAACACTCAGGGAACAGAGTCTGGAATAAGAAGATCCTGAGGGTGCAACATTGCGAGAACAAATGAAACAAGAAGGGGAGGTATCTGGAGTTGGATAATCTGTGCTATATTAATGTTGACGTGAGGTCTTTGTCTGGTTTGTAGATAGGAGGGAGGTACATGAGTTCTCGGGACACTAATACGGCAGTGCTCCAAAAGACCTGCATATTACCTGAAGTGAAAGAAATAGTAGCAGTATATAGTAGAAATAATAGCAGTAGACTTTATTAAACCAATATAAATTCTTATAATTTACTTATCATTAATATCTATGGAGGACCTAAAGCTTGTAAAAATGTTGCTGAGTTTCTTTTCCCACAATTGTATAATTTTAAACAATTGTAATTAGTAGAACTTATTCAAATTAACTCATTGGATTCATCATGTTTTGGATTGTGTAGGATTGTGACTAATTGTAGCTTTGAGGTTAATGGATCTGATAACAACTGCTAAAAGATCATTGAGGAGCTAAATTACTTTTGTTGATCTTATTCTACCTACTCTATTTTTACTGAGTTCAGACCACTTGATCATTAGGATAATGTTGTCACTGTGTTAAAAAGACCTTCAAGTGCTTTAATGCTTTTGCACTTCAGCCTGTGTCCCCATTACATATTCCTGCACCAGAAAGACACATCAATCAAAATATTGTGTAATTGGTGGCATTAGTGTTCCACCTACCCCATCTATCATAGCTGTACCACACTTGCATACAGCTTTGACAACTGAGATAACAAACAGAGACACAAAAGGGTAATAGTAGGATCCATGGATGAGAAATAAGAAAATAATGTAAGTTAATTCCATTCTGTATCTTCTCTCTCCTACATTTGACTATTATTAAGCACTTAGAGCATTAGTGTAAGTTTTTACAGTAAACCCCTGAGGTAGAAAATTCTACTTAATACCTATAAAGCACTACCATGAAGAAGAACCTTTATTTATATATTTATTCATTTTAAGTCAAAATCCATAGTACTTTACATAAAAGATTAAATTAGCCACATCCATATACATATAAGGATAGAAGAAATAAAAAAGTAAAAGAATATGTTTAATTGTTAAAAATATAATAAAACAAAGCAAAGTGATGACAAATAAAAAATAGTACAACAAATAAAAAATAACAACATCATAAAGCAATCCACACTTAGTAAATCCAACTACATGTGTTAACTGAAAACTCAGTAGATTTATCACAATCACAAATAAGGAAAAGAGCTAGGTCTTTAACCTGTATTTAAATACAAGTATAGAGCCTGTGTTCCTATGTCCTCAATTTTAAAAAAGACATTTACTAAGTGTTCAAGATGGATTTTACCATTCCAGTAAATCAGTAAGATATGGCAGAGCTAAACTATTAAGACTTTTATATGTCATTAGTAAAACATTGTAATCAGAATTTTTTAAAATAGAAGCTAATAGGCAGCAAGCGTAAACTTAATAAAATGTATGTGATATGTTCAGACTTTCTTCCCCTGGTAAGGATTCAGTTAAATTCAGTTTTATTTGTATAGTGCTTTTAAAAATGGACAAAGCAGCTTTACAGAAATATATCAATTCTATGGATATAAGATATAGATTTTAAATGTATGAATTTATCCCTAATGAGCAGCCAGAGGTGATGGTGGCAAGGAAAAACTCCCTGAGATGCTATGAGGAAGAAACCTTGAGAGGAACCAGATTCAAAAGGGAGCCCATCCTCATCTAGGTGACACCGGATAGTGCAATTATAAATAAATAAATCTGTTTTACAAATGTGCTAATACTACATGGTCAAATAGTACAATTGTGTAACCAGGAAAATTCATTACAGTTTTTACATGAAGACTGTTTTGTTGAACTTCTCCACTGTTCACTGATGGAGACTTGAGTGCAAAACTGTTATACTGGTAATTGCAGTCCTAGCCATCATAGCATAACTGTTCATATGAATTGAGGTCCAAAGCCATCTTTATGGTTTTTAAGTGGTACCATCCTCAGTAATCTCAATGATCTTTAGGCTGCACCGTGTGGGGCCATCCTCAGCAGCAGCATGTTACTTCCAATTGATGAGAACTCCAACCAGGAGTAGGGCATCAGGATGGATCGGGCAGGTCCAGAGGGCAGAAGGGGTCGGGATCACTGGCATCTCAGGAGTATTATGTGTAGCTCGACAGAAAGAGAGAGAGAGAGAGAGAGAGAGAGAGAGAGAGAGAGAGAGAGAGAGAGAGAGAGTGAGAGAGAGAGAGAGAGGATGTGAGCACAGTGGAGCTAACCAGCTACAGTAATGCAGGTTATAAACGTATATACTATTCTGGGCTACAGTGTTCCCTGAACCCTGATTGAAATGCATCATGCTCTCTAGGAAAGATCAGAGCTGTTCATCAACAACTTTCTTCAAACATTTTTGACAGAAAAGACAAGGAAATCTACTAACTAATATACCTTAACCTATTACAATATCTCAGTGTATAAAATGTAAATGTCTATATGACTTATTATAGGTCTCCTCAGAGGAGCATATGGTGAGAGTGTTGTTTTTTATTTAGCCTGTCCAGGTCTAAAGAAAGAAATGCACAACAATAAGCTACAAAATTACAAGGCTGTAATGTAGCAATGAGTAAATAATATTTTTCCATTAACATACTTGCATTTAAAATAAATAAATAAATATCAATACTGTTCCACATCATCATTAACTACTGAAGAACAACACAGTGACACCTCAGTCATTAGTAATGAGTTTCACTTTATTGTTTAAACTCATATCCATATACTGTAGTTAAAATACATGCAAACAAACAGAACTGTTATTTTACAAATCATGGCTGTCAAATTCATTTAAAAGTTCATTTAAATCAATTTACTTCTAATTACTTAAAGCAATAAAATAAACCAACAATATTAAACTGAACAAATATTAACATTAGCATACTATTTGCTAGTATTGCATAAAACATGGAAGGTAAACGATATTTATTGTTTGTTTTTTTTTAAACAAAGAAAATAATGAGAAGGCAATATCATATTTTTTATCATTTACTTTCGTGTTTTATATTAATATTATATTAGTACCTACAGTAATGTTTTAGATCAGGTACTATATCTCAGCCTATCTCAGAATATGTGTTTTTTTAAGCAGAATCTCAAATAACTTCCTATTTAAGCACCTTAAACTAAATTTAACTAGAAGTTCTTAATAGTTATATAGGAATAAGATAAGTTTAAATAAATAACTACTGATTCATTTCTGCTTACGTCCTGCATAGTTACCAAGAGTTACCAAATTATTAAGGAGACTCAAAGCTGGTCTGTAGTGCTCAAAGCAAGAGACCTTGAAAATGGGAAATATTTTTCTTTCTTCTAATTTAATATAGTTGGCATGAAAAAAGTCTGCAGTGTACATGCATACAGATCATCTCACTTTCCCTCTCTATCTCACGTATTAACTAATAAGGAAGACATAAAAAGAATATTCATTTATGCTACAATACATACTGAACTGCCAATATTAGATAAACATATCTAATACACTGGCAACCTCAATGTATTAAGGAAAAGGCAAGCTAACTGACAATGCATAGTAATAGAAACTGTGACACAAAACACTAACAACTAGATCTGATCAGCATCATTAATTCAGCAGATGTAAAATAACAGAGCCACAGCTTAGCCACCATTTAAACTGTGAATTTAATCTAAATTTTATTGTCTGTAGGTTGGGAGCTCAGAATGGCAGCCTATAAGTCATACTACTCCATTATATTAAAGCAAGACAACAGGATAAATTACTACTTTTAATAAAAGTTAGTGCTACAAAGTACCTATATGTTATTATATGTGCTTTAGAATATAAACCAACTAACATTTTGTTAAATATAAAGAAATATTTACATTTTCAATGATTCAACCTATCATGTTCAAGTAATTTTTTTTAAAATGAAGACTTAATCAGCAGAACAAGTTGCGTCTTTGATACTGATGTCAAGACATTTCCAGAAACAAGTACATATAGTCAAAAAGTTATAGAAAGAAAGAGTGAGTTTTAATTGTTTAAATAGTTGGAATATCATGATGACATTGCAATTGTCCATGCTGGGTTCTTTCATGCCATTATGTTACAATTAAAACTAAGAGTAAACAACGTATTGTTTATTCATTGTCTTATTATTATTATTATTATTATTATTATTATTATTATTATTATTATTATTATTATTATTATTATTGTCCAACCGATGCACAAGAGAAATGAAAATGCATATTTAATTGTTTTCAAAATATATTTAGATTTATAATATGTATTTATTATACCTCACCATAACATATGTGTGTTGCCTATAGTCCTACACAGACTCTATCATACTAAATAGCCATTTGGTATTACACCATTGGTGGTGTATTAATTTGACATACTAGAGAGCGAGGAAGCGAAGAGAGAGAGAGAGAGAGAGAGAGAGAGAGAGAGAGAGAGAGAGAGGCACAGTGATAGAGCTACAATAACACTTTATCTACTTCAACAAATGGAATGCAGTTAGAGTAAGACTTGACCAAACAGGCAGTACAAACCAGACAACAGAGCTCAAAATCAGATGTCCAATAAGTCAGTCAGTCAAATTTATTCATAAAGCACAACAACTGTTGACCAAAGTGCTATACAATTGGCTGAACAAACCAAATAAAAACAACACATAACAATATAAGTAAGAATATTACATTTAAACAGATTCAAAAGCTGAAACAACGAGGTGTGTTTTGAGACGTGATTTAAAAACTTCAAGAGTTGGTGAAGACTTAATGTAAAGTGGCAACTTATTCCAAAGCCTAGGTCTGGCAACTGAAAAGGCTGTATCACCCTTCAATTTTAATCGTGACCTAGGGACAGTTAATTGTAAGCTGTGTGATGACCGTGAGGGTCTAGTGTACCGTTGTCGAGAAATGAGTTCTGAAAAATAGAGAGGTGCCAAACCATGCAAGCCCTTGTAAACAAACAATAACACTTTAAACTGGATCCTGTATGAGACTGGACGCCAGTGGAGTGAAGCTAGTACAGGAGTAATAGAAGCAGATTTTCTGGTTCCAGCCAAAAGCCTAGCAGCAGCATTTTGAACCAGCTGAAGGCGTAAGACAAAAGATTGAGTAACTCCAATATAAAGTGTATTGCAATAGTCAAGTCTCAGTGAAGTAAAAGCATACATCACAGTCTCCAAATCATTAAATCATTAAAAGTTAAAATGTCTATTCCAAAACCAGACACCTGGTGACCCTGTGCACCCAGAGCCTGTCCTGTGAACACAAGGCAGGAACACACCCTGGATGGGACACCAGTTCATCACAGATTTGAGTAAATCACACATCATTGTTGGTATTGCATATTTAACTAGCTAAATAAAACAATAACAGAACATTGTTGCATCCAAAAAAATAGTTTCTTAGATATAATTACTAATAAAAAAAATTAATTTGAATAAATTAATTATTTTTTTCTTTTCTCTGAGAAAATGAGTAATACTATGTACACCCTAGTCAGGTAATTTTGGATTAGATCATAATCTGAAAAGTGAACTGATCAAATGAAACCAATTAGAAATTATTAAAAAATAATTGACAATAATAATAATAATAATTAACAACAAGCAAATACAAAAATAGAAAAGACACACATGGGTGTCATGTGTGGGCAGGTCCTGAGGCAGATTTTGCTTCATATTGAAAGAAAGTGGTTAATAACTGATTTATAACAGGTTGAGGTTAGGAGAAGAGGAAGCCCACCATCTAATGGGTCAAGTGTAAAAGCCCAGTGGAGTTTTTTTTCTTTTTCCTCTTTTATAGTGACCTACTTAGAATTTGATTGAATGGCCACACTGCCTGGTCCTCACTTTCTCTCTATCACTCTCCCCATCTCTGTGCACATGTTGGCATTGAATGTATAATTCATACCTGCTAATGGGCCCACTGTTATAGAAACAGAGCTCCAGGCATCAGATCTCACCTCTGGTCACCTGACACCACACCATGTGCAGTAATATATACTTTAATTATGGATCCAGTAGAACTAGGGAAGAGTCTGATGTCCTGTGACTTTGGTGGCATGTCAGTAGTCTGTGATGAAAAGGTTTTGTCAGCTTGGTGTGTTTATGCATCTATGAACAGTCATTCTGATTGTCTGAGAGTTAGGAGAGAAAAAAGAGAGAGATAGGTGGGGAAGGACAAAATGATATCTGTGTGCATGCATTCTTCTCTCTCAATAAAATCATCCATCATTACAATAATAAAAGTCAAAGAGCAAATGTATCAGGTCCTTTGGATGGAAGAACAAAAGTAAAAGAGGACAAAATCTGAGGTAATCTCTTTTTTCCCTAACTCTCATTTTCTGCCTGTTTTCTTTTTAAAAGCTTATTAAATATTTAGCAAGCTAAGGAATCCAGTCCGAGTGCGATAATGATTGATGGCTCGACGGGAGTGCAGCAGTTAGCACTAAAAAACATGAGATCAAGTTACAGTCCTTATCGATGTCACACCCATTAGAGTCTGCTAATAGTAACCAATCACTTGTACTGTCCTCCTTGATTTCCTTCAGGACCCATTCACACTTTTATCCCTCTGCCCTGTTCACTCCTCTCCTTTCATCCCTCTATTTCTACTCCTCCTTGAGGCTTTCTCGTCAGACTCTGTTGCTGCTTTGCTGATCTGCTATATTTTGTTCAGAACTAAAAGACAAGTGGCTGTAATGGTGCTGTCATTTGATAGTTGCTCAGATTAAAGTGCTTTAAAATGGAATGTGTTACTGTATTATATAGTACATTTGAATGTGTCATGAAACTGTTATGATGGGGTGTAATAGGTAGTCACAATGACATATAGTGGAATGAAAACGGCCATATTTATTAGTGTCTGACAAAACAGTGCATTAATTGGAGGCCATCGAAATGTTACCTCAATTATTTCTCAAATGTGCTGGCAATATGTGAAGTAATGTTTCAGTATAGGGTACTGCTAGAATTAAAAAAAGATATCGCCAAAGAGAAAATAATCACAATAAATTTCTGTGTTTGAAGAAGTGCTCTTAGTGCATTCGCTGGCTTTTTCACCCTGCACTAAATGCCTGTATAACCCACCAAGTTATACGCCGATTTGCCAGTTTGAGCAAAACGGTAGTTTCTGATTGGGAGTTTATTAACACTGCTTTTGTAATGGATGATCCAGGGTTACAGCAATGTTCGTAATAATATTAAATCATATTTAAAGGAGATGCTTCAGGCTTAATTAGATGTGTAATGAACTAAATGACATTTTCACAGTAACCCAGTTTTCTCAAAGGCTTGTGAATACTATAGACAATACATTGTCAGATAAGTGTGCTCTGCTTGTGTCTCCTAATCTTGCTCTGGAAGTGGAATGGCATAGCCCTAGTTTGTTTTGTGATTGCCCATGCCCTGACAGCTTGGGTGGCCAGCGTGCTCCTGTGGTTAGAGGTTTCAGACGTTTCCAAACCCATGCTGAACCACACTGGCCTCTGGTGAGCCACAGTGTCCTCGAGGTGTAGAGTGACAACACACAGGCTGTCCTCAGCACCCAGTGGTGGAGTAGAGAGTGCGCGCACACACACACACACACACACACACACACAGACACACACACACACACACACACACACACACACACACATTCAGACACATTCACAGACGCTAAACTAGTCAAGGAACAAAGGGATTTGTATGAAATACATATATAGAATATAAGTGACCAAAACTGATTTTTCATTACTTATAAACTGAACATAGCTTTATAATACACAATACTCTCTCTCTCTCCCTCTCTCCCTCTCTCTCTCTCTCTCTCTCTCTCTCTCTCTCTCTCTCTCTCTCTCTCTCTCTCATACCTACAGACACATGCACACCCTCAATCACACACTCCTTGGGTCATGCCCTTACTGTGTTGCATGGCTTTGGTTTCATCCTCACAAGTGGTAATTGATTCTGCTGTAGGTTGTGCTGGTGGTAAGTGGGGGTGGGCTCTCCAGTTTCACTGAAAACAAATCGCTTTTTTCTGGGCTCTGACCTTCTCCTCCCCTGCTCTGTCCATCACTTTTCCATCTTTTCTTTATTTTTTGTTTCTCCCCACACTGGCAGTTAATAGACAAACATCAGACGTGGATTTGACAGAGATATGATATAACATAAATGAGGTTCTTGAAATTTTATTTATTAATGTACATTTTTTTTTTTTCAAAACAGAATCAGCCTTACATCCAAAATGTAAATCACACATTAAATGTTTTGATCACCTTAATTGTGTAACAAATAACACATCAGAAATGTTATTTATTTTAATATGAAAACAGAAATCTCTATACAGACAGTTTCAAACCCGCTCCTCTTGTGTGCAAAATGTAATACATTACTTTAGTGACTGTATCATCTAGTTTCCCTAACATCCATCTTTGCAGCAATATCAGCAGTTCCTGTTCTCACATGATCACGTAATCTTGTTTGCGGGTTTTCTGGCAGGGACATAAGGTGCTCACTACAACACTTGTAGGTGGCTGTGTAGCGCCTGTAGAACAGTTTCCCCTGAAAATAAAGGATGCTTTTCAGATTAAATTTGCGGCATTATAGCGCCATCTACCTTCATGTTTATGTACTGCAAGTTGAATTAACTTACACTTGCCATTAGGGAAATTGGCATTTTAAAAACGAATGTCATAAAAGATGGGGTTAAGCAGAATATATTAAGTATTAGTTTAACTGTAGTTTCTAAAGAATGTGCTTTAAGACAAACAGCTGAAAAATACTATTGCCAGTAACAAAGGAGAAAAATACATTTGCTGCCTAGAGAGGGCTGTTCTAGAGCTGTCTAGAGTTTCCCTGTGGCCATATGACCCCTGCATCTGATACAGAATCCAGCTGCACAACTTGTTTTCAATCACCTCTGGCTTACCCTAGATGCTTGCCTATAAAACTAAAAATGGACCCACACCTAGCTGAAAGAAATTATCAAACCCTGCTCTGCACCACGTTTCCATGAAGCCTCTAGAATGGCTCAACTCGACCCCATCCTGCAAGATACAAGGAAGATATGCATCAAGACTCTTCTCTGTCCTGACCCCAAGGTGGTGGAATGAACTGCTCTGGCTGTCAGAACAGCTGAGCCACTGGCTGTCTTCAAACAAAGACTGAAGATCTACTTCTTCACCAAATGAGCATTAAGTAAAATAATAATAATAATAATAATAATAATAATAATAATAATAATAATAATAATAATAATAATAATAAAAACTTTGCACAGAAAATATAGAGGTTTGCACAGAAAAATTCCCCATCGTCAAACCATTACAACTTAAGAAAAGGTAAATGTCCTGCACCCAGACATGTACATAATTGCTTTCCCTATGCTGTTCAATGTTAATGTAAAAATGGTAATGTTAAAAAATATCATATTAACAAATGTCACCTCACCTTCTTTACCCGCATGGTTCATCCATTTTCTCTTTCAGTAACCACAATTTTAAGAAAATCTTAAGTATTTTTATGTAAATTTATGGCAAATTAAGGGCCTTTTGAATTTAGCAGTACCTCACTTAGTGAGTGTACCTCATCTAGGACAGCTTTTCGCAGAAAGGAGGAAAAAAAGCACACAGGCAGAGCTTCAGGAGTTTTTATTCTCACTGATCTAAATATAGGACTAAGGAATTTTAATAAAGAACAAGAATGAGTTATACAATGCCCATGTAAGTACTGGCACAAAAACATGCAAACAGATACACACATGTCAAAGAATGAGTCAGTATTCAAATATACATGGGTAATGAATTACTAAATACTTGCAGGTTAAGTGGTGCCTTCCCAGCAACTGGCTTTCTAAACCTCCATTCATCCAGTGCTGTGCTTCTGTCTCCACTGTCGTCTGCTTAGCCCAGATTCCGCATCCCTCTCTCCTGACATCAGAGAACCAGACAAATAGAGACTGGAATTTCTGGTACCATTAACCCCAACATAAAAAAAAAACTGCAATCACTTTCTCACCCAAATCTATCAATTTCAGATTATGAAAACACTCTTTTTGATTACATTTGCACAGTTTGGTCATCACATCAACCCACTGTCCCTTAAATATCTTGTAGTAACATACACATTTGTCTCACAAAACCCACATACACAAGCTTATCATTTTTATGTATATCTGTCTACATATAGCATGCACTTTACATGCATCACATATAGCATGCATTCACATATGGATGTGTTCTGGATTTATAAATGTGTTTGCATACATGTATGAATCAAATATTTTGACATTTCTCATTGTCTATGTGGAGGAGGACAGTGGCCAGGAGACCTGCTGTATAAGCAGTGATAGGGCATTTCCTAATGTGTTTGCACAGGGGCCAAAGGAGAAAGAGGCTCTGACGCAGAAGGGCCCATTGCCTGCTGCCTTCTTTACAATGGAAGGCCCCAACTCCAAACACAGTCCTAAATGTCACAAAGACGCCAATCCATGATAAGGAGGAGGATTTTTCCAGATTGGCCATTGTCAAGGCAGGTCTTTACCCCACACCCAAACCTTGCTTGGTTTAAAAGGCATGACAGCACCTGCATGATGGTAGAGAAAGCGAAGCGCAAGGTTGCAGCAACAGCGTGTAATAGACATCACACACTCGACAAGCCTTCTCATTGTAGGGGCGCATTAGGGTAACAAGTGTGTGTATTGCATTGAGAGATGATATATATCATCTATTAAAAACAAGGTTCAATTAAACTCTGTACTGGACAGTTATTTTTGCTTGTAAAAGCCTGAAAAGCAAGATCTGCAATTGTATAGTTTCCCAGACAAAGCCAAGATGCAGAAAGGATGCATGCTGAAATTAATGTCAGTGGTAGCACTGTTGATTTTAGCTCCAGCTCTGGATGCTGCACCAATAACCTCTGAAGTTCCAGACCTTCAACAGGCATCATTAAGAGGTAACGCTCTGATTATAGTCAAATAATTTCTTTTTGCAATAACTTTATCATGATTTTCTGCTTTGCATAAGGAAATAGAATTTTAAGCAGTATTTCAGCAACTGATAACATGAATGTAATTTGTGAATGTAATCAAACAGGCTTTATGTCTGATGCTGACTAGCTTTGATCAGCTAGTGATCCCATTCTCTGTGATAATACTTCTGTGACTGTAGGTGCAGAAAGTAGATTATTAGCACAGTTTGATTAATAATTGTGATGTATTATATAATAGAGTGAATGACAGTAGTGAATGATTTCTGAAAACTCTCTACATTAATAATAAACAACATGGAAGAATGGGAAATTATTTCCATGAACAGAATATTTCTAAAAGTGATGTTCTTTATTGTAGAATAAAATATTATTTTCAATGCTTTCAATATTTTCAATATTGTTCAATATACAATATTGTTCATTACCAGTTCCCAATTAAGGGACTGTTACTAAAATAATTTTCAGTAAAAACAGATATCTCTATATTGTGCAGTCTTGATCACAAGCTTTCATGTGACAGCATCATTTCTATGCAGTCAATTCCCTAGCAACTCCCTGACATTCCCAAAACCATTGTTTACAACTTTGTAGATGTGTTTTATGAACTTATTTAACTCTGTCTCCTAGTATGAAAGAGAAAAGACTTTTCCTGTTGAATCTGTTCACTTTTGCATGCTTCAGCTTCCTATTGATGGGTGCCTGTTACTTGAACCAGTAGAATTTTTTTTTTTTTTTTTTACATAGAAACATAAAAAGGAGTACATGTTGGAAAAGAATACAGTGAACATAAAGATGCATAGTAGTATATAGCCTCTGAGATCACAAGTACTCATTTGTTTAATATCCTATTTTAATCCAAAGGTGACAAGAAACCTTGGACGAGTGGCCCAGACATCCACGATATGACTACGTATTTTGACAGACAGGAAATGACATTGCCTGTAAGGCCTTCCGGTAGCTTAGACAAAGCCACAAACAGTCCACATTATCTGGACAAAATATTGGCAGCAACCAACAGTCAAGGCCAAAGGATTGCTCCAGTTCCAGTTGATTCTGATGGACTAGAAAACATAGTAGCAGCAACCGACACTTTGGATAGTCAGCTTAACCTAGGCTCTGTAATGGATGACCCTGAAATAGAGGAGCATGCGCCAGTGGAAGAGGGCAGTGTTCACAAACCCTTGAAGCTAATACCAGTGACTATTAATTCAAATAAGCAAAGAAAGACTTTGTTAGAGACCAAAGGTGCAAAGATAAATTCAGCCAGCAGTACACTAGACAGACGAGAGAAGATTCTACATATGCTGAGTGCTCTTGAGGAGCTTCATAGGTCACTGAACAGTACATTGAACAGCCGTCTCACCATCATAACAAGAGGTAAGAGAAAGGAGAAGCTTTTACCATAGTTGCTCATTTCTTTTTACCATAGTTGCTCAAGATAAACATTATAATACTAAGAACAATATTGTCATAATAAATTAACATTAAATTTTTATTATATGATTGTTTCCAGTAAAAAAATCTCCTTAAATTCCCAGGAAAAAAAATACTAAACTATACTTTTCCTTGTCTCTGTCACAATACCCACAAGTGTACATCTTTTGTGATACTGTGTATATTTTATCTGGGAAGGCACATGCAGTCTAAAAGTTACTCTAAAAGCTTACTCTAAAGATAAACGATTAAGTGTTTTTGTTTTTTTGTTTTTTTTGCTATATGCTGTATGCTATATTCACATTTTCTGGTGATACTAACAGTACAAAAGACATACACTTGAGGGTAACACCCAAATGACATAGAAAGGTATAGTATAGTACTGTACATGCCTTTCATATTAGTTTCACTGTATTTTCACTGAACAAAATGAGTAACTGAAGAGTAAAGCAGGAGTTTAAATGGTTAACTGGATTCCCTGGTACTCGCAATGTATAAAATAGTATGTTTCTGTGTTTTGATCTGTTTCAAGGTAATAGCAACAGTCGCAATTCAGGAAAAAAGAATAAAATGGTAGGTTTGTAACTGTTGACTATACAAGTAAACGGGTGCATTCATTATTTAACAAATCTAATAAACTAATAAACTAATCTAATAAACAATTCCATATTGAAATTTTTCCACTGTTGCTAATCAGTCATTTTGACATATTTTACCATGATTGTAGTTCACAGAGGGTAACATGAAGTCAACTACAGTGTCATCTGTGGTCAGTAAAGGTGCTTCACCAAGGGCTAGCACTGACCAAGTGGATCCCAAACTCCTGAATGGAAAGGCATTCAAAAAGTCTTTGCCATCAACTCCCAAGAAAACAAACAAGAGAGGTGAGATGAAATTAAACCATAAAACCAATTTAAAAGTACCTCACATATATAACTAATTTTCTGTTAAAGCAATAATACATTATAAAAATGTATATATAAAAAAGATAACATTTATTAACAGCTGCTTTTGTTGTCTTTTTAACAGTTTGCTTCTGGAAATACTGCTCTCAGAATTAAGCACTTCTCACACTTCAATATCACGTTCTAACATGACCCCATGCTCATCAGCAAGCAAATCTAAGGCCACTTCTAATTGATACTTCAACAACATTCTTAACATGACTTAACATTAACATGACCCCAGTGACCTCTTATGACGTGTGTAGCCTCATTGCACAAAAGCCTGTTAACCCCCCTTCTACAAGTGAATGCTGTATGACAAATAAAAATTTACAAGCATGCAAAAAGGTCTTAATAATAAACAGAACTTTATTTTTGTACCTCCCGTTCTTGGTGATCATTGTGAAATATTAAATGAATTTGAAAAGACAAAAGTTCAAAGAGTTCAGGTACAAATGTAGTGTGCTCTTCAGTGGAACTGCTTTTCTTCCCCTTCAGCTTTTTCACATTATCTGAATGTTTGCTCAAGCTCCAGCCAAAATTCTCTAGGTGAGGGTCTCTCTGGTGACAAAGTATATTTAGTAACCAATAAACCCAAGCTGTTGATATTATCGCTTTAAAAGTTATTTGATTGTTCTGAGGGCTGCTAGCAGTGTAACCATGACAATCGATTAACAGGTCTGTCCAAGTCAGTGGGATACAAGTGGAAGAGAGATGAGAGATTGGACCAAACACATCTGCCAGCTTTTCTTCTCTTTGTCCTTTCTCCCAATCCCTTTTTAAACCTGTATTTTTTTTTTTACAAGCTTCAGAAACTAAAATGACTGTAACTAGAAATAAATCACAAGCTAAGCTTGTACTCTTGCGTTAGGAAAGCGTCAAAGTAACAAAAAAGATTACAAAACTGTCTTTAGTTCTTTTAAATAAAGCTTCAATTTCAAAGCACCATGACACATTCTCAGGGATTACTTAAATAGAATTACTTCAATACATGTTAGTGATATACAGTATAGTGCACATAAAAATAAATAAATAATTAATTAATTAACATAAATAAATAAAATTACAAATGAAGAAGAAGAATAAACAAAGAATAATAATGAATAATAAAAAAGGAGGAGGAAAAAAGAAGACACTTTTCCTCACCGATTTAATAGACATAATATAGAACATTAAATTAATATACATTAATACAGCAAGCAAGTATTTCATTACTTTTTTTATGTTATAATAAATCTTTATATTAATTAAAACTAATTTTTGTTATATATCTGATAAAATGTCACATAAAATGATTAGTTCGAGTTTCTGGTGGAAAAACTCAGCAGAAAACTAATGGATATGACAGATTACAAGACAAACATACAAAGTATAAACTAAAAAAATAACTTTTTACACATATCAAGCCCATGACCTCATCATCATTTAAAAGATATAAAATGCACAATATGATTACAGATAAAGCTTAACTATTCAGGATATGAAAAGAAGTGTTCTTTCTCTCTCTCTCTCTCTCTCTCTCTCTCTCTCTCTCTCTCTCTCTCTCTCTCTCTCTCTCTCTCTCACACACACACACACTCACACACACACACCCTCCCTCTCTCTATCCCTCCCTTTCACACACGCATAATCTCTCTCTCTCTCTCTCTCTCTCTCTCTCTCTCTCTCTCTCTCTCTCTCTCTCTCTCTCTCTCTCACACACACACACACACACACACACACACACACACACACACTCTTTCTTGCTCTCTCTCACACACACTCTCTCTCACATACACACTCCTCCTCTCTCTCTCACATACACACTCCCTCTCACCTCTGTCTATTTTCACCAAGCACCAAACTTATATTAACTTTTTGACAACATCCAAATAGGCAAACTCAATCTCTCGTTCTGCAGGACAGGTGCTGGTAAACTCTTCTCTCTGGTAGGCAGAGTTCAGGTATCGCCAAATCCCTTTCATGTCAGCTGGAATCTCAAAACTTCTATACTTCTTTGCAACAATCTGAGCCAATATATAATAATACAATCACTTTGTGACATCATAAGTTTATTAAAACACCTTAAATGAAGCATCAGCTAGTTTGTCAAAAGCCAACAGTCAAACAGATAAAATGAATTACCTAAATGTTAAAGGTTGATTCAGGCTCTCATCTAAATTGGCTGACATGTTTGCATACATATTGTAGTCACAGTAAATAAGACACAATACCTTGATGATGTGTAGTTTGGGAAGCAGGTTGCAGTCAGCAAGAGTTAGGTCTGGTCCATCCAGGAAATTGCGTGTTGATGGTCCTGTGTCATCAGGGTTGTTGGCATCAATCTCCTCTGGCAATGGAGACAGCAAGTAGTCATCCAATTTCTTCAGGGACTTCAACAGAGCTTTCTCCAAGCCTAAAGAATGCACATATTAATAATAATAATAATAATAATAATAATAATAATAATAATAATAATAATAATGAAGTCCACTAAGACCAATTAAAAAAAATAAATTGAATTATTTACCATCGTGTGCATATTTGTAAGAGTTCTTGATATAGGCAGAAAACTTGGCAAATACATCTATTCCCGCAATGTTTGACTCTGGGTGTTTAACAGCCAACTTGGGATACCTTTAGAAGCATTGATATGTGGTGAATGACAAACAGTAAACAGGAACACCAATTCAAGCACAAATTGCACTCTAAACAATTCTGGTTGAACAGATAAAAAAAATATTATGTCCTGTACCTTGGTGGTGTAAGCCTTTCCTCAAGAAATTCCTCAATCTTGTTAACATCCACCAACACTTCACCATTAAAGGTCATAAAAGGTGGGTTGGTTCCTGGTGCAAGGTTTTGCAAATCAGCTGGCTTCCTATAAGATACAAATCTGCCAGTCAGAATAACAAGAGCATGATACAGCTCATCACCCAACATGAAATCTGCTTGTATTAAAACACAATGTTCCATGTAACTATATAGAAATTATATAAAATGAGTTTCTACTTCTTGAGGTCCACAGTTGTGACATTAAAGATGACCCCCTTTAGCCAAAGGATCATGAAGAGTCTCTGAGAGAATGGACAGTTGCCAATGCTTTCCCCATCAATTCCTGCCTGAAAAACAATCCAGTGATCAATCTGTGAGAAGTGATTAGCCATGATAACTCAAATCTGTGCAAACATGAATGAAAATGTTATAATCACTGCAAAGAAAGAAAGAAGGAAGGAAGGAAGGAAGGAAGGTATCTTGCTGCACGATAAAGTTCCTCACAATTCGATTGGATGCATTTCTCTGTAAATTGGCAGACAGAATGTTCCTGTAAACTACTGAATTCAATCTGCTGATATCATCAAGAGTTACATAATCAATAAAGATTAGTGAGCTTGTTCCAGAAGCATTCATGCAAGCCAAAGCCATGACACTACCTCCACCATGTTGCACAGATGAGCTTGTATGTTTTGGATCATCCACTGTTCACTGTTCATCCACATTGCTGTTTTCCTTGGCCAACCCATTCGGTGTCTGTTGCTCAGTACACCAGTGGTTTCTTTCTTTTTCAAGACATTCCAAATTGTTGTTTTGGCTATGCTGTGCTAAGCCTCTGATTGATTTTCCCTCTTTTCTCAGCTTCAAAATGGCTTGTTTTTCTCCCAGACAGCTCTCTAATCTTCATGTTGGCTTAACTGTTTTAACAACAAATGCAGTCTTCACAGGTGAAATGGAAGGCTCAAACCAAGAGTAGATGTTCAGAGCTATTTATTGTTTAAACAATCATTCTAACAGAACACACCTGAGTAACAAGGTGAAATAAAAGCTGAAATTCTAAACTCTCTTGTCATATTCATCTTTTGATCGCAATCCCAAATGTCTTCAGTCTACAGCAAAAACAAATGAATTGGCCTTGCTGTTCCAATAGTTTTGGAGGGGAATGTAAATGGCCAAAAGCATGTAGACACCTGACCATCACACACATATGTGCTTTTTGAACATCCCATTCTAGATTTAGTCCCCCTTTTACTGTTATAACAACCTCCACTCTTCTGGGAAGGCTTTTCATTAGATTAGAAGGCTGTGGGGATTTGTGTTCATTCAGTCACAAGAGCATTAATGAGGTCAGGCACTGATTTTGGGTGAGGAGACCTGGGGTGCAGTCAGTGTTCTAGTTCATCTCAAAGGTGTTCAGTGAGGTTCAGGTCAGGGCTGAACCTGAACTCGAGTGTCCTGCACTCCACACCAATCTTGGCAAACCATATCTTCATGGACCTCGCTTTGTGCACAGGGGCATTATCATGATGGAATAGGTTTGGTTCTTTTAGTTCCAGTGAAAGGAAATTGTAAAGCTACAGTATCCAAAGACATTCTAGACAATTATGTTCTTTCAACTTTGTAGCAACAGTTTGGTGAAAAACCACATATGGATGTGACGGTCAGGTGCCCACAAACCTTTGGCCATGTAGTATAGATTGTGTATTTTCAGTAGTCTCTCTCTCTCTCTCTCTCTCTCTCTCTCTCTCTCTTTTTAAAAAAATAGTAATATGAGCAAACAGTTTAATCAGTATCAAAATGTGTCTAACTGTGGTGTGAGACATCCAGAAAAAATAGATGCAACTTTGTTGCAAGATCGTATCCATCATTTGAAGTAAGTTAATTAAAATATATAGCATTCTATTCATCTATATATTATGAACTACAGTATATGAAATTTAGTTTTAAGAATTTCTTACCTTCACAAACAGCTCAATACTGGGGAATCCAAAGTTTTCAACTGCTATATCAAACCAAGCCATTCTATATAGTCAAAAAAAGGTTTGGAAAAGTAGCAGAAAAGCAGCTCTTTTCTCACTTTTGACCTTTACATTGCAGATGCAGGAACTGTACTATGCAGTTAAGTCCTTAATCCCAAAATATATATTAATATAATATAATATAATATAATAATATAATGTATTATTATTTAGAAATGTATTGAAATGATTGCCTCTCCTGAAATGCTAATGCTCTGGAAGAGTCCAGGGTGGACTAAGATATGCCAGTACGAGACCACTAGAATCCTTGATAAAACACTTGTTCTTTGTTGTAGAACATAGAATGAATAAATGGTCTGTTTATGTGAACCAGTCTTATGAATTCTTTCCAGTTGCCTTGTGTAGCTCTTTGTTCTGAAATGGACAGGCACGCAAAATCCAAGTGTCAAGTAGATAAACAACTTTCAAACATGTATTTTCTTAGTTTTTGATGTAAGGGACATGAAACTACATCTACTGTATCTGGAGCAAAAATTAAGGTTCACTCCAAAAGGTACATGTGTAAGCAAATGATTTAAGTAATAATATATATATATATATATATATATATATATATATATATATATATATATATATATATATATATATATATATATATATATATATATATATATATATATATATATATATATATATATATAGGTACTATGTGTAGATTTTTTTTTCTTCTGATGATGCTGTAAAACACTTGTAAAACACCTTTACAGCAGTTGTACCATAACTCTACTTTTCGTGAAAGTTTTACTTACAAATTTTTGTAAAATTCTTATTATGGATATTATTATCTGTAGACCTATTTTCATAACAAATATCCGGATGTACAAACCCACTTTCACACCATGTTTTTTCAGCAATGCCTTCAGGCTTTGCTATGGAATGTGCAACGGAATGTGTCTATTACTTTCTGTCTTGTGGGCAAAAAACTGAGTCTGTTTGGGCATGTAATAATGCAGCAGTATCGTCTGGCAGAAGGGAGCAGCATGAGCAGGTTGTGGTTTGGATGGCTGGGGACTTTTATGATCCACAATGGAATAAATATCCTAAAGGAGAGAAGCTCTAGTACACTGGGCAGGTCGTACTACATGCTGCAGGGTTTTGTGGTCAAGAGCAGTGCAGTTCCCGAACCAGCAGGTCATGTTTTGGGATAGGATGCTATCAATAGTTCAGGTGTAGAATGACCTGAGGATTCTGGGTCTCAGACAGGAACCTCTTAAGGAGACTGTGTTTGAAGAGACGTTGATGTGCTTTTTTTTTATTTTATTTTTTTATTTTTATTTATTTTTTTTACAACAACTCTGGTGTTGTGCTGTGAAAAACTATTTGGCAAAATAAATATTGAAGCAAAAAAAAAAAAATGTTAGCCAACACCTATCACCAATGTGAAACTCCTTAAATAACATTATCATTTAAAAACTGTATTTTGTGTTTACTCAGGCTGCCTTTGTTGTATCTTAGTTTTTGGTTTAATTTCTGAAACAATTTAGTATGAGATATACACAAAAATAGAAGAAATCAGGCAAATAGTTTTTCACAGCACTGTATGTTAAGTAATGTGTGTGATCCTGCCTGTTTTTGGTAGTCCATGATCTGTTCACCTACAGCAGGGTATTGAGCAGGAAAAAGCCTGCAAGTGGAACTCCAGCTCACTACATATATGTCTAAATAAATGTTGCAACAAAATGTGCAAGTGGACACATAGGGTCATTTTTGACTGACAATGTGACAACCTGCTGGCTTCAGTAGTGGGCCAACCAGAATTCAGTGGGGGCCTGTGCTACCACAGTTACATACTGTGACAGTACCTACTGCATCCGATTCAGTACATACTACTCAGCCGTTGATACAGTACATACAGATCAGCATAAATGGTAAGCATGAATAGCCGGACGTACTACACGATGTGGATTCTGACAGTTCTTCCGCGCCAGTGTTGTTGCCTTATGGGATAGCGCAGCATGCATAGTGTCCAGTGGTTCCATATTGCAGAATCTCGGCGGAAGCAGTAGGTCATCTGAGTATTTCTTGCCTGCTGTTTTATGAATACTGAGAATTCACACATACTACTCCTTTGGCATACTGATTTGCACCTAATGTGTAGTAGGGATATTCGGACGCAGCCAGGGTCCCTTGTGGTCAAAAGTGGTATAACTAATTGCTAGCTCTTAGCTTTCTTGAAAAATTAAGAGTAAGGTGAAAAATATCCGGGTTTCAGCTAGCCACAGTGGAAGCCTTTAATGGTACAGTAGACTCAATAGTATATACATGTAACAGGTGCAGCAGGTAAAGAAATTCTGAATTCTGATTGGTCAGAAGGTTAAAATGTCATTTCATGCATAAAAGTGGTAAATTACTCTACCATTACTTTTTAGTATAACTTTGTACTTTTTATTTCACAGTTAATTTTAAGTTAAATTTAACCCTGTTGATTTTTAGTATTTGCTTGTGATATGTGTGGGTACCTTTATATAGAGAGAGATCTCCCAGTCTGAAGGGTCAGGACTGTAAACTTTCGTCTCAATCTGATCGACTGGACATCTCTTTGGAGGCTTCATTTCCTCTTCCTGCAAAAGCCAAACTTACACACTGGTTTTTACACACTACTTCCTCAGCAGGTTTTGGCTTCTCCATACTGAACTGCTTTAGTGTCTATATTCTCAGTTCCTCATTTCATAATTAATCCTATTTGATCCTCATTACCTACTTCATTATTTCCATCATTATAATTTTTCTCTCTGCTTCTTTCACTGCTTTAGACCCATCTAGCTGTTTGTCTTTGTCATTCAGTTTATCCCTGATGGAGTGTACCTTTTCCATGTCCTTATATTCTTCAGTTAACTCCAAACCTGTAACATCATGCATTTCTTCAGCCACCTGTTGTGGTTGTTCATTATTTCCTGTAGGCTTTATTGCATCAAACAAATACAAACTATCTGACTGCCAAACTGTGGTCTTAGCTTTTGCTTCCTGTCCAACCTCCTCCTTTTCTGCTATTTCACCAGCTTTGCTTGCAGTGGGCTTTTGTTTTTTGTCTGGGAAAACTCTACTTTGACTTTCAAAGGTATCATCATCCTGAAAGAACTTGAATTGATTTCTGGGGTACTTGGTAGACTTCAGTCATCTCTGATGTAACTAACTTCACATAAAAATTATTTGAAATGTTGGTCAAAGACAACAGGCTCCATTAGCTCTTTTGTTTCCTTCTCCATGTTCAAAGAAACAGAGACTTGTTCCTGTAATGGAATTTGAATGAATCTATTATCCTTAATTCCTCTTTCACTATAAAAGTAAGAAACACCTTGTTGGTCTTCCGCCATCAATTTTTAAACTTCCTCAAGCTTATCATTTGCTGGAAAACTGTGTTGCTTCTCTTTGTCTCCAGATCCAGATCCCTCTACTTTACTGCAACATTACTGTAACATCATTACTGAACACAGAGTTTGATGTTTTCCTTTTCTCTTGACACGGCTTATCCATTATTCTTACCTTAGAGGATACCACCACTTCCTGTTCAGCTATGTTCTCTGCACTCTGTCCCTCCTTTGGCTTATCCTCCATCTTTAATGAAACTCTTGTGTTTTTGTCTTTACACAGAATTTCTGATTTCTGCTCATATTCTCTGGTAGTTACTGAAAAAAAATCAGCATTGCTTTGTGGTATGTTTTGAGTTCGTAGTGCAATGTGAGGTTGGTTTTCGGTTGCCACAGGCGGATCAACCTCAGCCTGTAATTCAGACACTCTGAGGTCCACTTGTTCCAGCTCCTTTTCTAACTCTTTATCAAGATTTTTGTTTTGAGCTCCCATTTCTTTATGTTCTGCATCACTAGCATTATCCACAAACTTTGTGCCCCATTCTCCTGGTTTGACATGCACTATGACTGGAGCCAGTTCTGCTTCCTGTTGTAAATCAGGTGCAGGTGTCTGTTTTCCTGTTGTTCTATCCTCACCTCCCATGCCAATGTCCTCATCCACTTCATCTGCTAGTTCAATCTCTTGCCCATCTTCTTCCCCAGTCTCCAGATGGTCCACGTCAGTGTGGATTATTGTGACATTAGAAAGTTCCATGCCAGTTTTGCCCTGAGGTATAATATGAAGAGAAAGGTTTGACAAACAATAAGAGGATATTAACTCCTCTTTATAACTGCCACTTCAGAGCTATTGTGATTGCCTTTCCACTCTACACATATGTAACATGGCTTGCTGTGTCTCCTTGCTTTATCTCCACCCTTTTTCTACAGAGGATTATGGTGAATTTCTAATCCCCATCACCCACGTGACTTGGCTGTTATCCTAAATCTGCTGCACAGAGAACCTGGCTGACCTGGATGTCTGAACAGCAGGGTACATCCTAAACATTCCTGACTTGGGAGACATATTATGCCTCCTCTTTCTGAAAAGCCCAGAAATGTCTCAGACATTGGCAGATCACACGTAAGTGTCACCTAAGAGTCACCAGAATGGCTTTATTGCACCTTGGTATAGATTCTACAAGTTTCTGGAGCTGAACTGAAGGGATGAACACAATTCTTCCAAACACAATTCTTCCCTACAAAATCCCTCAGTTTGGTTGAGATCTGGTGAAGGCCATAGCATTTGATTTACATAATTTTTACTCTTATCAAACCAGGGTCCAACATGATAGATCAAATCTGGCCATCGAGGTCCACTGTTCTGCAGAGTTTAGCTCCAACCCTAATCAAACACAGCTGAACAAGCCAACTAATGTCTTCATAATTACTGGAAAATTACTGGCAGGTAAGTTTGGAGGTTGGAGCAAAACGCTTGTGATAGATTAAGCTTCACTGTTGCCAATATCAAATGTACAGGTGCATCTCAAAAGATTAGAATATCATGGAAAAGTTCATTTTTTCCAGTAATTTAATTAAAAAAGTGGAACTTTCATATATTCTAGATTACACATAAAGTGAAATATTGCAAGCCTTTTTTTATCTTGATGATTACGGCTTACAGCTCATGGAAATCAAAAATCCAGTATCTCAAAATATTAGAATAAAGAATTTATAATACAGAAATGTCGACCAGAGAAGAGCTCTAATCAGCTAATTAACTCAAAACACCTGCAAAGGTTTCCTGAGTGTTTAATCACTCAGTCTGGTTCAGTATAAACACCCACAATATTCATGAGTAATATTCATGGAAAGTTGACTGGAGGGGAAAAGTGTAGTAGGAAAAGAGCCTACTTGAGCCTAGCGTGGTTGGCCATCTGGTCGGCCTCAGGTGTGAGCGGAGCGTGGTTGGTCGTCTGGTCGGCCTCTGGCAGGAACTTGGCTTTGAAGGCTGTCTGGTCGGCCTTTGGCGTGAACTTGGCTTTGAAGGCCGTCTGGTCGGCCTCTGGCGTGAACTTGGCTTTGAAGGCCGTCTGGTCGGCCTCTGGGCAGGAACTTGGCCATGGGGGCCGCCTGATTGGCCCCGGGCAGGAACATGGCCTTGGGGGCCGCCTGGTCGGCCCCGGGCAGGAACATGGGCATGAGCTTGGCCATGGAGGCCGCCTGGTCGGCCTCGGGCAAGAACTTGGGCATGAACTTGGCCTTGGAGGCCGCCTGGTCGGCCTCGGGCAGGAACTTGGGCATGAACTTGGCCTTGGAGGCCGCTTGGTCGGCCTCGGGCATGAACTTGGCCTTGGAGGCTGCCTGGTCAGCCTCGGGCAGGAACTTGGGCATGAACTTGGCCTTGGAGGCCGCTTGGTCGGCCTCGGACAGGAACTTGGCCTTGGCTCTGGAGAGGAGGTCACCTGGTTGACCTCTGACTTTAGCTCTGGAGATGAGGTCACCTCGTCGACCTCCGACAGGGACATGGCTTGAGAGGAAGTTGCCTCGTTGACCTCCGACTGGAGCTCTGGAGAGGAGGTCACCTCGTTGACCTCCAGCAGGAGCATGGATGAGAGGAGATCATCTTGTTGACCTCCGGCAGGAGCATGGCTTGAGAGGAGGTCGTCCCGTGGACCTCCGGCAGGAACATGGCTTGAGGGTAGGTCGTCCCGTGGACCTCCGGCATGAACGTGGCTGGAGTAGAGGTTGCCACGTTGACCTCCAGCTTGAGCTCCGCTGAAGAGACCATCTGCTGGGTCTCCAGCAGGAGCTCTGGGTTGGAGGTCGCCAGGTTGACCTCCAGTTGGAGCTCCGCAGGTGAGACCATCTGCTGGGTCTCCGGCTGGAGCTCTGGGATGGAGGTCACCAGGTTGAACTCCGGTTGGAGCTCCGCTAGGGAGACCATCTGCTGGGTCTCCGGCTGGAGCTCTAGGTTGGAGGTCACCAGGGTGACCTCCTGTGGGAGCTCCGCAGGTGAGACCATCTGCTGGGTCTCCGGCTGGAGCTCTGGGATGGAGGTCACCAGGTTGAACTCCGGTTGGAGCTCCGCTAGGGAGACCATCTGCTGGGTCTCTGGCTGTAGCTCTGCAGGTGCTCTCTTGTGGAGCTGCCCTTGAAACACTCCTGAGAGCAGAAGTAGGAGCCTTGTATCTCTCGTTCTACACATGTGGGACACCGTAGTTTTGCCTGTCTGCTGCAGCCCTCGGTCGCACGAGCCTGGGGTTGAGGCTGAGAGAGAAATTCTTAAGGTTGGGAGCGAAGTCAGGACTCCCGAACATTTTGATTAATAGTTCCACAAAGCTTGACATGGTACTTAACCTATTTGATCCGTTGGCAAGGTGAAGCTCCGCCCACTTTCGAGCTGAGCCTGCTAAGCGTGATAATAGGAACCCCAACCACTGCTTCTCGTCGGGTTTGGGGTCTTCTAAACTAAGTAAGTAAATTTGTGCCTGTAACAAAAAAAATTGGGGGTAAACAGAAAATCCATCGTAGGCATCAATGGGATATATAAAAGTCCATTGTGGAAAAAGGATGGAATCGTATGCGGGTACAAAGGCTCCGGCGTGACGTCTCCTCCATTTCCCTGCTGCATCCATGGTTAGGCGAAGTATTCTGTTAGGTGATGCGACGGAAGCAGATACAAGTGCAGGGAAAGTCACTTTATTAGGGATAGCCAAAAGTATAGGAGCATCCAAAAGTATTGGTACAGCAATAATCCAAAACGTTAGACAAAGGCGTAGTCAAAATCACAGGCGTGGGTCAGGCGATCGGCAAACGGCATAAACAAGGCGAGGAAAGAATCAAGAACACGAGACAAAGACAGGGTCGAAACCAGGAAACACATAATCAAAGTCAAAAGGCTTGGCAGTAGTTAGAACACGAGGTGGCTGAACTAATACTTCGCAATGAGGCGAAGAAACATGGGGGTATAAATACATGAAACCAATGAGACTCAAACACAAGACACCTGAGACACATTAGAACAGAACCGATGAAAACACAGGGGCGGAGACAAGACATGAACCAAAACAAAACACACGTGGCAAAGTAAACAAAGTGAAAGTCACTGACTGCGGAAGTGCGCTGCTCGCATGCTTCGGCGATCAGTGCGAGGGGGAATCATAAGAACACTGGAGATCCTTTTATACCAAGGATCTAGGACCATCCTGAGCTGAGATATTGAGGTTTCAGTAAACAGCTGTATAACCTAAATTTGTTATGTGCCATGACACAAAAATGGCCTGTCATGGTTAAACAAAGTAAAATAAAATAAAAAATTAATGCCATGTTTATAGGCCGTGATGTTCTCTGGGAAGTTGAGTTTGATGCCAATTCCAGCACTGACATGACAGAACCCTGCCCCGAAGAGCTCACTTCAGGAGCAGGGTTCTTTCTGGTCCTACTTCAAGGACGGGGCCCAGGACATTTGTGGTGTTGAGCATGGAACTGCAGAGAAGACGATGTGAGCTGGGACCCAGTTTCTGTCCTCCTGGCTATAGCCCTAGAAGGGAGGACATCTTCTGCTAGTGGTTGCAGTTTTCAGCCGGGATAGGTGAAATGCTGGGGCAAGACATCGGTACCAGGGCAAGATGGCGGTGGTAGCTCAGTGGTTAAGAAATTGGGCTAGTAATTGGAAGGTCATGAGTTCAAATCCCAGCACTGCCAAGCTGCCACTGTTGGGCCCTTGAGCAAGGCCCTTAACCCTCAACTACTCCCTGGGCACTGCAGAAAAAAATGGCTGCCCAGTGTAGTGTGTGTGTTCACAACTCTTAATGTGTGTGCCAACCTGGATAGGTTAAATGCAGAGGACAAATTCTGAGTATGGGTTACCATACATTGGCCTTCACATGTCATTTGGTTGATGTGTTGTTGGATCTTGAAAGGGCCAATGTACTGGTGTGTCATTTTATACACCCCTGGGATACCTTGTCTTTTGTAGCCAGCCAGACTCGATCTTTGCTGGTCTGGTCTACCTGTTCAAGGCGTTGGTGACCTTGTAATGCCTCAGCACAAGCAGCATCATATAATTCACACAATTATAACCAGAAGAAATAAAACAATGGGCCTTCTCAGCCAGAGAACCCACAAGAAACTCTGTACCAAAATGTCTCCACTCAGGGAGCCATAAAACAAGGAATCCACCCCAGACACCCAGGAGCCACTTAAATCCAGCATGTGCATCTGCCTTATCTCAACCAACACGGCAAGCGTTAAAGGCCTCCTTGACCCAGGGCTGAACCCTCTCGACCACAGAAACTGCTCTCAAATGCAGTGATTTAGGCCTTTTTGGGCCAGACCAGTAAGGCCAATAAATTGTGGAAGAAAGGAGAGACCTTTTCGCTCAGTCACAAAGATTACACATTCCACAATTCCACACAAGGACTCGCACATTCCACAATCGGTGCCTACCAGGAGCAACGACTGTGGGAATTAATACATCTTTGAACAACTGCAATCACCTATGTCCTACCATGTGTTGTTCTATTTTCGTCATGTGTATCACCTTTAAGTTGCCACTAATTATTTCATTTAATCATGTATTAGTGTAGTAGCCCTAGGAGGATCATTGTGTTTTAAATATTAGTAATGTACTTTAAGTATAGTCAAACATGTCTTGTTTGGTATGAATGTGTTCATTGAGTGATTTCCTAAATCATAAGAGTAAGGAAATTTGTGTAGATTGTTCTGATATGTACATGCAAGTTTCAGGACAAAGTTTAATAATCCACTCATCATTGAAGAGTGCGGAACCACTCATCCACATGGACAAGGGGCTGATTAGCATAATAGGTGGAGAATCTGGCTAACACCCCGCCCAAAGACAATATTGATTGGAGGAAGCACTCTGGGCTGGACTAGCCCAGGAAGTGTTAAAATCCTAAGAACACAAGTTCTGAAGGTCGTCACTTGCTTCGCTCTCTCTCGTGTCTCTTGCTTCTTGGCACGTTTTGAAGGACGGGGTCGGCGGAGGGTCTCCAGAGCCAATCAACGTCGGGGAGATCAGATCACGTTTACCTCAGCCTGGGGACCCAGCGAGAGCCGCCGCCTGCTTTTCAAACCTCCCGCCTTCATTCCACTCAGCATTCCGATTGGTCTTCCGAGACGCCTCTCACCGACCAGACCGCTGACGACACCACGACGTAACGAGGAAATCCCTTCAACACAGCTAAGGCAAGCGCAATACCCCAGAATCTAGCTAATCTGGTGTCTATAATAAGTTGAGCCCTTCTAAAGGAAGTGAAGATAAATTAATAAGTTGATGGTTCGTTCAGATCATGGTCTGTGAAATAGCATGCAACGCTAGAGACTCGGAACTTCATTCACCCTTCATCATCACCCGTTTATGTATGCGTGTGTGTGTGTGTGTGTGTGTGTGTGTGCGTGCGTGTGTTTTATATATTAGATTAGTTTCTGTGTCATAGAATAGTTCAATAAAGTCTCGTCTGTCCTTAAATGCGTGTTCTTTTTGCTTACAAGTGTCTATTGCCTTGAATTGCGATTCTGCTACATGCTCTTAGAATAATGTGTCACTATGTTTAGGATATTATTGCCGGTGGCCACGGAGGTAATATCTAATGCATAATTGATGAATACACTAGTTTCAACTTATCGCTGGACGAATAGTTGATCAGTAATACTAAATTAGTCAAATTTCCCTTTACGAGCTGATCTGTTAATCTCTCTGACATCTCTGGAGGAGAATAAAGATAGCTCGATTTAACAACTAATTTTTACTTACGTAAAATGGTGGAGAATATATCAAATTAACCCAAACAGCTAATTTTCACTACATATTCTGTTAGATAATGCGGGCATGCTTTAAAACTCTTGTCTCCTTTAAAACGGTGCTTTGAATCCAAGCGTGCGCTTTTCTATCATTTTTAAAGCTGATTCGCTACAACCTATACCTGCTCACTTCACCTAAACCATTGTGGGTGAGAGGGGGTTGGTAGCCCAGCACACACTGGAAAGGGAATTGTGTAGCTGAATGACAGGGAATTCTGGCCATACTCTGCCCTTGGTAGAAACTGTGCCAAAGACATGATAAAATTTATGTGCTGCAGCAGCAAATATCACAACAATTCATATCTAAACACACCTAGCCAGCATTATTATATACCCGTGTGATGCATCTGAAAGCACGCATTCATCACCCATTGGAAAAGTGCTGTTATATAAATGAACAACAAACAATAACAACATAGCCAAGTCTTACCTTGTGATAATCTTTGTGTCATTTTATTTGAAAAGCAATCAATTAGTCCATAGGGAAGCTACAGTGTTACACAGCTGTCAGGGGCTTGCTTTCTGTCCATTTTCAAGAAGTACAAATGTAACTTATGTAACATAACCCATAATGACAAAGTGAGAAAAATGTTTTTAGAATATTTTTTGTTGCCAAAAAAAAAAAAAAAAAAAAAAAAAAAAAAAAACCCTTAGTCTAGAAAAGTACTCAGACCTGTTACTCAGACCCAGTACTTTGTAGGCACACCTTTGACAGCAAATACAGCTTTGGGTCATATATACATTCAAAAGATACACTTTTTTTATCAGTGTAAAATTTGTGTTGTATAAAATGTAAAATCCAAAGCTTTTGCATGATTACTACCACATACTGCTTTTGCAGCATTATTACCAGAACTGTATGGAGGACCAAACCTGCAGAAATTAAAAATAAATAAATAAATAAATGTAATAATAGGAAAATAAATAAAGGAATAAATGACTTGATAAAACAAATATAATTCATTTTAAATTAAATTTAATCCTAAATTTATTTTTGTATTACTTTTTTTCATTTATTTTTTTCTGTATTTATTTTTTATTTTTATTCTTTAACCTTTATTTATTTATTCTTTTATTTATTTTGCCATTAATTTTTATATTTATTCATGCATTTATTTTTCTATCTGTTTATTCCCACATGTATTTATTTCCATATTTATTTATTTCTACATTTAGTTATTTTTTTCCATGTGTAACATGGAAATGAGGAAGGCGGTCATAGCATAGCTCCAGTGCCTCATTGGTGGAGAGCTCATGTATAAGCTAAAAAGGCTATAAGGCTACTAGGGGCTGTTTACCTTAAACCATGCTGCGCCATGCTATTCCAGATAGTTCTTTCACATACACCAAACAACTTTGCAATGTTTCCAGCAGTTTGACCAGTCAGAGATAAGTTTCAATAGTACTTATAATAGTACTTAATAAGATTGACATCCCACCATAGCACCCTCTGTACTTCGACATTCATATCGGCATACAGCTCTCCTAAAACACCAGAAAGCACCTCTGCTCTAAATAACACGAAGTCATTTGATGTGTGTTTATCGACTTCATTTGCAAAGTTGCGCAACTCTCTAGCTATTTGTGAAGCATCTGCCATAGTTTACACAAGAGCTACGACCTGATGTTACTCCAATCTACGATGAACAAGCAAGAACAACCCACCTAATTATCATACAAGACACAGAAATGCAAGAATAAATACAAAAATAAATGTAACAAAAATGTTAAAATAAATAAATGTATAAATAAATAAGGAAATAAATACATGCGGGAATAAATAAATATAAAAATAAATGAATGCATAAATAAATAAATATAAAAATAAATGAATGCATAAATAAATAAATATAAATATAAATGAAGACACAACAAATAATTATAAAAATAAATGAACGCATAAATAAATAAATAAATATAAAATTAAATGAACGCATGAATAAATAAATATAAAAATAAATGAACGCATAAATAAATAAATATAAGAATAAATGGAAAAAATAAATACAGAACATAATAATTTAAGGAAAAAAGTAACAAAAATAAATTTAGGATTACATTTAATTAAAAATTAATTATATTTGTTTTATTAATTCATTTATTTCTGCAGGTTTGGTCCTCCATACAAATGACTCAAGAACTACAGAATATTTTTTCCCGTTATCTTTAAACTCCCTGTGATTGCCAGCCAGAAAGTAAAAGAATGTATGTACAAAAAAAAAGACGGTTCATCTGCCATCTACTGTTAGCAAAATATTTTTCATAGAGTAGTGCTTCTTCCCAGCCGAATTAAATAAACTGTGCACGTGTCGCTCCCACTGATATATATATATATATATATATATAGAGAGAGAGAGAGAGAGAGACAGAGATCAGTGGTCGCTCCTCAGATTACATCGCCAGTACGTTTTTACGCGAATATAGCGCATGCGCAAACGTAATGTGTCTCCTTTTGTTACACCCCGGCGACTTGCCAAAATGGCCGCCGAGTGGAGAAATTTTACTAGAAAGACTTTGGGCTGATTATTTGAGTAGACTACATAAATTATTTCACGATGTTCATATAACGGCTAGTGAGACGCCGGCTTATGGAGTAGGGCACCATTTAGGACACAGCCCATGGATCACATGCTCATGGGCAGGACATGCTCCAATTGGATCTCAATCTCAGGGGCGGGACATGACCTATATACGGTGAAGAGTGAAAACAGTATCGAGTTAGCTAAAAATGAGATATAACTGCGCCGGCTAGACTTGTTAGAGATTTTCTGAAGATCTAAAAGCAAAGAACGAAAATGATCAACTGGCGGGTAAGGAGCATTTCCCCCATTCAGTGTGAGAGTCTTTAATACTGGTAATTAACAATGTTGTTCAACATGTCGAGCACTAGCCTGTATTTCCTTACTCATGCGTGACAGACAAATACGTCTATATCCTGCCTGTTGTGTTATACAAAGTGTAGATTTCAAACCATATCTTTGTTAATTGCTGACGACTGTTCAGCTTCATATACTGGAGCCAAAAATGAGGTGTATATATTAAACAGTACTTTATTTCAAACAATGTTCTGAATATCTTGTATTGCTCATAAACAGCGACATAGCGTTGAGGTCCTGTAATATTGCCATACCTGCATAAACAGTTTTTAACATTATTTAAGATGTCTTTAGATATCGGTAAGTAAGGGTGTAAGTTGTAGTAGTAAACAGCTGCTCTGCCATCTTTAGATACCCCATCCCCCCCCCCCCCCCCAAAAAAAAGCCCTCGGCTGCTTTGGACCTTTCCAGACGGTTCCCAGTATTAATGTTTATTTGGTTTTATGCCAAACGGGCTTTCATAGTATAGTATTTGGTATTCATGTACAATTCACATTTATTATACAATTTCAATTATTACTGACACTGAATTCATGAATGAATTTATGAGGATGCTTGTGTTAATTGAATATGTTTAAGTACCATGCACTGTCCTGTTAATTATTCCTCATCATTAAAAAACAACAACAACAACAAAAAACTTTTGTTTTAGGCTTTGGAAAATATTCCCCTGCTGTTCTACATTCTGGCAGCTAAGACTCTTCTCTTGTGTCTTGCCTTTGCTGGAGCCAAACTGTATCAGCAGAAGAAGGCCGAAGCAGCCCTGAAACAGCAGTTTGAGGCGAAGAGAAAACTTGCACAGGAAACACAGGAACTTACTGTCACCAAGAAGGATGACTGAACATCTTGGTGTGTTAGAGAAAGCATGATAAACAAAGTAAGCAATGTTTCTGTGTAATTTTAAGAGCTATGAACACACATCCGTTCACATTTTCAACACATGAGCATCATAGTCTTTTATGATTTAAAGCAGACTTTCTTGGAGTCTACAGTATTCAGTACAGTATTCAGGTGAGATTATCCACTGAAGAAAGGGTGAGATTAGCAATTAGGTTATAACATTATCCAACAAGATGCACAACATGATGGATTAAAATGTGAGTTCAAATCCCAGCACCGCCAAGCCACCACTGTCAGGCCCTTGAGCAAGGCCCTTGAGCAAGGCCCTTAACCCTCAATTGCTCAGATGTATAAATGAAATAAATGTAAGTCGCTCTGGATAAGGGCGTCTGCCAAATTCCATAAATGTAAATGTAAATGTAAATGACATGGCACAGCTGATTTGCATTGGGTGACACCCCCAAAACTCCAAAATGGACAAAGCTCACAACACTAAAATGACAAGTAATCATCAAAAAAGACTTTCTCAGAGGTAGAAATAGAAGTTTTTTTGACATGCATCTATGGCAATAAAAAAAAAAAATCATATTTAACAGCGTAACAACCCCATGAAAAGGCCAACATTTTTCACTAATTAAGGCCATTCATTTTAATGAATACCAAATTTCTTGTGTAAATACTCATCCGTTTCTGAATAAATCTGTTTGTATCCAGCTTGATAAATGAGGCCAAATGTTGGAAAATGTAATTAAATGAATAGTGTTTTATGTAAGTAATAAAACACTTGGGGGCATGCTGTTATAGTATAAATAATCCACTCAGAAATTAGGGAATCCCATTTGCTGGGAAGTTCCTTCCTAATTTGGTTAAGAATTGATTCCATGTGTAAAACATTACTTGTACGATACATTTATATATAACTAATGTGTAAAACATTATTTATATATACAAGTGGGTTTCTATGAACCTCGGATAACCACCAGAGGTGGTGAGATTCATATAGATATCTTATTGTGAATGCTGAGAACTCGCTGAGAACTCTCAACAAAGTAACAAAGTGGTTCATAAGGCAGTATTTATAATGCTGTTGGGAGGAATGATACTGGAAAAAAAAGTGCACTGTGATACTCGGGTAGCAGCAGCACAGACGTCATGGAGCAGAATGTCTCTCAGTAATGCCCATTTGGAAGCACTACCCCTAGAATGGTTTCTCATGGTATGGCCTGTGCACCCACACCACCTATAGGCCTTGGTGATGACATCCACCACCCAGTGAGGTACCTAAAGGAGCCTCTTGTGTCTTTCTTTTATTACAAATGGACAGTTGGTTTAAGAATCAGCTGGTCTGTTGCCAATCTAACTAGTATTGTAATTGGATTCTTTCTTAGAATGTAAGATAGGTGGTCCACCAGCCAACACCAATTTTTCCTTTCACCTGACAGTGGCAGCAGACTGTGTTAACGGAGTTGGCTAAATTGGAAGAGCTGTTTTTTTTTTTGTTTTTTGTTTTTTTCCTTCTTCTCTCAACTACACCTGCAAATGAATTTACTGAATTATATTTGGTCAGTAAGAAAACTTAAGTAAGAAATTTAATATTATGAGACCTTATGAAACAAATCATGGTCAATGCAAAAACACATTCAGAGGATGAAAAGGCACAGGAACTGAAGCAACTGAAAGCCTGCTGGAAGAAACAACTCTGCGCAGGGCACAGAACATTACTAGTGGAGATCCACTAAGCATGGAAAAACCTCCTGTGAATTCTGGAGAAAGTCGTTAACTAATGTGGTCCTTTAGGTGAGTGGGGCCACATGTAAAAAGTGCTGTAATTCCTACACTTTGGATGTAAATTTATACCCAATTTGGATGTAAATACCATAAAATTAAAGCTGAAAGTCTACATTGACCGGCCCTTAGGTATTTTGATGTGGTCTAATCTTTTGAATCTTTGACTTTTAATCTTTGAAAGCCCCCTTTGAAAAAAGTTTGGACACCCCTGCTCTTCTCTGTTCTAATGCAAGAAATGCATGCACTCTTCCATAAGGCTGATCAGGCATGGGAAAGGAGCAGTGCAGCTTACTTTTTCCTAGCAGATTTCACAGCCTTGTCTGCTGTTTGCTGTGGCAATGCAGCTTCAGAGAAATGTACTAAATAGTCAACAAAATTTCCATAGGCTCTGTAAGTGATGTGAATGATGCTGAACAGTTTGGAAATTGATTCATGGATTTATTTTTATGAAGCAGTTATTCTGTAACCGAAGTGCCAGTGCTGCTAACTTAAATAATAATAGTAGGTTAGCATGCCGGATAACCATGCTTGTTTGGGAACATGCAGTTGTCATTGAGCTTTGGGGGACGATGCTGTGCAGGACTGATTTACGGTAAAATCATCTTGCATGTCAACACGGACCATTTGAAACATCATGTTCGTTTAGGATTTGATTCAGTGCCGTGTTATTAAAAAAATATATATGAGCCAAGTCTCACATACATGTTACAGTAGTGATGATATAATGGATTTTTCATTCTGTGTGGTGTATTATAAGTCAGAGCCATGTGGGACTTAACCCCAGACTTACCTGAACTCATGCAGCTTGCGTAAACTTGTATTATCCTGGTTGTGAATTAATGGCTTCTACCCTCACAGTAGTTCCAACTTACTGTATGTAGAGCCATTGAGATTAAGCCGAGGCCTACATTCTCGAGCAGAAGCATCTTCTGCAAGACAGAGTTTAGAAAAAGGAGGAATGTCTCTAAAATTGTCCACTTAGAACTTCACATCACTTATTTCAGCACTCTGCAGATCGTGACTAGATTTTCGTTTAGTTTTATGCTAGCCCTGTTTGAATTCCATGACCTCTTTCTGGTCTCTTTCAGTCGACAGACAGTCAACTGTGGCAAGAACAGTCATGTCATACTGGAGCTACTATAACCTAGTGATGATGAAATGAAGCTTCATGAAGTGCTGGAAGCATTCCTGACAACTGTGTTGACAAATGATTCATTTCTCAAGGTGGCTTTCTTTTCAAAAAACAAAGCCCTGCATAGCTTGTGAAACTGTTTTAAACAGGCATTTAAAAGCTAGACTAGTAAAAGCCAAAAAGAAATAAATGGCTAATGCAAGCCATGTCAAATAAAGGAATACTTGAAAGTGTATTACATTTTTATCATAGCCATATGAACTTTAAATACTTTGTGTGGGCAGAAATATGGAAGTGTGTTCATAGTCCATGCAGCTTCCTGTTAGTGTTTTTTATAGTAATTTTATAGTACAATGTATTTCAGTATGACTTTTGTTTATTTCCCCAGAGATGTACGGCCACACCCTCACACAGAAGTAGTGGTGCCATTGACAAATCTACTGACAAGGCCACAGGTGGAGCCGTTTCATTTGTTTACCTGGAGCTAATCAGTGTTGCTTGCTACCTTTTTATACTACACTCTTATTTATTACTCTGTGAAGCCTGTTTATAAGTAATAAAATAAAATAAATGGATATCTTTGGACCATTTTACATACTTTGTTTATCAATGTACTGCTTAAAAGTCTGAAATGAAGAGCAGTGTTAGATGATGAATGTTCATGTAAATAAATGAATAGTAATGGCTTCCAACATTTCGAGAAAGGGCTATATCCCCTGGAGTTAAAGTAATAGAAAGCAATAAATGCTGTGATGCTGAATAGGTGGTGCTCACTCTGCTCAAATAAAGTTTTCCATTTACATACTTGATGTTATTGTTTATGTATTTACATAGTAATATGACGTTTCTGCTAAGGTTTCATCCCATACAATAGCCTCGTCTAAAATGATCATCATAGGGGCAATAGCCATAAAATATTTAGTTTCCAATAACCATCAATTAAAGTAGCACCATATTACAGATGATTTAACATAGAAATAGCAGTTAGTATGAATGAACTCCTAAACCTCCTTGTCCTGCCCCCCAGTTGCTCTATATCTACGGCCTGATGGGAGGACAACAAACTCTTTGTATAATGGATGTGATGTGCAGTTAATTATCGAGTAAGCTTTTTTTTTTTTTTTTTTTTTAACAACACGTTCTTTAAAAATGCCTTGAAGCAATGTCTGTTGAACTCCGATCACCTTGTAGGCAGTCTTAATCAGCTTAGTCATTCTGTTTTTACCAGAAAAGCTAATACATTCAAACCATACTACGACACAGTAAGAAATAACAGATTTAATAAAACTGATAAAACATTGTCATTAACACTGTACATACCAAAGAATTCATTTTTCTCAAGAAAAACAAACACTGTTGAACCTTCTTACAGATGGCATCAGTATTAGCATCAAAGTTTAATTTGTTATCAATCACTGTACTCCGATATCTATATTCATCCACAAGCTCAATGTCCCTTCCATGAATGACAGTAGGAGAGATGGAAACAGCAGATTTTCCACAGTCGATGATCATGTCTTTGGTCTTAGCTGGCAGATGCAGTGTGATGCTCCTGCTGGGAAACCTTGGGTCCCGGCATTCATGTGGATGTTACTTTGACATGTACCACCTACCTAAATATTCTTGCACACCAAGTACACCCCTTCATGGCAACGGTATTCCCTAATGGCAGTGGCCACTTTCAGCAGGATAATGTGCCCTGCCACACTGAAAAATTGTTCAGGAATGGATTGAGGAACATGACAAAGAGTTCAGGGTGTTGACTTGGCCTCCAAATTCCCCAGATCTCAATCCGATCGAGCATCTGTGTGATGTGCTGGAAAAAAGTCCGATTCAAGGAGGCCCCACCTCTCAACTTACAGGACTTAAAGGAACTGCTGCTAACGTCTTGGTGCTAGATACCACAGCACACCTTTAGAGGTCTTGTGGAGTCCACACCTCGTCGAGTCAGAGCTGTTTTGGTGGCACAAGGGGGACCTACACAAACAATCATTATATCCAATTATATCCAAGCATTTTATCTAAATCACCTGATGATTTCATCAGGTGAGTTAGAATTCTCTAATGATTAAATTACATTGCTTTGATCAAAATTTATCTGTTTCTAGCAGTGAAGCAGCACACCAGCCTAGTTAGCAAAAGTATCAGAATGCCTTTCAGTTATAAACAAAAATAGAGGCCAAACGTGAAGAGATGATGATTATACAGGTGCATCTCAATAAATTAGAATGTCGTGAAAAAGTTCATTTATTTCAGTAATTCAACTCAAATTGTGAAACTCGTGTATTAAATAAATTCAATGCACACAGACTGAAGTAGTTTAAGTCTTTGGTTCTTTTAATTATGATGATTTTGGTTTACATTTAACAAAAACCCACCAATTCACTATCTCAACAAATTAGAATATGGTGACATGCCAATCAGCTAATCAACTCAAAACACCTGCAAAGGTTTCCTGAGCCTTCAAAATGGTCTCTCAGTTTGGTTCAATAGGTAAGCCACAAACATTCATTGCCAAAGAAGCTGGCTGTTCACAGAGTGCTGTATCCAAGCATGTTAACAGAAAGTTGAGTGGAAGGAAAAAGTGTGGAAGAAAAAGATGCACAAACAACCGAGAGAACCGCAGCCTTATGAGGATTGTCAAGCAAAATCGATTCAAGAATTTGAGTGAACTTCACAAGGAATGGACTGAGGCTGGGGTCAAGGCATCAAGAGCCACCACAAACAGACGTGCCAAGGAATTTGGCTACAGTTGTCGTATTCCTCTTGTTAAGCCACTCCTGAACCACAGACAACGTCAGAGGCGTCTTACCTGGGCTAACGAGAAGAAGAACTGGACTGTTGCCCAGTGGTCCAATATCCTCTTTTCAGATGGGAGCAAGTTTTGTATTTCATTTGGAAACCAAGGTCCTAGAGTCTGGAGGAAGGGTGGAGAAGCTCATAGCACAAGTTGCTTGAAGTCCAGTGTTAAGTTTCCACAGTCTGTGATGATTTGGGGTGCAATGTCATCTGCTGGTGTTGGTCCATTGTGTTTTTTGAAAACCAAAGTCACTGCACCTGTTTACCAAGAAATTTTGGAGCACTTCATGCTTCCTTCAGCTGACCAGCATTTTGAAGATGCTGATTTCATTTTCCAGCAGGATTTGGCACCTGCCCACTCTGCCAAAAGCACCAAAAGTTGGTTAAATGACCATGGTGTTGGTGTGCTTGACTGGCCAGCAAACTCACCAGACCTGAACCCCAGAGAGAATCTATGGGATATTGTCAAGAGGAAAATGAGAAACAGGAGACCAAAAAATGCAGATGAGCTGAAGGCCACTGTCAAAGAAACCTGGGCTTCCATACCACCTCAGCAGTGCCACAAACTGATCACCTCCATGCCGCACTGAATTGAGGCAGTAATTAAAGCAAAAGGAGCCCCTACCAAGTATTGAGTACATGTACAGTAAATGAACATACTTTCCAGAAGGCCAACAATTCACTAAAAATGTTTTTTTTATTGGTCTTATGAAATATTCTAATTTGTTGAGATAGTGAATTGGTGGGTTTTTGTTATATGTGAGCCAAAACCATCACAATTAAAAGAACCAAAGACTTAAACTACTTCAGTCTGTGTGCATTGAATTTATTTAATACACGAGTTTCACAATTTGAGTTGAATTACTGAAATAAATGAACTTTTCCACGACATTCTAATTTATTGAGATGCACCTGTACATTATCTTAGATTAGATTATGATTACATAAATTTGTCATGTATCTATCACAACTAGGTTAGTGAAGGCTAATGGTTTGGTACTTTTAATGCACCTACTGTACTATCCATCTATTTTCTGTAGCGCTTATCCTACACAAAGTCGCAGGGAGCCTGGAGCCTATCCCAGGGAACTTTGGGAATGAGGCAGGGACATCTTGGACAGGGTGCCAACCCATCGCAAGGCACAATAACACACACACTACGAACAATTTTGGAAAACCCAATTAACCTGGGGGAGGAAACCAGAGTGGCCAGAGGAAACCCCCAAAGCACAGGCAGAACATGCAAACTCCATATACACAGGGCGGTGGTGGGACTCAAACCCCCAACCAGGGGGGTGTGAGGCAAACATGCTAACCACTAAGCCACCAGAGGACCTCAAATGTCCCACTGTGACAAAGTTCCCCCTATGCATGTGGAATTCAGCAATGGCAAAATTTGACAGTCCCAGGGGAAGGGGGAAGGGGGTAGGGGGTGTTGCAGGGGTATTCAACAAGCATCCAATATAATAGCAATACGAAGCACTAATACTCGCCTATATTGCACCAAACCCTATCATAATGGAGCCTAAACCAAAGACTGTGTCTTAATCCGCATACTATCATGCCAATTCTTTTGTTTTTGCTATGACATTTCGGTTTGAGCTCAAAAGATGACAACAGATCAGAATTTCAGCTTTAATAAGTGTGAATAATAAAATAAATAAATAAGTTATAAATGTTAATGTCGTGACTGGGATCAAAGGGAGTATCTTTGATTAGATGGGGTTAAAACACCTGTTGTTGTATGTGTTCTCAGGGAAGAAGGGGGTGAGTGAAGGAGCACATTTTGTTTTTGACCGTACAATTCTATAAGATGTCCAAATGTTTTTCAATAACGACCTAAGACATCGTCTGAACTTATGTCAAAATGTAACAGTGTTTGCATGTTGGGTGATTATAAAATAAATGTCAAGACGCAAGTATATTGGATGATTACTAATCAGCGGTTCATATTTGCTATTATGAAGCTGCTATACAAGCAATCAAAAATATTGGAACATGTGACTCACAAGTGCTTCTTGTTGTCCAGATGTGCCCTGTTAGATTGATTGTTTAAACAGTTAATAATACCGAACGTATACTCTTGACTGCATTTGTTGTTAAAAAGCATAATCCAACATGATGACCAGAGAGCTGTCTATGGGAGAAAAGCAAGCCATTTTGAAGCTGAGAAAAGAGGGAAAAATCAATCAAAACCATTGCACATTCCTTGACCAACATCGAGCAGGTCGGAAAAGGAAACAACAGCAGTTGATGACAAACATTGTGAGAGCTGTGAAGAAAAACCCAAAAACAACAGTCAGTGACATCAATAACAACCTCCACAGGGCAGGGGTGAAGGTATCACAATCCACCATTTGAAGAAGGCCATACCACAAGATGCAAACCACTCATCAGTATTAAGAATCAATAAGGCAGATTGGAATTCACAAAGAAAAACAGAGATGAGCCACAATGTTCCGGAACGAATGATGATCCATAACATAAAAGCTCATCGGTCAAGCATAGTGGAGGTAGTGTCATGGCTTGGGCTTACATGGCTGCTTCTGGAACAGGCTCACTAATCTTTATTGATGATGTAACTCATGATGGTAGCAGCAGAATGAATTCAGAAGTCTACTGAAATATTCTGTCTGCCAATTTGCAGAGAAATGCATCCAGTCTAATTGGGAGGAACTTCATCATGCAGTAAAACACACTGCCAACACAAAAAAGGACTTTATCAGGGAAGATTCCAAAAAACGGATTGTTTTTTGACTGGCTAAGTCAATCACCAGACCTTAACCCAATTGAGCAACATTTCATCGTCTGCAGAGGAGACCACCTGAAAATATCAGGAAATGAAAGCTGAAATTCTAATCTATCATCTCATATTCATCTTTTGAGCTCAAACCCCAGTGTCTTCAGTGTACAGCAAAAACAAAAGAATTCACCTTGCTTTTCCAGTTCTTTAGGAGGGAACTGTAGCATACAGTTGTGGAGGAGTAATGACTCATAATTGTACTATCCAGTGTCACCCAGAAGAGTCAGGTTCATCTCAAGCTTTCTTCCTCAGGTCTTCTGAGGGAGTTTTTCCTTGCCACTGTTGCCACTAGCTTATCTGGATTTCTGTAAAGATGCTTTGTGACAATGTCCATTGATAAAAGTGCTATATAAATAAATTTGAATTGAATTGAAAACTACACAAACGGGACTCAAATTACTATACTACTTTACAATATACTTTCACATACTATATAATGTTAAAATGATAAAACTATAGCATGCACTTTATAAAAGATTTGATAAATTACACATCAGCAAACATTTTAAAAGTTGATGTTAATAGAATTATTTCTTCTGTTCAACCTGCGACTTTTGTCCAATCTCTGCTTTGCTTGGCTTCAGTTGGCAGACTGAGGAGGACCCAACGCATTTTCCCAGCAGTCACTGTATTGTAGCTATTCATTCTACTGAATGGACCACTATTAGCACGTGCAGTTCCCATTTTGACCACTAGGTGCCTTAATAACTCTGTGGAATCTAAGTGGGGCCGTGAGCTCGCTGGCAACCTCATGGTACTCTTCTGGTCGGCATACTTTGATGTGCGCATGTGCAAGGGTCTAATCGGTTCAAGTAAACATTACTTCTTTTCTTCTAGTTTTGTGAGCACTTGCAAATATTTGTAAATTCATCCCAGTAAAGTAAGTATACACTTTGGGTTTTAGCCACATATTTACATGAATTAATTTAGTACAGACCTTAGACCTTCAAGTAATTGTAATAATTTACATACGTGTAAAAAAATATTTGTTTTTGTCATACAGTCAGGTCCATAAGCATGTGAACAGTGACACAATATTTGTAATTTTCTGTACACCTCCAGTGGATTTGAAATGAAACAGTTAAGATGTGATTGAAGTGTAGACTTTCAGCTTTAATTCAAGGGGTTTAACAAAAATATTGCATTAACCGTTTGGAAATTATAGCCATTTTTTACAGTCCCACCATTTTTCACAGGCTCAAAAGTAATTGGACAATTGACTGATAAGCATGGCCAGGTGTGGCCTGTTTCCTTGTTATTTCATGACAAATTAAGGATATAAAACGTCTGGAGTTGATTCCAAGTGTTGAATTTGTATTTGGTCCAAAGAGTTGTCGATGAAAGTGAAGGAGGCCATTGTTAGGCTGAAAACAAAACAAAACAGACCTATCAGAGAGATACCAGAAACTTTAGGAGTGACCAAATCAACAATTTGTTACACTCTTAAAAAGAAGGAATACACTGGTGTACTCAGCAACACTAAAAGGCCTGGAAGACCACAGAAGACCACTAAAGTGGATGATCGTAGAATTCTTTCCTTGGTGAAGAAAACCCCTTCACAAGATCTAGCCAAGTTAAGAACACTCTGGAGGAGGTAGGCGTATCATTGTCAGAGTCTACAATCAAGAGACGCCTTCATGAATGTAAATACAGAGAAGATGCAACCACTGGTAACACTCAAGAACAGAAAGGCCAGATTAGACTTTTCTAGAAAACATCTAAAAAGACTGCCCAGTTCTAGAATGAGATTCTTTGGACAAATGAAACCAAGATTAACTTGTACCAGAATTATGGGTACAGAAGAGTATGGAGAAGGAAAGTAAGGGCTCATGATCCAAAGCATACCATATCATCGGTCAAACATGGCGGAGGTAGTGTTACGGCATGGGCATGCATGGCTGCCAATGCATGTTTATTGATGATGTGACTGCTGATAGAAGTAGCAGGATGAATTCTGACATGTATAGAGCTATACTTTCTGCTCAGATTCAGTCAAATCGTGCAAAACGTAAAGGATTGCACTTCACAGTACAAATGGATAATGACCCAAAACATAATGCAAAAGCAACCCAGGAGCTTCTTAAGGCAAAAGAAATGGAATGTTCTTAAATGGCCAAGTCAGTCACCTGACCTCAACCCAACTGAGCAAGTTTTTCACCTACTGAAGACAAAATTGAAGGCAGGACAACCCATAAACAAGCAGCAACTGAAGGCAGCTTCAGTAAAGACCTGGCAAAGCATCGGGAGGAAACCTAGCATTTGGTGATGTCCATGAGTTCTAGACCTCAGGCAGTCACTGACTGCAAAGGATTTGCATCCAAGTATTAAAAATAATCCTAATATTTATGATTGACATGTAGACTTTCAGCTTCAAGGGGCTTAACAAAAGTGGAGTCCCTCCATTTTCACAGGCTCAAAAGTAATTGGACAAACTAACAATCACACTGATTGTTTCATTTCAAATCTATTGTGTTGGTGTACATTGGCATAATTATGAAAGCTGTGTCACTGTCGAAATACCTATGGACCCGACTGTATTTACTGGACTGCTGAATCACATTTTTTTCAGTATATTCCTGCTGTCCAAGAATGAGATCAGTTCATTCAAGATATAATCCTGAAGCTTATTTAATGGACAGGTGCTACATTCAAATACACCAAATACTGAGTAGAGAAGATGGTAAATTTGCTACAAATCACAGGATGCATTTTAAAATTCTACTTCTTTATCCTCCGACAGTGGTTTTGACTAATCTCCACAGACAACAGAGTACAACAGATCACATCAGATCATTTTATGTAACAGATATGAAGCGACACTCAAGTCATGTCAAATGTGTACCACATAATAAGGCGTTATTCTTCAAGGGCCGTATTCAGACTTGTGTTCAATTACATCACTATTCATGAAGGGAAAGTTCCCTTGAACTTGAATTTTTGGGTGGATTATTAAAATTATTCACATATTAAAATTACCCACATGTAGTTCATGCCTGAGAAGTTGCCTTTCTTTCGTTAACAAAAAAAATCAATCTGATTTTAATTTGTGTAGAGCTCTTGCGAAAGGAGTTTTGCAGTTATGTCTGGATAGACCACATTTAAAGATAAGCGCTTTTCTTTAAGCCAGAAAAATGGGGATAGAAAGGGTTGAGTGACAAAGCAGACTACATTTTTTACTTTTTGCAATAAAAATACCCTAAAAGCAAGAGACAATAAAATACAGTTTACAATAAATGAAAAGAAGACAAAAAAAAAAAAAAAAAAAAAAAAAAAGTGTTCACGGAATTTGTACCTTTTTACCTCTAGCCACGTCAATCACCACCTGATTTTGTTCTACCCCAATGAATACATTTGTATGGCAAAAGGCTGGCGTGACCATGTATCAAGTCTGTAGTTGCCTCTGAGGTCTGAATACCAATAAGTGCAATTTCAGTATTAACTCCTCACTACACATGCTTAACTCAACTGAATACGGCCCCAAGTGCATAATAATCAGAGAAAAGTTTGCAGTAACACTAATTACATTTTTGCACAATATTAGAACCAACATACACAGACACAACAAGCTACAACATAATGACAATGAGTTGGTCTACATTAGTGGTCCTTTTGGACCACTAATTAGTGGACAATATAGAGATAATTTTCACACATGAAGATAAAATGTATTTAAAAAAAAAAAAAAAACCTCCAAATGCCACTTGCTCAGTATATGAATGTAATGCCAAGCAGAAGCACCTTTTGTTAAATTAAATTAAATCAAATGCACTCCTAAATGTCTTGTTCTACTGTAATTAACCAGATTTAATTTAGATGCATGTGTGATGATAAAGATGGAATATTCCATATAAGAAAAAGGTGCTTATTTTTGCTGCCTCCTTGGTGATGTGGAGGGTGAAACCGGATTATCAGTTCAATTACTAGTTTGCCAGGATGATCAAGTAAATTCACTTCTTGACGGAGCGAGCATAATCTGGCCGCCGAGTCTGAATGATTCTGGGGCGAGCCCGGGTTCCTCCCTCTGTTTCTTCTTCATCACCCGAGCTGTCGTCTTCACACACATGCACTATCACACTAGGAGTGGTGGTGGTTCCAGTGTGTAACTCGTACTGCTCACCTAAAACAGAAAATTATAAGATTAAGTATTGAAATCAAGATTCATCAGACCAGGCTGTTTTCCAGTCTTCAACAGATCTTTTTCTACCTTTGATGTGATATAGCAACCAACAAAATTCAAGTGAAAAACCAAATTGAAAAGGTTTAGGGGGAAAAAAAGAAAATGGGAAAAAAAAAAAAAAAAAAAAAAAAAAAAAAAACCCCTTAGAATAACCTGTTTGCATAAGTGTGCTTTGCATAGGTGTTTGCACACCCCTTAACTAATACTTTGTTAAGCACTTTTTGCTTGGAATACAGCACTCAGTCTTTTTGGGTAAGATTCTACCAACTTAACACTTCTTGATCTGGCAATTTTATTCCACTCTTTCTTGCAAAAATGCTCAAATAATGAGGGGATCTACTGTACAGAGTCCTCTGTACAGTACTTCTGCATTCTACATGTTTTTGATAAAATTCCAAAAAGGTGCTGAAAGGTGACATTTTTCTTCATACAGAGGCCAGCAGCTTTTGTGCCAAAATAGATGGCAGCCCAATAGCATGATGCTGCCACCACATGCTTCACAGTGGGTATGGTGTTCTTCAGGTGATAAGCTGTCATATCTTTTAGAATTACACCCAGAAAGTTCTACCTTGGTCTCATCATACTATAACAAATTTTGCTACATGGTTTGGCAAAATTTAGGCAAGCTTGATTTTTTTTCCCCCATGAGAAAGGGCCACTCTACCCCATCGCCCAGACATATGAAGTATACGAGAGACTGTCTTGACCTTTTGTCAATTTTGGAGGGACGTTCAGTTCTTGTCAATGTGATCAAATCTCGAATCAAATTCAGCCCAAGAGCAGACTGTCTGATGCAAAAAGAAGACCCCCAAAATTTCATCACAGGATCTAGCAGTCCTATCTAGTACTTACTAGCAGTAAGTCTTACAAGTGTTGATGTCAAACTGCATGCTTCTACAATCAGAAAGAGATTGTAAGAAAGAGAAAGACAAATTTTGCCTGCATGGGAGGCGTGCCAGGAAAAAGCCTTTGCAAAGCTACAGTTTGCCAATGAGCATATAGGCAAAGACCAGGCCTTTTGCAATAATGTGCTCTGGACAGACGAATTAAAGATAGAGTTGTCTGGCCACAGTAACAGCAGACATGTTTGGCGCTGACCAAAGACACCTTTTCAGGAGAAGCACCTCATACCAACTGTGAAGCACGGTGGTGGAAAGGTTATGGTTTGGGGTTGCTTCGCTGCCTCAGGGACTGGACAGCTTGCATTCATTGATTCAACTATGAATTCTGCATCATATCAAAGAGTGCTTGAAGATAATGTGAGGTCATCTGTCACAAAGTTGAAGCTGAACCGAAAGTGGGCCTTTCAACAGGATAATGATCCTAAGCACACTAGCAAATCCACCAAGGAATGGCTCAAAAAGAAGAAATGGAGGGTTATGGAATGGCCTAGTCAAAGCCCAGATTTTAATCCCACTGAGATGTTGTGGAGGGGATTTGAAACGGGCAGTACATGCAAGAAAACCCTCAAACATCTTGCAACTGAAAGAATATTGCATGGAAGTGTGGTCAGAAATTCCAGCAAGCCGATGTCAGAGACTGGTGGACAATTATGCAAAACGCATCAAATTGGGTAATTGTCTAACCTGTTTCTTTTCATGTTTTTAGACCATAAGACCAATTTAGCAAAGGTGAATAACTAGAATAGCCCACAGTAAGGCTAAGAAAGTATCACCACTGATGTGTAAGAACTAATTTTGTATAAAATGTTGGATTCTATACTGATGTTGCTATAGTGTTTTTTACCTGGACCAAGTTTGGAGACAGCACACAGTAGGTCATAATTAATGAGGGGCATAGCATCTGGAGACTGCTCCCAACCTGCTGGAGGAGAGGCTGGAGGAGAAATGAGGAACTGCTTTTCTGGCTTTGGGGGCTCTAGTCGAGGACTACCTATTTGCACAGACTGAAAGAAGAATAGGGCAGGGAGAGATTGGAGAGAAAAGAGTGATAGATAGGAAACAGAGACAAATATGGTCTAAATTAAATTCGAAGCACAATGGAATATATGTATAAAAACAGTCCATATTTCTCTTTGTCTTCTGCACTGTTTACTACAGTCCAGTTCTTAAACTGACTCAACTTTATGTAACTCTTATGTGCTTTAAGAAATTATGATTTATATAGACAATGATATTTCTGACTGTGGGTTACTGTACTCCAATAAGACTATTGGTACCTGGGCAAAATAGAGGCGCATCTCTTTGCCATTGAAATCACTCTTGTGAAGTTTCACTCTCGCCTGAGCAGCAGCCAATCCGTTGGTGAAGTTAATGCGTACACGGCGAAAGCTTTTGAAGAACTGGAAATATACTCCTACATCAAACTGGTGAAACAGTGCCTCAAACTGGTCCTAAAGATGACAAAGAAAATAGGAAAAGGCAACAAAGATAGTCCTGTAACTTGGTGAAGACAGGTCTTCCTGTACACCACCTTCCCTGATTTTCAGAAAGTATCATCATACAGTCTACTCTGCTGCTTGCAAAATAACATGGTAACTTTCACTGCTAAACAGCCTTACCTGAACTGCTGGGTGGCTGGACACATCACTGCCCACAAGTGTAGCCACCAAGACAGAAAGGATTGTACTTAGTTGTTTTTAGGTGCATAATAGGGTAATGTAACAACACAATACAAAACAAAAACCGATTTAGTATACTACTGCTAAGAAAGTCCATTAGATTTCCCAGTATAAATGTATTATTTCCAGTACTTGTCTGTGAATTCCATTTCTATTATAAATTCTTTCTCAGCCAGTCCTTTCTTTGTAGGATAAACCAGGGGAGGACGGAGGACCCACTGCCTGAAAAGAGGAGGAGCCATAGCCGTCCGCCACAAAGTCAAGTGCCATTGCCCTCCGTCATAGGGGACCGCTTCCCAGCTGGGAAGATGACAGTGTGTCTGGGGAACGGAGAACTAGTGTTTTTTCTCTCTCTTCTCTCTCTCCTTCTTGCGGTCTCTCCTGCTCGCACCTTCTCTCTCCCTTCTTCCTCCCCATATCTCTCCTTTCGCTCCTAGGATGCAGTGCCGGCCGGCCAAAGGAAGTAGCCGGAAGGGCAGCACCGCCCTCCCGAAAGGGTGGGAGGGGGTGTACATCAGGCCAGAGTGTGACGAGGAGGAGGGAGAGACCAGGCTGTGAGGATGCATGCCTGGCAACGAGTTGTCTAATCAGTGAGAGAGAGCCACAAAGCAGCGGCTGGAAGCACCAGAGGGGGAGAGAGACGCATGTGCGCTTTGTGTTTCGATTGTGTTTTTTCTGTTATGCTTGAGTTTTGTTTATTATCAAACTTTATGTTTATGTTCAGCCAGTTCCCGCCTCCTCCTTGCCCATCGTTTAAGTTTGTTACAATAAGCATCAAAGGTGTGAAGGACCCTATTGTTTTTGGCAGGACTGCTATTTATTTATTTTAGTTATTTTCAAAAATGTTTTCCATTTTTGAGATGCTTAGCATGCACAAAAATGCACGAAACTTGGTACAAGGTCAGAAGGTCATGTGTGCCATCATATTCTGGCTATAGATTTGGCCTAGGTGTGGCCCAGGGACTCATCGAGACCCCAGTGACATTTTTCTTGTCTTTGTTAGGACAGAAATTTCACAACTGCATCCATCCAATGCCACCCGAACGGAAATCAGCCATTTTGGATTTGTTACATTTTGACAGGTACCAAAAGTTTAAAATACTCCTCCTAGAAGGCTCATCCAATTCAAATTGACCAAATGACCAAATCTGGTTGGGATGATAAAGATATCCATGATTTTAAATTTTGAAGAAATTTTTGATCTCAAACTGTGTTGCTATGGCATGGCAATAAATCAACATGTCATGCCACGCAAACAGGAAGTGAGACATAACTGTACTGTACATTATGAGATGCTGTCCAAAATTCCCAATGATGACCCATAATCACATGTATATGCCAACAATGATTCATTCTCATAGCTCCACCAATTGGAAACAGGAAGTGGGGCTTACAGACCAATCTATTCAACACTCCTCATAGATCAGATTCACATCACATTTGGTCGGCTTGATGTCAACACATTCAAAATGTTAAATTGCAAAAAATAAATAAATAAAATTTAAAAAAAATTTAAAAGGTTGAACAGTGATGCAATGGCAAGGGAGCAAACAACCAATGATGCAGTTGATGTTGTGATGTTTATTTCTCCTATCCATCACAGGATGTGGCTCAAAGTTCACGTGTGTTCCATAATGCAGTGTAATAATACCTATACTAGCACACTGTCATAGAACACCAACTCACAATAGAACATGAGATTTAAATAACATTCTTTTTCTTTCTCCTCCAAAAATAAACAATTTACAGGAATTCATCACACTCATGCTTCAATATTTTGAGTGCAACCTGACAACAGTGAAAATGCTAAATTTTGTACGGTAATGATTATATGTGGTTCAGAAGGATGAGACCTGACATGAAATAGGTCAACCAGAAAGCATGTAAGAAAACATTAAAGCTCCTTGTGTCTGTGAGGAAATGGGAACAATGGAAATATGGAACCAAGGTAAGGAGGTGGAAAAAAATGCAGGTTGGCAGAGTCACTAGATGGAAACTAAGTAGGGAATAACACACAATAGACTGTGGTGTTTAGGGCTGCAACTAATGATTATTTTTCTTTTTTTTTTCGATTAATCTGATTTTTTTTTTTTAACTTTCAATACCATTTTTTCATTTATTTAAAATAAAATCCACAAACTAAGTGTTACAAATATAAACTTCAGACTAAAACTTTAAACACAACGTTATCCAATTATATAATGTTATACATTTATTTATATATATTAGTTTAATATTATATATGCATATAATGCATTATTTTTTATGGATGCACCAAATAAATAAATGAATTAATTTAAAAAAAAAAAAAAAAAAAAAAAAAAAACCCTGATGATAAAAACTACAGTCCTAAATTAATAATAAACTCACTTTCACAGCACATTACAGTTTCTGTTACTCACTGCCTTTTGGCATATTGTTTTACTTCTGTACTTTGACTGTACCATTTTAATTAGACATTACAGATCTTACTTGTGCTACACTGTTTATCACCGCGTCTACACTGCGAGTGAGGAGCAACGCAGCCTGGTTACAAATATATCGCTCCCGTTATAATAAACGACAGAATTTACACTGCATTGTGCAAATACAGCATATAATGACA
>CM042552.1:15250000-15495000 GCA_023630585.1 Cranoglanis bouderius
TCCCCTATCAATCAGCAAGATTTCTGGCTCACAGGTGTCTTTTACACAGGTAATGAGCGGAGATTAGGAGCACTCTCTTAAAGGGAGTGCTCCTAATCTCAGTTTGTTACCTGTAAAAAGACACCTGTCCACAGAAGCAATCAATCAATCAGATTCCAAAATCTCCACCATGGCCAAGACCAAAGAGCTGTCCAAGGATGTCAGGGACAAGATTGTAGACCTACACAAGGCTGGAATGGGTTACAAGACCATCACCAAGCAGCTTGGTGAGAAGGTGACAACAGTTGGTGCAATTATTCGCAAATGGAAGAAACTGTCAGTCTCCCTCGGTCTGGGGCTCCATGCAAGATCTCACCTCGTGGAGTTTCAATGATCATGAGAACGGTGAGGAATCAGCCCAGAACTACACGGGAGGATCTTGTTAATGATCTCAAGGCAGCTGGGACCATAGTCACCAAGAAAACAATTGGTAACACACTACGCCGTGAAGGACTGAAATCCTGCAACGCCTGCAAGGTCCCCCTGCTCAAGAAAGCACACATACAGGCCCGTCTGAAGTTTGCCTGAATGATTCAGATGAGAACTGGGTGAAAGTGTTGTGGTCAGATCTCTTTGGCATCAACTCAACTCGCCATGTTTGGAGGAGGAGGAATGCTGCCTATGACCCCAAGTCATAACACCATCCCCATTGTCAAACATGGAAGTGGGAACATTATGCTTTGGGGGTGTTTTTCTGCTAAGGGGACAAGACAACTGCACCGCATCAAAGGAACAATGGACGGGGCCATGTACTGTCAAATCTTGGGTGAGAACCTCCTTCCCTCAGCCAGGGCATTGAAAAAGACCTTAATGACTTGGAGAGGATCTGCAAAGAGGAGTGGGACAAAATCCCTCCTGAGATGTGTGCAAGCTTGGTGGCCAACTATAAGACACATCTGACCTCTGTGATTGCCAACAAGGGTTTTGCCACCAAGTACTAAGTCGAATGGGGTCAAATACTTATTTCCCTCATTAAAATGCAAATCAATTTATATATTTTTTTAAATGCGTTTTCTGGATTTTTTTGTTGTTATTCTGTCTCTCACTGTTAAAATACACCTACCATTAAAATTATAGACTGATCATTTCTTTGTCAGTGGGCAAATGTACAAAATCAGCAGGGGATCAAATACTCCCCCCCCCCCACTGTGTGTGTATGTGTGTATATATATATATATACACACACATACAGCACACCACAGGTATAGAAAAGAATCACCCCCTTTAAAATAATCACATTTTGTTGCTTTTCAGCCTGAAATGAAAACGGACAGTTTTCTTTGTCACGCCACACTTTGTCATAAATTCCTGCAACTGCTTCAGAGTTGCTGTAGGCCTCTTGGTAGCCCCTCTGACCAGTTTCCTCCTGGCACTTTCATCCAGTTTGGAGCGAGGTCCTGATACAGGGAGGGTCTATGTTGTACCAAATACCTTCTACTTCTTAATAATAGACTTCACTGTGCTTCTAGGCATTGATAAAGCCTTTGAAATGTTTTTGTATCCATCTCCTGACTTGTGCCTGTCCACAACTTTATCCCGGAGATCTTTTGACAGTGCCTTGCCACCCATAGTTGATCGTTTGCTTCAGCTGCACTACAAAATGCTCCAGGAAAGCTCTTTTCATGCTGAGCTAATCAAAATGACCACAGCTGATCACAGTTGAAAGTCAAATGGCTTTGTGTGCCATTGAGAAGGTGATTAGCTACACCTTATTGAGTTTACAAGTCATTTTTAGGAGGGGGGTGATCCTTTTTCCAACTCAGTGATTCTGGTTTTATATTTGTTTATTTTTTTTCTGACATGTTGGTGTTATATGTTTCACTTCGATGTTATAAGTTGCACTGAGTAAATACAGCTGGATAAAACAAAAACTGTGTCTGTCTTCATTTCAGGCTGAAAAGCAACAAAATGTGATTATTTTAAAGGTGGTGATTCTTTTCTATACCCACTGTATATGAAACTGGATAGCTCATGATTGACCACAAAGCTGATATTCTAACAGCGCAGAGTGAAATCTCTATAAAAACACTACTCGGTACTTTTGCTTTAAAAAGGGGCTATTTTATACATTTTGTTGTATTTTTATATTTTTACTGTTGATTATTAATGATTTTGACGCATTTGTGCTTAATAGGTACATGGTCTGTATAAATTACAACCCGTGTTTTGCAGTTAAAAGCAGCACATTGGGTCATCTTGACAGTTTTCGTCTGTTGGCAGTCGGTGCCCTCTGTCAGAAGGGAATCATAAAATGGCCGCCAGAGCACTTCCAGTGGCTTCACCTACTATCACACATTTTACAGTTTATAGTTAGGTTTAATGTTATGGAACATCTCAGAGACAAGTTGTGTGCCTGTTCCTACATTATAGCTGGGATAAACAGTCATTCCCTCACCAGAATCTCTCTCTCTCGCTCTCTCACACACTCACGCACACACTGCAGCCCGTCATTTTACTGAGAAAATGGAGGAAACGGAAAGAGGTATCAACACAGAGTGTTGAGACTGAGACTTCTTCCAAAAAACTTCACCACATCAATGATAAGAATACTTTGTTAAACAACCCGTTTTTAAATCTATTTATTATTAGTCTTATTATTAGAACAGCCACTGTACAAGTCCCTGTGTATGAGCTGCTACCATAGAAACAATAACATATTAGAATGAGCGCATTATCATTAATGATCATGTTACAGCCAGAAGTACATGTGGCACATGTTATTGCAACAAAAATAATGCACCTTCTAGCTAATCAGATTGAAGCATTCAACCACACTGTGGTATAGGCAAAGATATGAGGTATGAGGTATGGTGCTGTGAATTTGCCCCATCCTGATTTCTTCTGTTTTTGTGTATATCATACTAAATTGTTTCAGAAATTAAAACAAAATCTAAGATAAAACAAAGGCAACCTGAGTAAACACAAAATACAGTTTTTAAATGATAATGTTATTTATTGAAGCAAAAAAGGTTATCCAATACCAACTGAGCCTGTGTGGACCGGACTGGACACAACAAGGCCTGATTACTGCCAGCCCTGTTCAATCAAATCAACACTTAAATAGAACTTTTTCAACAGCAAGAAGTTGGTTAAAAGGTCTTACCCAGTAACACACTATGACAAAATTGAAAGAAATTCCAGAAATGATGAGGAAGAAGGTGATTGAAATACATCAGTCTGGGAAGGGTTACAAAGCTACTTCAAAGGCTCTGGGACTCCAAAGAACCACAGTGAGAGCCATTATCTCCAAATGGAAAAACTCAGCGCAGTAGTGAACCTTCCCAGAAGTGGCCAACCTTCCAAAATTCCTCCAGGAGTACAGCAACGACTTATCCAGCAAGTCACAAAGGAGTCATGGACAACATCAAAGGAACTACAGGCCTCTCTTGCATCAATAAAGGTCACTGTTCATGACTCCACTACATGACTTGCAATATTTGAGGGAAACATGAATTCTTCAGTCCATAAGTTCAAACTCAAGCGCAACTGGATTATGCAGCAAGACAATGATCCAAAGCATAGGAGTAAGTCCTAGACCTAGAAGTAAATGAAATACTGATCTCCAGTTATCAGAAGCTTTTGTTTGCAGTTATTGCTGCTAAAGGTGGCACAACCAGATTTTAAGTTTAAGGGGGCAATTAGTTTTTCACATAGGTGATAGGTGTTGGACTAAGTAACTTTTTTGCTTCAATAAAAAAAATAATAATAAATTAAAAAACTGTATTGTATGTTTACTCAGGTTGCCTTTGTTTTATATTGTATTTCATTTGAAGATCTGAAACTATTTAGTATGATATATACACAAAAATAGAAGAAATCAGGATGAGGCAAATACTTTTTCACAGCAACCCGTGTAAAAAAAATTTAATAAAATTGCAAATTACTTGCGGAGTTATGTTTCAAACAGAGCTGGCGATAGAGAGGCAAAAGTTCAGAACTGCAGATTAAAATAAAATTTTCCTGATTACAAACTAAAGCAGTACGCCTCTAAATAATGCCAATGAGGAGGTGATGCTGTGGCATGTAGCAGAGTCTTGTGACTATATTTTTTTGTTGGGGCAGGCAGAAATTAATAAAGACACGGCCTCAAACAAAATTAAGTCAAGAGGCTGTCACATGTGATTTATGCTACAGGCTTATTCCATCTTATTCTAGACTTAACTATCTAGTGAATTTTCAGAGTAACCCTGTAATAGACAGTCAACATACAGTCAATCCAGCATACACTATCCTCCCTCAAATCTAGTATAAATGTGAATGAACAAATGTTGACGCACAGTGCAGCTTCGAGGTCTGGGTATCACGTTTTTCAGCACAATACACTGATAGCATATTTTGTCCCAAGTTATAAACATAGCTTATACCACAGCGCTGTTGAATTCTCGATTCTAATTGGCTGACACATTCTGAGGTGCGCAATTATTTTTTAGTAAATGCACAGCAAAAGAAGATCCAGTCAGGTCTTGACCGCATTCCAGTTCCATATCACTTCACCAAGTAAAGGTGGCTACTGTCCACCACAGCACACAGAACTAACAACAAACAAAATGACAATAAACTATGAGTTTCCAGGAATATGTAAGGAATAATTGATGACGGGCTGTTGAATTATTAGAAAAATAATGCAAACCTGAGGTGGTAATGCGGCCATGAGGCGAAGTGGAGGCTTGAGCCAATTGATATGCAATTATTAGGGAGAGAAACAGAGCAAGAAAAAAGAAAGAGCATGAGAGAGCACAAGTAATAAGCCGGTGAACAAGTATCAATATTTATTTATTTATTCGTTGTATTTTCTGCAATAATAAAAAACCAAAAACCCTGTGAACAAGTAGGCTTATCAATATTTATTTGTTCTATTTTTATATTATCAGCCTGAAACAGAAAAAGAAAAAGAAAAAAAAAAAAAAACTCTCTCTCTCTCTCTCTCCAATAACTGCATATCAATGGCTCCAGCCTCCGTTACTAGCTCTAAAATGACATTTTGGAATTAGCAACGGCGGCTTGAGATGGGATGCGTAATAAATTAGTTCCACACACAAGAACGTTTTAAGGACAAAAACCTGACAAATGTCTTGAAATAAAACATCTGAACAATGTCTTGAGGTGTGGTAACTGTGGTATAAGTGAAATAATTAACTCCGGTCTGTTGAATTATTAGAAAATAATGCATACTCTAGGTGTAATCGCCACGACCTCGGGGTGTGCATTATTTTCTAATAGTTCAACGGCCCGTCGTCAATTATCCTTTACACAATGTCACATAATATTCTATTCTATTTACATTACATTTCTGTACATGAGTAGAAACGCTGTTCCCAATAACATCTAACATGATACTGTCTTTTTAAAAATGTGCGCGTTGGCAGAAAAAATATTTATTTTACAGTGCAGTCAATGAGTAAAAACAAACACATTACAGCACAGTATATATTTACCTGAAGTTTCTATTAAATGGCATAACACACACACACACACACACACACACACACACACACACACACACACACACACACACACACACACACACACACACACACACACACACACACACACACACACACACACACACACACACACACACACACACACACACACACACACACACACACACACACACACACTGCAAGTCATGTGTCTGTGCAAATATGAGCTTGCTTACAAATAGGCCACTGACCTATTTGTCACTGGAAACCGTGTATAAAATGTATTTTGTCCACTAATGCAACAGAGGTCAAGGATATTTTTTAGTGCTTTTCTAGGTCTCTTTTCCAAAATAGCAAGCACATTATCAATGGAACATCAAGAAAGCTACACCAAATTTGCAAAACATTCTGGATGACTATACCTTCAGAGACCTAATCTGCTACCATGCAGTGTATGACTAGACCAGATGTAGTTTGTCACATATTATTTTTAGGATAAGATATGTCAACAAAACCTCCTGTTTCATATGTTTAAATCTACACAATTCTGCAGGTGGCTTATTATGTGCATATTCATACTTGTAGCATGTCTATACGATGAATATCAATTCTCCGTCTATGTATTAAACTTTCTACACTTTTACAACGCTACACTGAAGGTCACATTCTGTACCAAAATACTTTATTCACACTCACATGTCCACTATGCTATTCAAATAACATTGATATGTAATAAATATTTTACCTTATTTTTTAATCGAATTCAGCATGCTTTCTGTGTAATTTAGTGTATTGCATAACATACGATTAGATCAAAGGTTAATGAAAGAATCAATCCACAGCTGTAGTCAAGTGGCACAGAAGATTTTTTTTTAAATTACATTTTACCTGTGTATTCATCTTTACTCTTTAGCAGTTTTCATCACATATGTATGAAGTTTAACTCAATGGTGCAAAACAATACACTCTAAAGTGATAAATAATAATAATCGTGGATGTGTTTTTTTTTTTAACGTCAGCTTATAACGTTGCCATTATAAATATTACAATTCCTAGAATCCTTGTCTTCTCCCAGCCAATCAGACATTCAGATATGTTCGGAAGCAGGTTCAAAACACGCTTTTGAATTTGTGCTAAACAAATAGTTTAATAGTGTATATAAAAAGCTACATAAAGGCTATATAAAACTACAGCTACTAGCTATCTGTACAAAAAAATGGATCACACCAACTTGCAAAAATCACCACTTAAAATCCTTTCAGTGCAAACGTTCTGTGCAAATAAATGATTTCATTTCATCCAACAGTGTTTGTGACCTTGAATGTTGATTAGCTGTGAAACATTTGAATGCATCTCAGCACCACAAAAGAAGGGCACTACTTTACATAGTTTGCCATATTAATGGCCATGGTTTTGGAATGGGATGTTCAACAAGAACATTGAAAACAAATATTGGCGTGAGATTTACTTAAGAAAAGCATGGTAACAATTTCTACACATAAAGTCTTTGTGTGAATGGTTTACATGGCACCAAGGAGTATTTGCATTACAGTCATAAATAAATTTTACTCAAATTTTTTGTTCAATTGTACAAATAAAACAATTGAATCAAATGTTTGATCCTGTGTTCCTGTATTACATCTCTACTTTATGCAAGAGAGTTCAAAATACATCATCTAAAAATTCTCATTACTACTTTCCCCCCGCCCTTTCAGCTGCTCCCATTCGGGGTCACCACAGCAGATTACCCATCCACATATTTGATTCTGGCACAAGTTTTATGCCAGATGACCTTCCTGACGCAATCCTCCCCATTTTCTGGGCTTGGGACCAGCACTGAGAATGCACTAGCTCATGCAACCTTCCAATGTCTGGGATTGGTTCCCTGACCGGGAATCGAACCTGGGCCATGGCAGTGAGAGCACCGCATGCTAACCAAACATCATCAATACTGAGGCTGAGAGCAAGTCTGCCAGGCTGATGCTCCCAGTTGGCTGTTAGAGCTCACTGCCATTGAGAAACGCTCTACAAACTCTGCCACTCTTCCAAATGAATAGACAAGGGTGATGCCAGCAGGCCAAAACCCCATGTGGGTAACAGAGCTCACCATATTCACAGAGTGTTTTGGAAACTCTGCTCTCTTGCAGATGAATAGACAACAACTGTTTATTCTCCGCCAAGTGGTGAGTGCCACTCATCCAGCTGACAGCTGCTATGAGGAGCGATGTATAATAGTAATATAATAGTACTCAGGCAGGAGAGCGAGGCCACTAGACCTAGCGCGCCACCTTTGAGGAGAGCTCTGGAAACCTTGCCCTCTTCCAGATAAATAGACAATAACAGATTATTCTCCAGGAAGCAACAGAGCCCAACTTAGCATCCCCATTGGCTGGTAGAGCTTACTGCCTTTGAGGGGCACTATTCAGCAGGCAGGAGGAGGCTGCCAGGAAGAGCAATCAGACAACAACTGTTTATTCTCCACCAAGTGGTGTGCCCAGCCCAGGACAAGCTGAGAGTGAGTCTGCCAGGCTGTTGCCCCCAGTTGGGTGACAGTGCTCACTGCAATCAAGGAGCACAACTGTTTATTCTTCACCAAGCGATGCTGGCAGCAAGCAAGGCTGAGAACAGCACTGGCCATCTGCACCGCAGCCCACCAGCAGTGAGGAGCCGTGCTGCACAGACTGTGGGCGAGGTCGCCAAAGCTTTTTGTTTTGTTTTTTGTTTGTTTGTTATTTTTCTTTCATCTAAAGACAGCAAATATCCACCTTGGATCTGCCTAAAATCAGGAGGGGGGATTGCAGTTATTTATAATGATGTTCTAGTACTAATTTATTTATACTATACATAGCCACAAAATATATAGTCCCCTCTGAAACTATTGGAATGGCAAGGCCAAGTGATTTCTTTGTGCTATACTCCAAAAACATTTGGGTTTGAGATCAAAATATGGATGAGACAAGAGTTCAGGATTTCAGCATTCACAAATCCACAAATAGGTGGATTCCACCCAGTCGGATAACGGCCACATTGCGCTGTAGCTCATTCTTGCTTCAACCAATCATGTTTAGTTTTACAATCAGGGCGGGAACAGAGTCATATTACACCGCATATATAAAGGCTCTCCTACATGGTCAATCAGGAGAAATCACGACAGGTGATTCTAACCATCTAACAGCATCACTGTAACAACACCTAAATGAAAACAAGCAACATTATGGGTTACAAATGCACTTGATGTTTGTGCACATCTTGATGCTAGAAATGGTTCAAAAATCACAAACACACAGGAAGCGATCCACAAATCAATGCTAGGTAGAGTTGTGTTTGTGACATAAAACGTATTTGTAAATATTTGTTTATTTGCAAATCTCATTTTATTTATTTGTGAATTTAATTCATTGTGATTTTTCTCCCATTTTAAACTCCTAACATATGTTTGTGGTTCTAAATCTATATTTATTTGTGAGCATGTTTAAATTTTTGTGAATCGTTCTACATTTATTTGTGGATCTCAGTCTATTTATCTGGAAATATGAAACAATTCTCACCCCATACAGTAACATGATGTTTCCCTTGTTGGAATAATAAACTGACACCTCAAATGTTAATGAGTAACAAATTAGCTACTTTAAACAAGAAAATGCATAGATAAGGCATGGAGACTTAAAACACTGTGATTCAAGGCTTATAAATATTCATATTCATATAATACGGTGTTTGCAGTTATTTAAGTGTCCCAGATTATCTAGTTAGCTGTCCCAAATTACAGGATATGGACAGGAAAGTATTGGTTTGAACAGGTGGTCATGTCTCCAGTGAGTATGATCATTTAAGATTCTTAAAGGGTTGGTGACCACTGCTTTAGGATATAATAGTAAGGACATTATATCTTTATCTACCCATAATATTCATACTGTATGAAAAGATAAATGTAACCACGTAGCAGTTGCTACTTCTGAACAGTACACTGTATTTACATTTTTTGAATGCAATTGTTATTATGTTATATTACAGTTAATTGTTATATTACAGTATGTAAGCATACTGTTTTTTTTTTTTTCTTTAATATTCCTTTGTACTTTTCTTCCACATTGGTGGAAGTTTATTTAATGATTTGTGCGTCTATAATGAAAGACAGCCTGAATACAGTATTTTGGTGACTGAGGTATTTTACTGTCTGATTTATTTGTATAGATTAGCGGATATATAGCACATAACATTTTTGGAAATATTTGTGGCACAGAAGATTAGACAACCAAGCCTTTTTAAGCTTGATGTATAATAATTCATTGCATCATCATCATCATCATCATCATTATTATTATTGTCTACTGACTCACGATGATTCATCGCACACCTCACAAGCATGTAAATGTCACAGCCTAAATGATGTGTCGAGTAAACGGTTTTAAAAACGATTAGGCTCCTCTATGTTAAAGGTGAAGCTTTAGCGCGAGGCATCTGGTGAGTTGTAGCCTACCTTTACGTGTGTGTCATTGAAGACCTCTTCGGGGACTTTGCACGCGATGAGTGCGTTGGGTTGTTCGTCGACCTGAACGTCCGCCGTCGCCGCCCCTTTTCGTTTATCCGACTCCTGCATAGCGGATGTAAACAAAAAATGGTCGAGTTTGCACACGCTGGAGCCGTTTTGAGGTCAAATAACAATCGCTTTCAAGCAGTCGGCTGTGTTCGTACAGAGCCCTCAGCGGCCACAACACACTGGTCCGAGCGCTGTTTCATTATTGAGAGACTTTTACAGGTCCCTCGTGCAGTCAGGCACAACGGACCACGTCAGTGTTCTTTATGGCGCCGAATTAAATTGTTTCCAAAAGCGGAAATGACGACGATTCATGTAAAAAAAAAATTATAATAATAATAAATTACAAGTTTGTAACTGGCTCAACCCCCTGCCCCCTTTGTCTCAAAATGTAAATGTGCCCCTCTGGTCATAATGAAAATAATAATTATTATTATAATAATTATATTTATAATAAATAACAATGCGTTTCTATAATTGCCACTAACAATAATAATAAATACAAAATAAAACGTTTAATGAATAGTTCAACGGTGCATGATAATGAGGTTTTTGGCGGAAGCATTAGGCGGAGGCTCCTTTACAGCGCGAGTCTTCGAATTACTTCACGAGCCCCAGGTAATACGGAAAATGTAATGAATGTATACCATCTGGGGCTTGCATACATTCATTCATTCATTCATTCATTCATACATATATATATATATATATATATATATATATATATATATATATATATATATATATATATATATATATATATATACAGGTGCATCTCAATAAATTAGAATGTCGTGGAAAAGTTCATTTATTTCAGTAATTCAACTCAAATTGTGAAACTTGTGTATTAAATAAATTCAATGCACACAGACTGAAGTAGTTTAAGTCTTTGGTTCTTTTAATTGTGATGATTTTGGTTTACGTTTTACGGTGTTGTATATATATTTGATTATGTACATTAAAGTTTGGTGTTGGAGGAATATGATAAAATACTGCTTGAACTCACTGATCAATTCAAGTTCTCAACAAGCTGAGAGCATACCTGATCTTTGCGCCACTGCACAAGATCTCACAAGACCAGCCTACAAGAGAAGTCTTGACTTGACCCTTGACCACCCTACATTTTTTAAAATTCCAGATTTATAATATAGGACTACTGTAACATTTGAACAATTAAATACACTGACAAGCTCTTTCTCTCTTTAATAATAATAATAATAATAATAATAATAATAATCATAATAATAATAATAATAACCTGATGTAACTTTACAGAGTAATCAAAGGAAATATTAACATTAAAACATTTTTACAAAATTTTTTTCAATAACATTTAATGGTACACAGGATCAAATATGTAACATAGTTGGGGGAGCATGATGCTGCCTTCACATGCTATCGGCATTATAAATACCCATAAATTTCCCCCTAGGAAGTTGCACATGAACGGCCCCTCAAGTCAAAGTTCCGAATGGGAAACTCAGACATAATGTTGATACCCGAGTTTCCGAGATGGGTGGAGTCTTAAACTTTCAACATGGTGGAGGAGAGTACAGTTTCTGTACTGAATGACAAGTTTTGTCCATCTTTCTAAATGCAGCTAATTGTTAGAGCTTGCCGTTTTGGTCATATTCATTTATGTATATCAGCAACCATTCTATGCATGTTGTATATTTACACTGTGAAAATAGCTTGTATTTGACCAGAATCCCATTATCGTCTGCAAGCTAGCTAACTGAATAATATGTGTTATGGTGTCAAATTAAAAAGGAAAAAAAATATGTATGAATGAACCTGGCATCGTCCATGTTTCATGTTATTTCCGACAACAAAGCATGTGAACATGACATACTCATCAATTACCTACATTTAAGTTGGCCAGTGAAAACATTGAATATCTTTTCTTTGTACTTTTTTCAGTTAATTAAAGTTTCAAGAGACTTGACAAATCACAGATTTTTGTTTTTATTGCATTTTGGAAAAAATCCCAACTTTTATGGAAATGGGGTTAGTAGAAACACTTCTCAATATATTCAGCACAGCAACATTTCTCAATTTAATCAGCCCAGTTCAACACGACTGCAAGCTACAGTTAAATTAATACCTCTCTGACAGTGTAAATCAAAACTGAAAATCAACCAAAAATCCCTATTTTATCATATTTCACCTAGCTTTAACTACTGCCCTCCACTTTTGAATTACTGATATAATTGTGCACCATGTAGCAGTGTGTTTTATCAAGATGCAGCTTACTGTATGTGTTAAGCCAAAATGCAATAATTTCATATCCTGTATAAATCTTGACATGTTAGCACTTTTGAAATGTCTTCTTTTGAGTAGAAACTGATGGATGACCTTTGATAATGAGTTCCTTTGATAAACTGGTGTCCTGCATCTTTATCAGAAACATGGTCATCTGGTCAGAAATATGCCCACTTAACCAAATATTGAATGTTGAAGAGTCTCTACTCTCTAAAGTAGACATAGCATAAGTGTTTTGTGAATTGTAAATAGAAACATTGAGTTCAAAACATGCATAGTGGGATGCTTCTGTACTTGTTTAATTTTATTATTTTTATTTGAGCAATCTTAAATAATCTCAAACTTGGAACCACATTTGAAGCTGTTAATGGCATGACCATAAGACAGAGTGTGTTTGAAAAGTCAAATCCACATTTGAAGTGTCCAAGAAACTCATTTCAGCTGAATTTGCAGTGTGCATGAAGAGGGTTCTTTTGTACCTCTGTTGTTAATTTTTTGAACAATTGGTCAATTAAAAGGTAACTGATGTGATCAATATCATCTCCTGTGTCTGACAATCATTTTTCAAGTAAAGCTAACCCTTCCCTGAATAAGTAATGTTTAATTAGTTATACTGATTAATTGTTATTATTATTAATAATAATAATAATTAAGTGGGTGAACAGATGCCTACTAACCTTCAATAGTTAATATTACTCACATATTATAAGTAATTAGTTGTGATATGTATTGAGAAATGTTAGGTAGACTTTACCTAATTTCTTTTAGTGTGACATAGCTGTTAAATTTAGGTACACTTTACTCAAAACATGGGATGAAATCTACTGAAACAAATTGAGTGCAAATTGTTACCTCACTTTTACTGAGTAGATTCTATAGGTTTGTTTTTACAGTGCTGAGACACCCCCTTCAAGTCAGATGAGAAGGCAGAACACCGCACAGCCAGGGCTAATCTGTCCCAGGCTATCAGAGAAGAAAAACACAAGTATGCACAAAGAATCCATAGTCACTTTATAAAACACCAATGGCACATTAAACACTTGGACTTTCTGGCTGGGAGTCCCCGGTCCATGAGAATCGGCAACATACCTCCAGCACCACTACACTGAGCACTCAGACTTCAAGAATCTAAAACAAATTGTGAGGACATCTGAGAAGGTCATCTGGGTCATCTGCCCTCATCCTGATTTCTTCTGTTTTTGTGTATATCTCATACTAAATAGTTTTAGATCTTCAAACAAAATACAACATAAATCAAAGGCAACCTGAGTAAACACACAATACAGTTTTTATTTATTTATTTATATTCTTTTATTCCCGCCATACTGGACCCAGCAAAATCTTCTGTGTTAAATTAACACTGCTCGGTGTCTATACGAGTCCATTCTACAGAGTGTAAAAAGTAACACTGAATCAGTGTTGAAGTTAATTAGATAATTAAGTGATTAATTAAGTGATGATTGACCATTAGTGATGACACCTGCCGTTAACAAGCAGACTCACTGAAGGAAAGATGAACAAGAACAGAAAAAAGAGAAGAGACAAGCAGAAATGGAACAACTACAACTGACTTACAGCCACACAGCCTTAGATGAAATCAACTGCAAATAAAAGAACACATTAAATCTCTCAAGATCTCACCAGAGGATGATTAAACAACTCCAAAAACAGCATTACCGTCTTCACTTATTACAAACCAATTTTCCCTTTCTTTTATGCATGTACAAAAGTTCTTACTGAGAATGAACAGAGGTTTAGCTCTAGTTAATGTTGATGCTTTACTGAAAATAAGTTTAGTTTGAAGTGACTATTATGGTGATTAGTGTTTCCTTTAGTTTGGCACTTGACCCTAGACTTTTATTAAATTAATTTTCATTCAGCAATTATGGTAGTGTTTCACTAAGAGCACTTTTGCATTGATAAAGAAAGAGATTAATGAAGAAGCAATTCAGCTGAAGTTGTCTGCTTTTATGACATTTATATTCCTATAACAAAATCAAGAACTGGTAGAAAATAGTGAGGTTGAGGCATTAATGATTTGTAAAAATGTTGTTCTATTAAACAAATGCAGCTTTTGTGATAGAAACATCACTGTAATGCATTGGGACAAGGTGAACAGAGATTGTCTCTCTTTTGTGCAAAAATTTTATCTGGGCATTGAGACTCAGACATCAACACTCATCATCAACAATGGTGACAATCAACAAAACATTCAGATAAACAGATCAACTCTGAACATCACAAAACAAGCTACTAAAAAGTCACAACAAAAACAACAGCAAAAATAAAAGCAGAAAATAGTAAGACAGTTCACCTGCATAATTTATTCATGCCACAATGCATGCTGGGAGTCATGGATGAGTTTTGTACTATGCTGGCACCCAGCATGCATTGCATGAAGCTTTTTTTGTTGTCACCATTGTTGAGTTTCATATGCTGATTGTTGATCTCTGTGTGTGTCTAAATGATACAATCATTTAAAACCTTTTGTGTACAATATTTTTGTTTGCTTTTTTAAATATAAATACCCTTCAGAATATATGATTGCCACAACACTGTTGGATCTCACACTGTGATATCACAGGGATGGTACGACAAAATTTAAATGCATTAATGAGACAATACACTTATAATCAGTAATTAGATTTTGGATGAGATCAGTGAATCAGACCACTTCATAATGATTATGTCACAAGTAATAAGCAGACAACATCACCTGATCTCTCTTTTTATCTCAGCTTCCTTTGGCACAAAAAATGTGCTTTATAAACAAGCTGTTACAATAGTCAGAGGAAAACTAACATTAAGGGACTAGGGACTAGTGTTAACGGAACACTAATCACCATAATGGTGATTTATATTCAATAAAACATCAACATTAACTAGAGCTAAACCTCTTCTCATTCTCAATAAGAACTTTTGTACATGTATAAAAAAAAAAACAAACTGGTTTGTAATAAGTGAAGATGGTAATGCTGTTTTTGGAGTTGTTTAATCATCCTCTGGTGATATCTTGATAGATTTAATGTGTTCTTTTATTTGCAGTTGATTTCATCTAATGCCAGGGACACATGACGATTTTTTTTTTTTTTTATCTTAGGCTGGCTACAAATTTAAAGATTTTAAACCAGATTTGCAACGATCCCCAACGATCGGTGGGTGGAGGGATTCGAGGCTGCCGGAGGCAGGATACCCGCAATAGCCAATGAGAGCGAGCAAGCGTCACCAACCGGGTGTTGCATGCTTTTGTAGTGGAAACATGGCAGCCACAAACATGCCACGAAAGTGGAGTATGGTTCCACAACAGAGACAACCGATTAATTTTTTCCTAGGATGCTGCGCTCTCTGGTTCTAGAGAGAGAGAGAGAGAGAGAGAGAGAGAGAGAGAGAGAGAGAGTGTTAAATAACTTTCTGCTGTGTGAATGAGGTGGCTAATAAACAAAATGAAGTGTGAGTGATGTCTTCTGAAGTCATGTTTGATAAAATGTGAGTTTCTGTGAGATCTCGTGTCTGTGAAATCGTTATTACAATCAACAGGTGTGTGGTCTCGCGGTCTGGCTGAATCCTCTAATGTGTACGTTCGGAGGATTATAATGTTAAAAACCAGTTGAAACTGTCCTTATGTCTGTGGTCTCCCACAATTTTAAAATCAGTTAATGCCAGGGACACACTAGACGATTTTTAAAAAAATTAAACTTAAATTTAAATTTAACTGATTTTAAAACTGTGGGAGAGAAACAAAGCACACTTCCACCACCATGCTTGACCATAGGTATGATGTTCTTTTTGTGGAATTCGGTGTTTGGTTTATGCCAGATGTAACGGGACCCCTGTCTTCCAAACAGTTCTACTTTCAGTTCCGACTCATCAAGCCACAGAACATTCTCCCAAAAGGTTTGAGGATCATCAAGGTGTGTTTTGGCAAAATTCAGATGAGCCTTAATGTTCTTCTGGGTTATCAGTGGTTTTCACCTCGCCACTCTTCCATGGATGCCATTTTTGCTCAGTTTCTTTCTGATAGTGGAGTCATGAACAGTGACCTTTGTTGATGCAAGAGAGGCCTGTAGTTCCTTTGATGTTGTCCTTGGCTCTTTTGTGACTTGCTGGATGAGTAGTTGCTGTGCTCTTGGAGGAATTTTGGAAGGTCGGCCACTTCTGGGAAGATTCACTACTGTGCCGAGTTTTTCCATTTGGAGATAATGGCTCTCACTGTGGTTCTTTGTAACGCTTTTCCCAGACTGATGTATTTCAATTTCTTTCCATTTTGGCATAGTGTTTTACTGGGTAAGGCCTTGACCAACTTCATGCTGTTGAAAAAGTTCTATTTAAGTGTTGATTTGATTGAACAGGGTTTGCAGTAATCAGGCCTGGTTGTGTCTAGTCCAGCTAAACTGCATTATGAATGCAGTTTCATAGATTTGGGGAATTAATTTTGCAATTTAACAATTAATTTTGTGCTAGAAAACTAATGTTTGGGAGTCTAAAATGTTTTTTTTGTACTGACCTGAAAATGTAGAAGTCATAAAATAAAAAATCTATAACAAGGTTTGTACTAAAAATAGGGTGCCTAAAACTTTTGCACAGTATTGTATGTGAATGATTTGACAAAATGTATTATCTAAACCACATCATTTAGTACACCATTGAGCTCCATTGTTAGCCTTTCACTTGCCAGCATCACAAATACAGTGAGTGAGCTTGCAGGTCAGTGTGCACTTTTTCACCTGCACTGTGAAACCATGCAAGCAGCCTGTCATTCCCATGGCACCATCAGTGCACAAACTAACACAGAAAGCCCAGCTAATTTTACCATGTATTTGTCAAAAGCTTTACAGTTGAGACCTAAGGTTTACATACACTTAGACTACTAGGCAACTCAGCCAAGACTTCAGAAAAAAAAAAATTGTGGACCTCCACAAGTCCAATCCCTCATTAGCAGCAATTTTCAAACAACTGAAGGTACCACAAGCATCTGTACAAGCAATTGTATGCACATATAAAAATCTTGAGGACATGCAGACACAGCATCATTCAGGAAGGAGGCACAAATTAACTCCCAGGAACTTTGGACCAGGAACTTCAACTACAAAGGAACTGGTGAAGGAGTGGCATCAGGTACCAAAGTATGTACATCCATCATTGAATGAGGTTGGAAGAGATTCCTACATCTCTGGTCAGATGAAACAAAAAAATTAACAGTTTGGCCATAACTATGAGCTATGTATGGAGGAAAAAGGGTGAGGCTTTTAATCCAAAGAACACCATACCAACTCTGAAGCATGGGGGTGGCGGCATGATGTTGTGGGCTGGAAAAGGGACTGGTGCACTTCAGAAAATAGAGACCCACAGAAAATATTAGGGGAGGAATGATCAAAAACTCCAGCAAAGTATTGTGAGAAGCTCAATGAATGCTACACCAAGCACTTTATTCAAGTTAAGCAATTAAAAAATTTGTGAATTTTACACTTACTTAGTAATTAGTTAGCTCATTAGTAATTAGTTATTAGTAAGCTAATAAAAAAAGGGTCAGTAATAAATTTAATAACTTTCATAATACACTAAATGAATTTTGCAAGAACACAGAAAAGCAAGACCCAGAAAACCCAACCCCATTCCCATTATTTATGTTAATAATCACACTGCAAGTTTCCTTCTCACAAACACATAGTAGAATTCCAACAGATTATCCTTATAATAATTAGATATCCATTTTAGGCTGGGTTAACAAATGGAAATATTAATTATGGGAGTATGGGGCTTGTATAGCTTGTATAGTTGCTATATCACTTGTTACTTGAAGCAATGTCAAATCTGAGATTATTCTGCCCTAACATCTGTAATTTTCTTTAAGCAGCAGCTGATGGTACTCCTCTATGTGGTTTGTATGGTATCATTAAATATAACTTCAAGGCTCCCTTTGTATTGTGTTACACCTTCTATAAATGTCTCTTTCCTCAAGCATTTTAACACAAAAGCAAAAAAGGCATGTTAACAAGCAGAGGGAGCTAGATCTCTGTATATCACTCACTCACTTTCAGTAACCATTTTCCTGGTCAGACTCCTGGTTCATTGCAGCACGACCATGCACACTCACTCATTCATGCACACGTATAGGGGCAAATCCACCTACTATCATGTTTTTTGGAGGTGGCAGGAAAATGGAGATCCTGTAAGGAAACGTATGCAGATACGTAGAGAATGTGAACAGAAACTGTCTGCACAGACAGTAACTCAGATTAGGGGTCACTAATCTCTTATATTCATTCATTTATTCATCTTCAGTGACTACTTTATTGTCAGGGTTACAGTTAATAGAAAGCCTATCCCTTGTAGGAATATACCCTGGATGGGATACCGGGCCATCACAGGGCACCATGCATGATGGGAAGTGGGAGGAAACTTGAGAAAACACACAAATTTTGTCCCAAAACCAGGTGTAAATTAGCTTCATGTATTGTAAGGAAATTCTAGTGCATATTTATTGAATTTATTGTCATAAATATTTTTATTTATGGAATAAATATCTAATAATACAAGATAATTTAGGATCTTGGTTAAAAGAACTATTCATACAAATTTCTTGACTGAAATACACTATATAGCCAAAAGTATGCAGGCACCTGACAAATCACACAAATAACATGGGTTGTTGAACATCCCATTATAGATTTAGTCCCCCCTTTGCAGTTATACTAACTCCACTCAACTGGTAAAGCTTTCCATTATATTTTGGAGCATGGCTGTGGGGATTTGCCTTTTCAGCCACAAGAGCACTAGTGAGGTCAGGCATAGATGTCAGGCAAGGAGACCTGGTGTGCAGTCCAAGTTCCAATTCATCCAAAAGGTGTTCAATGGAGTTGAGGTCAGGGCTCTGTGCAGGCCACTGGAGTTCTTTCATATCAACCTTGGCAAACCGTGTCTTTATGGACCTCGCCTTTTGCAAAGGGGCATTGTCATGCTGGAACAGCATGCTAATAGTTTGGGGAAGGCTCATATATGGGTGTGATGGTCAGGTGTCCACATACCTTTGGCCATATACGTATTGTACATTTACTTTTATTGTATGTATATACAGTATACAGTACTGTACAAAGGTTTTAGGCACATGCAAAGAAATGCTGTAGAGCAAAGATGCCTTCAAAATAATGAAATTAAATGTTTCTACATTAAAAAAAAAAAACCCCATAAAGAGCAGTAACCGTCAATATTTGGTGTGACAAAAAATTTAAAATAAAAATAAAAATAGTAGTCTCAGGTAAAATTTGTGCAGTTTTATAAGAACATTAGCTAGTAAGTTTTATTGAGCATCTTGCAGAACCAGACACAGTTCTTCTGGAGACTTTGACTTTCACACTTGCTTCTGATTTTTGCAGCAAAACCCAGCAGCCTTCATTGTGTTTTTTGTCTGAAAAGTGTCTCTTACGTAATATGCTGCTTTCTTTAATGACATACAAACATTTTTCTGTAACATTTAATTTTGTGCTAGAAAACTAATGTTTGGGAATCTAAACTGTTTTTGTACTGACTTGATAATGTAGAAATCATAAAATAAAAAATGTATAACAAAATTTGTACAAAAAGAAAAAATAGGGTGCCTAAAACTTTTGCACAGTACTGAATATATATAAATAAATAAATAAACAAACAAACAAGTATATATATATATATATATATATATATATATATATATATATATATATATATATATATATATATATATATATATATATTTAGAAATGGCTGAAGTCACACTTTTTATAGCCATCTACAGCTGCAGTCAAAATTATTCAACCCCCATTGCAAATCAGGTTTGTCAAGATTTACAGACTTTCAGCTGTTTGCAATGAACAAATCAAGCTAAAGCAATTGAAATAGCTCAATACAACGAATGCTTCAAATGGTTTCCCCAAATTCAACTGAAAATGCAACTTATAATGACTTCTCCAGTCTCAAAATTATTCAACCCCTTCATGGCAAGCATATTTAGTACTTAGTAGAGCACCCTTTTGCTGTTATGACCCTCTGCAAATGAGATGCATAGCCAGACACCAGCTTCTGGCAGCGTTCCTGATGAAGCTTAGCCCATTCCTCATGAGCAATGGCCTCCAGTTCAGTAATATTCTTGGGTTTGCGTGCTGCAACCACCTTCTTCAAATCCCACGTCAGATGACTGATGGCCACTGTAGAATCTTCCAGGACTTCTTCTGCAACTAAACCTTGGTGGAATTTGAGGTATGCTTGGGATCATTGTCCTGTTGGAAGGTCCAATGACGCCCAAGCTTCAGCTTCCTTATAGACGGCATGACATTTTCTCCTAGAATTTCCTGATACTTCAATGAATCCATCTTGCCTTCCACATGCTGCAGGTTTCCAGTGCCAGAGGATGCAAAGCAGCCCCAGTGTATCACCGAGCCACCACCATGCTTGACTGTGGACAGAGTGTTCCGCTGATCCATCGTACCGAACAGAACCCCAAAACTTCTGTGGCTTTTTTTGAGCCGACTGATTTTGAGCCGACTTTTCTTGTGCTTTTGGGTCAGTAGTGATGTACGTCTTGGAGTTCTGGCATGGAAACCTTCTGCGTTTAGTATGTGCCATACTGTGTTCACTGAAACCTCAGTGTCTGTTGCCAACAAGTCTTGCTTCAGGTCTTTTGCAGTCACGAGGGTTTTTCACAACCTGCCTTCTCAGAAATCTGGTTGCAGCCATTGATAGCTTCCTTTTTCTGCCCTGTCCAGGTAGTTCATGTATTTTCTGCCCCTAGCCAGTTCAGGTATTTCATGTGTTCAGCTCAAGCACACCTGGTGCAACTAATGAAGCCCTTGATTAGTTGCATCAAGTGTGCTTGAGACAACACCTGTTTTGCACATTTGTGCTGTTGTGTGAGCCCCAGACCGAGGGAGACTGACAGTTATTTTGTGTTTCTTCCATTTGCGAATAATTGCACCAACTGTTGTCACCTTCTCACCAAGCTGCTTGGTGATGGTCTTGTAGCCCATTCCAGCCTTGTGTAGGTCTACAATCTTGTCCCTGACATCCTTGGACAGCTCTTTGGTCTTGGCCATGGTGGAGAGTTTGGAATCTGATTGATTGATTGCTTCTGTGGACAGGTGTCTTTTATACAGGTAACAAGCTGAGATTAGGAGCACTCCCTTTAAGAGAGTGCTCCTAATCTCAGCTCATTAGCTGTGTAAAAGACACCTGGGAGCCAGAAATCTTGTTGATTGATAGGGGATCAAATACTTATTTCACTCATTAAAATGCAAATCAATTTATAACTTTTTTGAAATGCGTTTTTCTGGATTTTTTTGTTGTTATTCTGTCTCTCACTGTTAAAATACACCTACCATTAAAATTATAGACTGATCATTTCTTTGTCAGTGGGCAAACGTACAAAATCAGCAGGGGATCAAATACTTTTTTCCCTCACTACATATATATATATATATATATATATATATATATATATATATATATATATATATATATATATATATATATATATATATATATATATATATATATATATATATATATATATATATATAAATTCACTTTTGAAATCTGGGCAAAAATGTTACTAAAAGGTTTTTTGTTTGTTTGTTTGGTTTTAAATTGAGTCCTAAGTCCATTAATTTCTAATGAATGAATAAAACGGACTGAAGTAGGTGCATATGTATAGCATTTTGCATCTGATGTTTTGTATTTTGATTTCACATGACTGCAGCTGCTTTTGAGAGAAGAAGAGTCAGAGAGTCCAGGAAGAAAAGCACATCACTCCATCTGAACAAACATAGCTAGAGTAGTGAGGTGTGTTTGGAATGTCATGTCTGCTCTGTATGTTGACTCACACCACAGGCCCCCTTTCACCACTGGGAGAACACACTCAGCCTGCTGGCTAAGACAACACTGAATTCTGGGAAACAGTTGCCTTTTTAATCTCAACAACATCTGTCAGCTTGTGAAGCTTAAATGTCCTGCTTCTAAAGGGCACACTTTTAGAAGAAAGGGTTTGTTAAGGCTTCATTGAATATATAAAAGGGTTCTTAGCTTTTTAGAACATTTGTACTTCTAACTCATTCTAACTAATATGGGGAAACCCCTTCTGTAGGGTTCTAAATAGAGCCTTCAGGGGTTTCCCCAGCTAGACAACCAACACATGTTTAAGGGTTCTAAATTTTCTAAATGTCTAAAAGTGTAGAGGTCTATATTTTTTGAACTGTGCTAGATTTGAAGTGGGAAGGGAGGAAAGTGACACTGTGTTACATTGCTAGGCAGGCTAGGCATTTCACATATACTGGAGAAACTGTGATACAGTCTAAATCAGGGTTGTCAAACATATAGCCCACATTCTAGTGCTGGACAGACACAGGTTCAAATCCGGCCCAATAAATTATTTTACAGCCCATGTACTAAATCAAAATCATCTTGTGGACTGTAACTGAACTGAAAGATTTTTTTAAAGCGCTAGTCTCTGTTATTCCACTAGGGGGTAAAATAGAGCAATAAACTCAGGGCCATAACTGACAAAATGTGTTACTGATACGTAATTCCTCATTAGATAGCTTAACATTTGACTTTGTAACCATGTCTTGTTCCAGAATACATAATTTAGGGGTTTCACAGCAAAGGGGATGAATACCTATGCAATCAAAAAGATTTATATTCATGTAGATTTGACATATAATCTCAATAACTGGCATTTTTCAGTTGTCAGGTTGTAACACTACAGAGTACATGTGCTAAGATTGATCAAAAAAGTAGTGACATAATGCAATATTCACAATCAATACCATGATTATATATTGATAATTCCATAGAGCCTTCTTGCAAAGTTGACACGGGTTATCCAAGGTTTATAGAACCACAGTTATACATGTAGCATTTAAACCCAGAAGTGGCATGTAAGACTGCAGTGTACCAACAATTTCATAAACAACAGTTCTCTTTGTTATGCCATGACAGCTGTTCAGAGATTTCCACCATGCTCACAGCACTGGGAGGGTTGATGTTGATGTTTACCTTGTAAAATCTGGAGAAAGTGCATGGCTATACAGGTATTAGCAGCATAGGTGTCCTGGAGTTGTATAAATGACGAGAAGATGCCCCTTATAGTTTGGAATGTCAGTAAGGGTTGGGCATCCAGCTCATTTACATCTACAGGCTAATGTCACTCCAGAGTCATGGCATGCCAGGCAAGCATATCTCCAGAGTATGCCTCTAGCCAATTTTTTAAGCTGAAGTAATTGCTAGCAAGAAGGCAGCTTTCAAAGACACCCACTTCACACTCTGTTACAAGGGGGATGCTCATTGCCACACATGTAAGTTTTGCGGACATCAGACAGATCAGAGGTTTATTCCATGATGTAAGGTAATAAAAAGCAGGGCTTATTTAAAATAACCTCCCTTGATTTTGCATAACAGGTCAATCAAAGCTCACTGTCAATTTCATTATCAATGAAATTCAGGTGCAACTTATTTCTGTTAATTCAAGTCAGAATTTGACAACCAAAGCTCACACACATGCACACAATATACAAGCAGCAGCAGGTAGAATAATGGGTTGTTTGTGTGGAGGGAATACCCACTCCAAAATAAATGTTGAGGGAGTACCATTCTGTGAAACAGAAAAAGCAGGAAAATGTGGAAATGGAGCCCCTAGCCTGAAGATGTATACACATATTGCTTATAATATATGAGAAAATTCATAAATGAGAAAAGGTGGAGGCTGTCTACAATTTTGTAGGACAGAACACCTGTAACTCTGACTGTGATCTAATCAGATAGCTCTATGCTGTTAATGTAGTCCAACCTGTGCACAAGTGAGAAGGAAAAAGGCAATGATTCATGCATTATGCTGGTATTTATAGTGAATACATCATCATGCAGCAACCTTGTTGGTTGTTATCATCCTGCACACATTACCAGATATATAAAGGAGGTATCCACGTGTTACATACCACCAGTGGTTGTAAGGAGGAGTGAAACTGAAACACTATTAAACACTACAGACTAAACAATGCCCACCATGTTTCAGCTCAGACTACTCTAACCTGTCATGGCCATGCTGCTACATGTCTGTAGCAGCGGGTTGAATGCTCTGTTTTTGTTACTGTATTGTAAATGTAGGCTTGTGAGATCTTGTTCAACATGCCATCATTCCCCCCTAACCATTGCCAATTGATGATAGTATCGCCTGTGGCTTGGATGGGGGAAGAAGGGGGCGTGCTCAGAAATACGTAACGTGTGTCGAGTATATGTTACATCATTATAGCAGAAAAAATACCAGAAGCTGATTACACGTCAGCTGTAATCTGTAGGATTAGTTTCTAGTTAAGTTATGTAGTCAAGTCAGAGAAAGATATTTTGTTGCTCTGCTCCAAAGTCAGACAGCAGGTTCTTAATGTGTGTATAGGATACAAAACAGGCGAAAAGGAAACATATTACAAGATACAACACAATTTATTTTTGTCTATCCTGTTTTGTCTATAAAGCTGCAGACACCACATTTTCAGACAAACATTTAAATTGTCCAACTTGTTAGCCATCACAATAGTTGGAATCTATTGACGATTCCCAAAACTATTGTCAGATGTCCCAAGCCTATGTAGAGGTGTACACAGGACTGTTTTTTAATCCCTGGTTCTCAGCTGCCCTCAGACTTGCTGAGGAGGACACTTTATGTTTGCCCATGCACTTTCACATCTATTAGTCAATCATACAAACACAGAGAACACAGAGCCAGCAAGATAAAGAGTGCTGTACAAAACGTGACTTATATACCCATGCTAATTAGCCAAAACATGACTCAGGTGTAACCAGTCATGTGACGTGATCATGTGCGTAGCAGTGGCTGATGGGAATCGTAGTTTTGTGGTAGTTCTGGCATATCCATGACAGAAACCCCTCAACCCCCTCCAACGCCTCCCCACCACCCCACCCCCCTTTTTCATGTGGGGTTCCAGAAGCACAAAAAAGTTTGGGAGGAGGTCCTGGACACCCAGACCAGATGTCACTTAGCTGAACAAAGTCCTTATGAGTCTTCTCCACAGTGCAGGGGGATGGTGCAATATCCCAAGCCAAGCATGAGCGTGGAGCGGCAGCAACCGTGCAGCCAGCAGGGGGAACAAAGTTCAAGGCAGAGCCCAAGGGGTAAGCAAAGCTCCTCATGAAGCTAGAGGGGGGAGCAACGATATCTGCGAGATCAAAGGGAAGAGCGACATTCTCCGTGAGGCCAGAGGGGGGAGCAATGCTCTCCGTGAAGCAGGAGGGGGGAGTGGTGTCCTCCGTGAAGCAAGAATAGGGAGCGACACATGGTGCGAAGCAGAGAGGATGAGTGACATCTTGGAGGCAGAGACATCGTGGAGCATGGAGGCAGAGAGATGTCCTCAGCAGAGCAGGATGCTGGAGCTACGTCCTCAGCCCAGCAAGGAAGCATAGCAACATCCAGTGAAGTAGGAAGGTGGAGCAATGTCCGAAGTGATGCCGGGCATAGTGACTTCCACGGTGAAGCAGGGAGACAGAGTGACATCTGTGGTGAGGCCATGACCCGCAATGATGTCTTCTGTGGAGCAGAGTGGGAGGGGAACATACTCAGAGGAGTCAGGCAACAGAGTGATGTCCTCAGTGAAGCAAGGAGGCAGAGCGATGTCCTCAATGGAGCCAGGCAGCGGAGTCACATCCTCAGTGGTGGAAGATCGCAGAGCAACCAGGGTGGGGCAGGGATGGTGGGAGATGACTCCAGCCAGGTTGGAAGACCATTCCTCAAAATACTTCCTGAAAGGGCACATAGTGTCGAGCCATTCCTGAGTGGCCCTAATCGAGAATTCTCTCCCCTCTTACTTCGACCTCAGTCGATTCCTCTTGAGAAGAGTCTCCTGGACACTGAAAAAATCTGCCGCATTCATTGTACTGGTCTTGCCATGGTGGAGAGTCTCACGAAACTGGAGGCAATTTGGATGCAAGTGCAGATTTTAGTGTAATAAAGACCATAACAAAACACAAAACATAAACTATGAACTCGTGGCACAAAGTTAAGAAGTGTAAATAACCTTGAACCTTATCATGAGAAAACACACATAAGACACGAAAACATAACATACAAGGAAATACAACACAAGACAAAGAGTGCTGTACAAAACATGGCTTATATTTACAGCATTTGGCAGACACCCTTATCCAGAGCAACTTACATTTATTTCATTTATACATCTGAGCAGTTGAGGGCCTTGCTCAAGGGCCCAACAGTGGCAGCTTGGCGGTGCTGGGATTTGAACTCATGACCTTCTGATCAGTAGCCCAATGTCTTAACCAATGAGCTACCACTGCCCGCCATTGCTAATTAACTGGAACGTGACTCAGGTGTAACCAGTCATGTGACATGATCAAGTGCATAGCAGTGGCTGATGGGGATCGTAGTTTTGTGGTAGTTCCGGCATATCCATGACACAATCCAAAATACATGGCATGTTTGGTTCACTTCCTGCAATCAGACGGATTCAGTGTCAAATCACTTTTTCAATGCAGTCACTCACTAAAGTTCACTTGGAACTGAAACAAGACCACCATGCTCAGACATTCTTGGATAGGTTATTTTGGTCCACACCAAGAGTGCAGCTGCTTTATTCTCCCATCTACAAATAGATTAGAAGTAAAAACAGCATATGTAAAAACACCATTAATCAGCCATTATGTTTAGCTGTCATAGACATGCTTCCAGTCTTCAACTTCTTGTTGAGAGAAATGCAACACTCATATTATAGGCAAACATTGGACATAGCTATGATATAAATGTGTAAGTAATTGTGAGAACATTTAATTGTGAGACAGCTCCTAAAAATGCAAGATCTTTGTTTCCTCAAAATTAACTCAAAGCATGTTGTGGGGCTGAAATCAGCGATGATATACAGTATTGTGCAAAAGTTTTAGGCATATGCAAAGAAATGCTGTAGAGCAAAGATGCCTTAAAAATAATTAAATTAAATGTTTCTACATTTTTAAAAAAATACAGTAAAGAACAGTAAACTGTAGTAAGTTAAATGAAGTCAATATTTGGTGTGACAAAAAAATTACAATTACAATAAAAATAGTGGTCTCTGGTACAATTAGTGCAGTTTTATAAGGAAATGAGCTGGTAAGTTTTGTTGAGCATCTTGCAGAACCAGACACAGTTCTTCTGGAGACTTTGACTTTCACACTTGCTTCTTATTTTTGCAGCAAAACCCAGCAGCCTTCATTGTGTTTTTTCTCTGAAAAGTGGTCTCTTACGTAATATACTGCTTTCTTTAATGACATACAAACATTTTTCTGTAACATTTAATTTTGTGCTAGAAAACTAATGTTTGGGAATCTAAACTGTTTTTTTACTGACTTGATAATGTAGAAGTCATAAAATAAAAAATCTATAACAAAGTTTGTACTAAAAAAAATAGGGTGCCTAAAACTTTTGCACAGTACTGTAATCAAAACAATACACAGAGCAAAGTATTTTACCTTATTGCCAGATGAAACCATGGATTAAAGTGGCATAAAGCAAATGTGTGTCTCCATATCCTGTGCCTCACAGACAGATTTGGATTTGGGTAAGGCCCTTCATTTCTTGACCTTTTTTGTTGGGCCCCGCATGATCCCAATACCTATACACACCTCTACTGTGTAGTAGTAGTACAACTATTATTTGCTTATATATCACTTTATAAAAATAGATATGTTTCTAAGGTATACGTTTCAAATATAAAGAGAAAACAAGCTGATATAAAACATAGATTAAAAAGGTTAAAATAGAGAAGAAAAATAATTAATAAGCAGCTACAGTGGGGGAAAAAAGTATTTGATCCCCTGCTGATTTTATACGTTTGCCCACTGACAAAGAAATGATCAGTCTATAATTTTAAGGGTAGGTGTATTTTAACAGTGAGAGACAGAATAACAACAAAAAAATCCAGAAAAACGAATTTCAAAAAAGTTATAAATTGATTTGCATTTTAATGAGGGAAATAAGTATTTGATCCCCTGTCAATCAGCAAAATTTCTGGCTCCCAGGTGTCTTTTACACAGGTAATGAGCTGAGATTAGGAGCACTCTCTTAAAGGGAGTGCTCCTAATCTCAGCTCGTTACCTGTATAAAAGACACCTGTCCACAGAAGCAATCAGTCAATCAGATTCCAAACTCTCCACCATGGCCAAGACCAAAGAGCTGTCCAAGGATGTCAGGGACAAGATTGTAGACCTACACAAGGCTGGAATGGGTTACAAGACCATCGCCAAGCAGCTTGGTGAGAACGTGACAAAAACTGTCAGTCTCCCTCGGTCTGGGGCTCCATGCAAGATCTCACCTCGTGGAGTTTCAGTGATCATGAGAACGGTGAGGAATCAGCCCAGAACTACACGGGAGGATCTTGTTAATGATCTCAAGGCAGCTGGGACCATAGTCACCAAGAAAACAATTGGTAACACACTACGCCGTGAAGGACTGAAATCCTGCAGCACCCGCAAGGTCCATCTGCTCAAGAAAAGACATGTACAGGCCCGTCTGAAGTTTGCCTGAATGATTCAGAGGAGAACTGGGTTAAAGTGTTGGGGTCAGGTGTGGTCAGATCTCTTTGGCATCAACTCAACTCGCCGTGTTTGGAGGAGGAGGAATGCTGCCTATGACCCCAAGTCAGAACACCATCCCCACCGTCAAACATGGAAGTGGGAACATTATGCTTTGGGGGTGTTTTTCTGCTAAGGGGACAGGACAACTGCACCGCATCAAAGGAATGATGGACGGGGCCATGTAATGTCAAATCTTGGGTGAGAACCTCCTTCCCTCAGCCAGGGCATTGAAAATGACCTTAATGACTTGGAGAGGATCTGCAAAGAGGAGTGGGACAAAATCCCTCCTGAGATGTGTGCAAACCTGGTGGCCAACTATAAGAAACTTCTGACCTCTGTTATTGTCAACAAGGGTTTTGCCACCAAGTACTAAGTCGAAGTGGTCAAATACTTATTTCATTCATTAAAATGCAAATCAATTTATAACTTTTTGAAATGCGTTTTTCTGGATTTTTTTGTTGTTATTCTGTCTCTCACTGTTAAAATACACCTACCATTAAAATTATAGACTGATCATTTCTTTGTCAGTGGGCAAATGTACAAAATCAGCAGGGGATCAAATACTTTTTCCCCCCACTGTATTTTATACTGTATTCTGGAGCCAACAAGTTACTGATACAACTCATAGTTAGGCCAGAGGTGTAATGAAGTCATGCATATGGTATATGTGCAGTAGAGAATATGCCTTAAAGCATTATATAATGCTTGTTGCGATTGGAGAATACAGGCGAAAACCCTCCTTGAGTGTTTGTTCCAAAAAGCTCTATTTTTGTCTGATCATTTTGCAGCCAAAATAGTCAACCATACAATAGCATCTAACATCAGTTGCTTAGATTTGTATTTAGATGAAAGATAAAGATTTTGACTGTCACATCTTCCAAATAGTTTGTTGTCATGGAGTGGACATTTAATTGTAGATTTTAAAGATTCTGCAAGTCTCCGTTTGCTTCCTCCTAATATAGTGGATTATTTCCCTCAACACCATGCCCCTTTGTGTTTTATTCCTTATTTATCATTCAAAACTGGATGTGACAGAGGAAACACACCTCCTGACTTTTTTTGAAAAGTTGTGCCAAGAAATGCAAGCTCAAATGTTCAAATGTTACAGTGATCCTAAATTATAAATATGGAATTTAAAATGCATAAAACCCAATTAGACAGACAAGCTAGAAGCTGAAACAGCTAAAATAGCTAGAAGCTGAATCAACACCATGCAAAGAAATTAGAATGCCATCATCCTTCTAATTTCAGATCTAACATTCATCCGCCCAATAATCAAACGCTACCTTGTTTCAAAAGCCCAACCATAGCAGTTTCTATTGGCCACCACAAAAATACCAAACCACTCCACATGGGTAGAAAAAGGCATTAATCAACATTCTCCAGAACAATACTTTCATTTCATTTTCAAATCTGATGCAGAAACATCAGTTTCTTGAATTCCTACTACTCCTATCCATCATTATAAATGAAAATACATTTGACCTCCTGCATTAGTATCAGACCTAGTTAATATTTCTTTTCTTATAAAATCATATCCAAAATATATCAAATAAAATCCAAATCCAATCCTACAGCCTCCATGCCATCACATATGGCAAGAATATCTACCAGTTACTCCCAGTGTTGGTTTCTGGCCCCAGATCTTAAATAACTTTTCTTTTTTTTCTTCTTTTTTTCTTTTTTCTTTGCCAATAACACCAGCCTACATTTTATACAAAACAGAATACGCCATAGAACACACTACACTGGAAAAAAGACTTCCCTACAAGAGAAGGTAACATCCTGGACCAGATCTACACCAACATTCCAGAAGCATACAAAGTCTCATCATCCACACGTGTCTGTATTCCTGACCCCAGCCTACAAAGCACGGGTCTGCATAGCAAAACAAGCTGTAAAGAGAGTGTAAAGGTGTATGGACTAAGGAAACCACTTCAGTACTCTAAGACTGCTTTAACAGCACAGACTGGGCCCTCTATGCACATGAAGCAGAACTAGAGGAGTATATCTCTTCAGTCCTGTCCTACATATAGATCAGGCTTCCTGTGAAATCTCAAAGCCGAAAACCATGTGGAGCTGGATGAGATTCTGGTGAAAAACTATAGCACAATGAGCTGCAGGATGTCTCTTAAAGTCCATACACTTGATGCTCATATTGATAAATTCAAGGAGAACATGGGCCTCAGAGGAGCAAGTCAAGCGTTTCCACTAGGATATACTGGATTTTGAATGCTGCTACCGAGGACAATGATGGGAGACTACAGCCGTGGCCAAAAGTTTTGAGAATGACACAAATATTAATTTTTACAAAGTCTGCTGCCTCAGTTTTTATGATGGCAATTTGCATATACTCCAGAATGTTATGAAGAGTGATCAGATGAATTGCAATTAATTTCAAAGTCCCTCTTTGCCATGAAAATGAACTTAATCCCAAAAAAACATGTCCACTGCATTTCAGCCCTTCCACAAAAGGACCAGCTGACATCATGTCAGTGATTCTCTCGTTAACACAGGTGAGAGTGTTAATGAGGACAAGGCTGGAGATCACTCTGTCATGCTGATTGAGTTAGAATAACAGACTGGAAGCTTTAAAAGGAGGGTGGTGCTTGAAATTATTGTTCTTCCTCTGTTAACTATGGTTACCTGCAAGGAAACACATGCAGCCATCATTGCTTTGCACAAAAAGGGATTCACAGGCAAGGATATTGCTGCTAGTAAGATTGCACCTAAATCAACCATTTATCGGATCATCAAAACCTTCAAGGAGAGAGGTTCAACTGTTGTGAAGAAGGCTTCAGGGCGCCCAAGAAAGTCCAGCAAGCACCAGGACCGTCTCCTAAAGTTGATTCAGCTGTGGGATTGGGGCACCACCAGTGCAGAGCTTGCTCAGGAATGGCAGCAGGCAGGTGTGAGTGCGTCTGCACGCACAGTAAGGCGAAGACTTTTGGAGGATGGCCTGGTGTCAAGAAGAGCAGCAAAGAAGCCACTTCTCTCCAGGAAAAACATCAGGGACAGACTGCTATTCTGCAAAAAGTACAGGGATTGGACTGCTGAGGACTGGGGTAATGTCATTTTCTCTGATGAATCCCCTTTCCGATTGTTTGGGGCATCTGGAAAAAAGCTTGTCCGGAGAAGAAAAGGTGAGCGCTACCATCAGTCCTGTGCCATGCCAACAGTAAAGCATCCTGAGACCACTCATGTGTGGGGTTGCTTCTCAGCCAAGGGAGTGGACTCACTCACAATTTTGCCTAAGAACACAGACATGAATAAAGAATGGTACAAAAACTTCTCCCAACCATCCAAGAACAGTTTGGTGATGAACAATGCCTTTTCCAGCATGATGGGGCACCTTGCCACAAGGGAAAAGTGATAACGAAGTGGCTCGGGGAACAAAACATCGACATTTTGGGTCCATGGCCAGGAAACTCCCCAGACCTTAATCCCATTGAGAATTTGTGGTCAATCCTCAAGAGGCGGGTGGACAAACAAAAACCCACAAACTCTGACAAACTCCAAGCATTGATTATGCAAGAATGGGCTGCCATCAGTCAGGATGTGGCCCAGAAGTTGATTGACAGCATGCTAGGGCAAATTGCAGAGGTCTTGAAAAAGAAGGGTCAACACTGCAAATATTGACTCTTTGCATAAACTTCATGTAATTGTCAATAAAAGCCATTGACACTTATGAAATGCTTGTGATTATACTTCAGTAACAGTTAGTAACATCTGACAAAAAGATCTAAAAACACTGAAGCAGTAGACTTTGTGAAAATTAATATTTGTGTCATTCTCAAAACTTTTGGCCATGGCTGTACACTGGGGGCTGCTTCATGAAAGTGATTTACAATATAATCTTAAATCTAGAAAAATTACGCACTTCTAAAACTTTTGTGGTAATTTGTTAATAGCATTAGTAAAAAATACTTTAATTTTGATGCATATGTTGTTTATTTTATGCAAACAAAAAGATGCCTGTTTTCTCAATGATAATAGGTACATTTCAAAATGCCAATGTCCTGGACACAAAGGCAAAGTTTGAATAGATTAATAGCCATTTTCTATACTTTTGAGGCATTAGCAATTAGAAAATAACATTTACTACCCAGGAACAAAAATTGTGTTACATAGTATAATAATGAGAAGGTTCCCTCATTTTTTTCTCCTGGAAAAAAAAAAAAAAAAAAAGTACTGTACTAAATTAATTCATGTAAATATGTGGCTAAAACCCAAAGTATATATTTTACTTACTTTACTGGGTTAAATTTACTAGAAAAAACTAGAAACTAGAAACTAGACTACTTCTTAGAAACTATTTCATTTAAACTTAAAAAAGAAATAGAAATTAAAACAGTCAAATAAAGTTGAAATTAATACAGTCCACAGCTTACTAATGTGGGGGATTTGGTTTTTGGATTTTTTTTTTTTTTTTTTTTTTTTTTTTTTGCTTTAAGGCATTGAGTTATTGTATTATAAAATGTTTTGCAACATCGTTTTTTTACAGTGGGACTTATATAATTCATTTAAACTCTCTTGCATTAAATAAATAATTAACATTTACTTAAAAGAAAAGAACAAAAGTTTCATTTATTTGTTTTATTCCTGCCATATTTAAAGCTGCAGTTCTGAACTTTTGCCTCTCTATCGCCATCTCTGTTTGAAATATAAAATTGCAAGTTACTTGCAGAGGTTTTTTTCCCCCGTGGGTTGTGCTTCAGCACTGCTCCTCTGAAATGTCTTACCTGTTCAGCAGAAAAAAAGCCAACTCTGCGTCAGTCTTCAGTCCCTTCAGATCTCGGAGTTGTCGCCACCTCTCAAAAGCCATGCCGATATTTAATCTCATTTTAGCATGGACTCTGTTGCTTACCATTTTTGACTGCAGGCTCTCCGCAGTTTGAGATTTCTTGGTTTTGACAACAGGTGATTCCCCAGATGTCAACAATGATTGCCATTTAGAATTATCCAGATTAAAAGCAGCCATCTAGATAACAAGTTTAAATTCTAAGCAACTGTTGCAAGAACAAACTACAAACACTCCACCCTCAGCCCCCACACACGTGATATAGTAGCCGGGTCTTCTTTCTGTTTACGGATGTGATATAACCATGCAAAGATGAATGACATCAAACTGACATGTCCCGCGAAATCCGTCCCGACAGCTCAAATGATAAATCATTATTATAAGCTTACCGTTGCGAATCAGGGTAAGGTAAGGAGACAGTTTTGAACACTGTTTTTTAATGTATTTGCTCAGTAATTGATTTTTTTAAATTAAAAAAAAATTATTTTTGCTAACCAAAAAAAGTTCAGTACTGCAGCTTTAACCATTTAATCAACTCAAGTTGATTTTGATTAAAATTATGTTAATTTTACTTTTACTTTAATTTTACAAATTTAAAGTAATTTTTTAAGGAGCAATAATTTTATTTACTTGTTTTATTTGTGCAATATTTAACAACTTAATTCAAATAAATTTCACTTTCATTTTATTTATTTTTTTCAGTATAAGTGTCAATATAATACAAAATATATGTAAATGGAAATATATACAAAAGTAGTGGATACAACTAATATTTAAGACAGACAACTGTGTAGGAAACTGATAATAGCAGTGATTATTCTGATACTGAAGATACTTTTGGCCAAGAGTGGATCTACAGTACTAAATAATCTAATTATAGCCAATCCACCATACCAATCTACCATCTGACAACAATGAACCTCTGACTTCTTTTATGAACTATACAGAAATTATACACAGAGATTTCTCAGGGCACTTTTAGATTTGTCAGGACACTTGCCGATTAAAGCTGTATTTTTTTATATACTGTGTATACACTCACCATCGGATATTTTGAGACAGTTGACGTTTATTACTTTGACAGGGAGGCCTGTGGAAAATGAGAAACATAAAGTCCAGGGGGATGAAGACTGTTGCCAAGGAGACCACTAAGATTATGCTGGACCACAAGCTCAAAGTGTAAAAATCAGATGCAAAAATCAGGTGGTAGATTGTATGCATCCTACCCATTGTAGCCATCCTAACAAGAACAATGGTGCAACAACAATATTGTTTTGCAACAATATTTATTTATTTGTTCACTCACTGGCTGCAGCCTAGTTTGTGCTAAACAGAGAATGCGCTATTGAATCGTTCCCAGGAGGATGTTGGGACAAATCTTTTATCATGCCGCACTTAAATTATGCTTGCAATGCGGCCCTACTGCTACTACTCTCTCTTCTTGAAGAAAGCTCCCCTTCTATTTAAAACAATGTTTCAACTACTGTACTTGAGCTGAGATTTAATTGAAGTGATATTTGAGCTTCATGGACCTCATGCATGTTAATCTTTAAAGTGGTGTCTTAGGCATACTGAGGTTGCTTAGCAACAGTAGGTTAGGGCGTTGGTGCAAGTGGGACTACATGTCCTCTCTCTCTCTTGTTTGTCCCCCACTCCTCATCTATGTCTTTGCAATAAACTCTGATTATTTCTTATCTCCCCTATGCAGACCATAAAAAATTGTCAGGCTCCTGTGGATACACATAAAAGTAGCAACACTATAACGGGGGGGGGGGGGGGGAATAGAGCAGAAATGTAAACATACTGGATTATCAATAACTTGCACTGCATTTACAGCAGCCCTTACTCAGAGCAACTTGCATTTATGTCATTTGTACAATTCAACTCAATTCAATGTATGAATTTATCCCATATGAACCAGCCAGAAGCAACGGAGGCAAGGAAAAACTCCCTGAGACAATATGAGGAAGAAACTTTAGCAGCACCATAGGAGACAGATCTGGACCAGGCCAGTCAAGCACACACACTCTGTCTACGAAGCCACGCTGTTGTAGCACGTGCAGAATGAGGCCTGGCATTGTCCTGCTGAAATAACCATGAACTTGATGGTAGCATATGTCTCTCTAAAATCCCAATATACGCCTCCATGTCAATGGTACCTTCACACATATGCCGTGGGCACTGATGCACCCCATACTATCACTGATGCTGGCTTTTGCACCTTTCGCTTATAACAGTCTGGTTGGTCTTTTTCATCTTTGGCACGGAGAACTCGACGTCCGTTTTTCCAGAAAACAAGCTGAAACATGGACTCATCTGACCACAGCACACGTTTCCACTGCCTTTCAGTCCATCTGAGATGAGCTCGGCCCAGAGAACTCGCCGGCATTTCTGCATAGAGTTGATGTGTGGCTTCCTCCTTGTGTAATAGAGTTCTGGGTTGTATTTCTGGATGCAGCAGTGGACCGTGTTAAGTGACAAAGGTTTTCCGAAGTACTCCCGAGCTCATGTGGTTATATTTATCACAGTAGCATGACGATTTCTCAGGCAATGCCGCCTGAGGGCTCGAAGGTCACATTCACATTCTCGAAGGTTACATTCAACAGTGGTTTCCAGCCTTGTCCTTTACGCAATGAGATTTCTCTGGATTCCCTGAATCTTTTCACAATATTATGCACTGTAGATGGTGAAAGACCTGAATTCTTTGCAATTTTGCATTGAGCAATGTTCTTTTTGAATTGACTGACAATTTTCTTATGAAGTTTGGCACAAAGTGGTGAGCCATGACCCATCCTTGCTTGCAAAGACTGAGCTTTTGGTGGATGCTCCTTTTATGCCCAATCCTGATACCCTCCCCTGTTACCAATTAACCTGATCCTCCAAAATGATCTTACTTGAATATTCTATAAATTTTTCAGTCTTATTTTGCCTCTGTCCCAACTTTTTCTGAGTGTGTTGAAGGCATCAAACTTTTAATTTGTTTATATTTACAAAATACAATTAAGTTGGTCAGTGAAAACATTGAATATCTTTTCTTGGTACTTTTGTTAGTTAATTAAAGATTCAAAAGATTTGACAAATCACATATTTTTGTTTTTATTGCTTTTTAGAAAAAAATCCCAACTTTTATGGAATTGGGGTTAGTAATAATACTGCGATGGGTTTGCAGGGTGTCCCCCGCCTTGTGCCCAGAGTTCCCTAGGATAGGGTCCAGGGCAGGCTGTGTAGGATAAGCAGTACCAAAATGGATGGGTGGATAATAATAATAATAATAATAATAATAATAATAATAATAATGATAATAATGTGAAAGTGAAAGTTACATGTAAAGGCCAATGTATGGTAACCCATACTCGGAATTTGTCCTCTCCATTTAACCCATCCAAGTTAGTGCACACACATTAGGAGTAGTGAGTAGTGAACACACACACACTGCAAACCATGAACACACACACACCCGGAGCAGTGGGCACCCATTTTGCTGTGGCGCCCAGGGAGCGATTGGGGGATTAGGTGCCTTGCTCAAGGGCACCTCAGTCATTTCCTGCCAGTATTGAGAATCAAACCCGCAACCTTATGGAAAAGATGGAGGGTAATCCGCTCTGGCACATTTATATACAATTTAATGTAACTTAGAATCAGCTGCGGACGGAGAGGAGGCGGGTTGAATCAGCAGGTAAGATGTGATGATTCTCACCTGTTTCTTTTACCGCCAGTCTACTTTTTGTGTTTCTTTGTGCAAATGCGTGCCCTGAAAATCAAGCTACACATTCACATAGCACAAGCCATAATACAAAGAGCATGACCCTGAAGTGACAAATGCACACACAGGCTTATGGGTTGCTTAGTATCTATCTAACAGCTGTTAAATGAATATTGATAACTACAGTGAAGCTGAATTTGTTCATTTAATGTGCTAACATTTTCTGAAGTGTACTAAAATTCATCTCAAGGCTTGATTAGAAATTGTGCAACTGAATAAATGAGTCTCTATTTGAATTTAATTTGAAATTTCTAATAAGATTCAATAATTAATACAATACAGGGAATCTAATCTTTGTACCAAATTTCCAAACACACTGTAATTCATTATTGTTAATCATCCTGTAGCGTTGAATCAGTGTTGAGAATTGTCCAGCAGCCAACTAATACTGTGGTCTTGTAGTGATCCTCTTTCTATTTATGGTAGATGGTAGCAAACGTCTTAACAGATGGCTACAGTCATACAGTCATAAAATAATGGTATAACTACAAAATGAACTATAAAGGAGGTTTACATGAGAAAATTATCATGTACTTTGTCAAAGACCTGGAAAACTTTAAATAGTATCAGAGGCCTCCATTTTCATGGTCATGGCCCAAGCACAAAAACAGAGCATCAGATTACAACATTATATATGCAGACAAGTTGTATGGTGTTGGTCCACCATGAGCCACCAGAACAGTTTTAAGAAGGGAGACATGTATCCTGTATCACATAGCTCTATGTAAAGGAATGCTGATAAGTGTCCTATATTTAGACATTAATATTATTTCTGGAATGTGTTGTTCAACCATTCTACAACCATAGAAAAAAAGCAGAAGAGAAAAAGGGCTGTGGAATTTTTCTATGACAACTTCCCCTAATGAGTCATCACATTCCACTGAAGCATATCACGTTGCCAACTATCTGAAACAGCGATCAGAAGAGAAGGAAATTCCTTTATATCATTTTCAAGAAGCAGAACATTTTAAAGATGAAGCATGACACAGGTACCACACTGTATTCAAATGCCCTGCTGATTTTTGTCAATTGCATGTTGCTCTTGCAGTATTGTCACAAAAGCTCAAATCCCTTAAGCCTGTGACTTGTAGAATACTTGTGTTAGTGTCCAAAGTTCATTTGATTAAATCATCTGAAAAGATCTTTTCAGTATGAAATTATTTTGGACACATTGGTGTATGTGGAAATGAGTTTTTTTTTAATTGATCAGCAGATTAAGACTCAATTTTAATAGTAGCAAAGTTACTGGAGTGTGGAAGGGAAACTTCCTCTACTGAGACACTCTACTGATACCTCTCAGTATTAGCACAAACACTTTTAACAAACATACTGACATGAAGCACAGGAATATCTGGCTCAAGGAAAGTTTCGATAGGACACAACAATTCAAGGGCAGATGGTGTGTGTGCAATATAAACACAACCTCCACCTCCACCTGATTGCCAATGCTAAACATTTCCACTCCTCTTGTGCATGGCATAACTTGGTATGTCCTTGGCCTGGCCTCCAGTGCAAATGATGGAACTGTCTCATATTTTGAAAATAACATTTACACAGTGAAATTTTCACTCATTCACTTCCAGTATCCACATTATCATGAGCATCATGCACACACACACACACACTCATACATTCACACCTAGGGGCAATCCACCTATCACATGTTTTTGGGAGGTGGGAGGAACTGGAGAACCCGGAGGAAACCCATGTGGACATAGGGGGAACACGCTCAGAAACTCCACACAATCACCCAAGCTTAGGATCGAACCTGCTGCACCTTCATGCAGGTTCATGGTGTGTTTTTTTGTGCTGAACTAAACTAACAGGGTTTTAGCTCAGTGGTAATCTTTTGTGTCATGCATCACTTTGTGACTTTGTTGGGAGGTCTTGGCATGTGTGTACATGCTCACAAGAAGGTATATACAGTAGGTGATTCTCACTGCCCCTGGCAATTAGGAGTCTACTTGCTACTTTGTCCTTATTTTGCTCTTCCATCTCTCTCTAAGCTTTTACTTTCATTGAGATTTGTGGGCGTTACTAAATGCAACTGAGCTGTGTCAGGAACACGCTTGTACTTTACGAGTGACTGCCTTTCATCAACATGCACATGCAAGTACGTAGAAAATCAGCATTTCTGGAACTTTTGCAAGTCTGGTGGAAATTTTTAGTTTGGTTTGGCTTTTGCAAGCATTTACATTCAACATTGCTAAGAGTTAAATAATAAATATGGCCTACTGTTTGCAGTAGGTGAAATAGTTTACAAGAAATTCAACAAGTAGTTTTAACAACAAGCAGCAAATGTAGTCTCTCTCTCTCCATGAGTATGTCAAATGATTTGAAATGGGGAGCTGAAGGTCATACTGTCACAGTGACAGTAATAAATACAGTCGTGGGAAAAAGAAAGTATAACCTCTTTCAATTTTGTTTTTATTTATCAGGGGCTAAATAACAATTGTGTGGTCCTTATGAACTTCTATAAACAAGCTAAATAATGTGAGGTGACAAAAACACAACAGATTTCATGTAGTATTTCATGTAATTTTTATTTTTCCAAAAAGTACATCAACATTCAGAAATCAGGTGGGAAAAAAAATAAGTACGCCCTATAATTCAGTAACAATAACTTGAAGTAAACATTTTCTGTAGTACAACCCTAATTCCAAAAAAGTTGGGATGCTGTGTAAAATGTAAACAAAAACAGAATGCAATGATTTGCAAATCTCATAAACCCATATGTTATTCACAATAGAACACAGAAAACATATCAAATGTTTAAACTGAGGAAATGTACCATTTTAAGGAAAAAATAAGCTAATTTTGAATTTGATGGCAGCAACATGTTGGGACAGGGCCATGTTTACCACTATGTAGCTTCCTCTCTTCTTTTAACAACAGTCCATATATGTCTGGGAACTGAGGAGATCAGTTGCTGGAGTTTTGGAAGAGGAATGTTGTCCCATTCGTGTCTAATACAGAATTCTAGCTGCTTAATAGTCCTGGGTCTTTGTTGTATTTTTGTTTCATGATGCACCAAATGTTTTCAATTGGTGAAAGGTCTGGACTGCAGGCAGGCCAGTTGCGCACCCAGACTCTTCTACTATGAAGCCATGCTGTTGTAATAGATGCAGTATCCACATACTGCATCTATTACAACAGCATGGCTTCATAGTAGAAGAGTAGTAGTAGAATGAGTTCTGGAGGTGTTTCTGAGCCCATGCAGTGATTTCCATTACAGAATCATGCCTGTTTTTAATGCAGTGCTGCCTGAGGGCCCGAAGATCACAGGCATGCAATATTGATTTTCACCCTTGTCCCTTGCGCACAGAGATTTCTTCAGATTCTCGGAATCTTTTGATGATATTATGTACTGTAGATGATGAGATATTCAAAGTCTTTGCAATTTTACGTTGTGGAACATTATTCTGAAATTGTTCCACAATTTGTAAATGCAGTTTTTTGCTGATTGGTGAACGTCTGCCCATCTTTACTTCTGAGAGACTCTGCCTCTCAAAGATCCTCTTTTTATACCAATCATGTTACTGACCTGTTGCCAATTAACCTAATTAGTTGCAAAATGTTCCTCCAGCTGTTTCTTTTTAGTAACACTTACTTTTCCAGCCTTTTGTTGCCCAGTCCCAACTTTTTTGAGACATGTTGCTGCCATCAAATTCAAAATTTGAATCCTTTGCTCATACAGAGTTCAATTAAGCAATATCGTACAAGTAAGAGTGCTGTAATACTGAATATCAGCATGGCTGTGGTTCGCCTCTACAGGGATGAGTGTCGCAGGTATTCACAGCCATGCTGATATTCAGTACAACAACATGATTGTAAGTGTGATATTGCTTTTATACAACAGTTCTATAGAAAAGAAAAATTGTGAGGGCTAATACAAAGCTCCATGTTGCATTCCTGAAGAAATGTTCACAGTGGATTTTGATGTATGATTTGGGTCGCTGTCCTGTCAATCTCTTTTCAGCTTCAGTTTCTTGACTGACTGTCACATGTGCTAACAGAATTTGTTAATATTTACATGGTCCCATTCTTCCATCTACCTGTGCAGTGTTTCCTGTGCCACTGGCTAATACAGTGGGTATAGAAAAGAATCACCCATCTTTAAAATAATCACATTTTGTTGCTTTCCAGCCTGAAAGGAAGATGGACACAGTTTTTGTTTTATCCAGCTGTATCTACTCAGTGCAACTTATAACATCCAAGTGTTATCCAAAAATAATAAATAAAAAAAACAGAATCACTGACTTGGAAAAAGGGTCACCCCCTTGCTTTAATTTGCCTTACTTTAAAAAAAAAAAAAATTATTACAGCCTTTAGTCTGTTGGGATATGTCTCTATTAACTTCTAGCACATCTAGACTTAGAGTATTTGCCCATTCTTCTTTGCAGAACTGCTCAAGCAATTAAATTTGCTCAAAAATTTAAATTTGATGGTGACCGTTTCTAGACTGCAGTCTTCAAGTAATTCCACAGATTTTCAATGGGGTTTACGTCTGGGCTCTGACTAGGCCATGCAAGGACATTCACCTTTTTCTCCTTCAACCACTGTGTGGTCAGTTTTGCTGTGTGCTTTGGGTCATTGTCATGTTGGAAGGTAAACATTCCCATTGACAACTTTCTGGCAGAGGGCAGCAGATTTTCCTCAAGAATTTGATGGTATTTTGCCCCATCCATTTTCCTTCTATCCTGACAAGTGCTCCAGTCCCTGCTGCAGAGAAACACCCCCATAACAGGATATTACCACCTCCATGCTTTACTGTAGGAATGGTGTTATTTGGATGGTGAGCTGTATTGGATTTCCGCCAGACACATCATTTGGTGTTGAGGCCAATTCATTGAATTTTAGTCTCATCTGACCATAACATTTTTTCCCATGTGGCCTTAGAATCTTCAAGGTGCGTTCATGTGGCCTTTCTTGAGGAGTGGCTTTTTTCAACCCTCCCATACAAGCCACATTTGTGGAGAATTTATGATGTTGTCACATGCACACAATGACCACTCTTTGTCATAAATTCCTGCAACTGCTTCAGAGTTGCTGTAGGCCTCTTGGTAGCCTCTCTGACCAGTTTCCTCCTGGCTCTTTCATCCAGTTTGGAGTGACATCTTGATCCAGGGATGGTCTGTGTTGTACCATATACCTTCCACTTCTTAATAATAGACGTCACTGTGCTTCTAGACATTGATAAAGCCTTTGAATTTTTTTATATCCATCTCCTGACTTGTGCCTGTCCACAACTTTATCCCGGAGATCTTTTGATAGTGCCTTGCCACCCATAGTTGATTGTTTGCTTCAGTTGCACTACAAAATGCTCCAGGAAAGCTCTTTTCATGCTGAGCTAATCAAAATGACCACAGCTGATCACAGTTGAAAGTGAAATGGCTTTGTGTGCCATTGAGAAGGTGATTAGCTACACCTTATTGAGTTTACAAGTCATTTATAGGAGGGGGGTGATCCTTTTTCCAACTCAGTGATTCTGGTTTTTAATTTTTGTATTTTTTTTCTTACATGTTGGTGTTATATCTTTCACTTGGATGTTATAAGTTGTGCTGACTAAATACAGCTGGATAAAACAAAAACTGTGTCTGACTTCATTTCAGGCTGAAAAGCAACAAAATATGATTATTTTAAAGGGGGTGGTTCTTTTCTATACCCACTGTAGATTCACCCACCAAGAAGGCATTCTTTTCATCAAATGGGCATTCTTTTCATCCAACACTTAACCCTGCTGCTGTTGACAACTACAGACCTGTCTCCCTCCTCCCTTGTCTGTCCAAAACCCTTGAAAAAGCTGCTTTTAATCAACTCTCCACTTTTCTCAAACAGAACAACCTCCTGGACACCAAGCAGTCTGGCTTAAAAAGCAGCCACTCCACGGAGACTGATCTGCTTTCCATCACTGAAGCCTTACGACTAGCAATATCAACCTCAAGATCATCTGTCCTCATCCTACTCGACCTCTCTGCTGCCTTTTGACACTGTGAATCATCAGATCCTCCTGCCAACTCTCTTCAGCCTAGGCATCACCAGAACTGATCTGGAATCCTATATCTCAGGCAGATCCTTCGAGGTATCATGGCGGGGAGGGGTATCTGACACTCAGCAACTCACAACTGGGGTCCCCCATGGGCCAGTTCTGGGTCCACTGCTCTTTTTTATTTATACTACATCTCTGGGGCCTGGGTTCCTTCTGATGACTCTTCCATGCAGATCATGTTTGTGCAAGCAACGCTGCACAGTGCAAAAGTGCACCACCACTCCTGTGTCAGCTAAACCTTCATGCAGGTCCTTGTCTTAATTTCACATGGGGTTTTGCTTTGCCTTTCTGCCCAGCATATGGGCAGTTCGATTTGACAGTTTTCTGTCTTTCAGATCTTGTCTTGACATTTTTAATGGCATTTCAGACAATGGAAATTGCAAGCTGGAAGCACTTTAATATCTTTGTAGGCATCAGTTAGTTTTTTTTTTTTTAGATCCTCAGTCAGCTGCTCAGGAGCCCATGGATGTGTTCCATGGAGTGTTAGCACAAGGTTTGAGGAGTCACAGAATTTATTACGCTCTGGAATTGTTATTCATAATGACAATTCTTGACCTGAGTAAGGAGTCTTAATTAGTCAATAAAGTTCTGAGACTTTACGGTTGGAAGGTGTCCAAACTTTTGCACAAAAGTTTCTGTGACAAAAATTGTCACAATTACAATTTTTTAGTAAGTAACTGTGTGCTTTGTGATTGTGTGATTTGCAGAAAAAAAAAATTATTTTTTAAAACAGTTTGCTGCAACAGGTGGGTTAACTTGTTTTCACTTCAGAAATCAATAAAATATGTCATTTAAATCTGCAATGTCACAATGTAAGGTACTAGCAAGTTTGTACAATTTGATAGAATTTTAGTATAGTTCAAACTTGAGCAACAGGCTTCCAATACAAATATGAAGGGCATATTTCCATATGCTAATTAAGCCTTCCAGACATTTATAACTTTTGAAGTCTAAGTCTTCTGAATTAATTACCATTTTGGTTTATATTTATGCATATTTTACTCATTCCATATCACAAAAAACAGTGCTAGGAAGCTCCATACAGAGCTGACCTCACCTATCACACTGTTATTACTGGAGGGATTAGCTTGAAACAGCATGCTAAGAAACCATTCACAGTGTTGTACAAAAAAAACCTACATTGAAACAGAATACATTTTCTTAGAATACAAAATCACAATATTGTCAAATACATTATTATTGTGTATTAAAGAGTATTTTGCAATTTCAGTATGTCATGATGTTTGGAATATTGTTTTTCTTTTGATTATAAGAAAAATGTTCCCTCTCCTGATTTATCATAGAATACATGTGTTTTTATTAATATGTTACACAAGATTGGTCATGTTTTTGTATATGGAACATCGGGGTAAAAAATAAGTTATGCTTGTTGAAGTCAAAAACAGCAAGAGCAGGAAGGATACAAGTAGGTAATTCTGCTAAAGAAGAAAAGTGGAAAATTCTGTTGGGAATGGTGGTGTTAGAGTCTGGTAACCTGAGCACATAATTCTCTCTCCTCGGCTGTAGAAGATAACAATGGTCTCTTACAAGCACCATGCCTGACTCACACAAAAGCACCAGTGTGAGTGACTGACTATGGCCATCCAGAGACTTAGTCCTGACATTCCATTGGGTGTTTCTGTGGTACAGAGACTCCATTGTTTAGCTATTTGTGCCTTATGGTTACGTTTCAAACTTATACATATATGACTGTAATGAAATTAAATAAAAGACAGTTGTATTTTCAATACCAGTGTTGCACATAGTTTTCATTTAATATTCTAAACCAAACCTATTCAAATATCTACTTTGGATTACTCTTCCCCTCCCCTCACTTTGTTAAGCAAAATATGTTACATGCCTTACAAAAAAAGGTTCAGAGTCTCTTTGAAATAACAATGCAGAAGGTACAAGATTATTGTATGTTCACCATGTTATTTAACACTCCATTATTTGATAAAATCCCTGCATTGCACAAGTTCAAACAAAGACAACAAAGTGAAATATTTATTGTGGTGCCTGATCTGCTGCCATCACTCTTCCTCTTGGCCTGTCATCTGTGGCTGAAATTTCCATCTAGTGCATTTATGACCATGTGACTGAACGAGAGCCACATGGAGACAGACTGGTCTCTCCAGGGTCCTATAAAGGCTTTTATTTTTGCTGTTGATGTTGAGACAGAAATCATTTTTCATTATAAGCCAGAAAAGTAGCCCTTGTTCCAGTGCTGAGATACAGTATGTGCCCCAGCCCTAGTCATTCTTTGTCAAAGAACTGTCTCATGTCAAGACTTAGGTCCACTGAAACACATGTTCTGACTCTATTCTACTGGGATATGGGAAGCAGAAGGAGAAAAAAGCTAACTTTTTTTTTTTTTTTTTTAATATAATTGTTCAAGAAGCAGCACTGCTACTTAATAATATAGTGTTTGCTGGTTATTTGTGATCATTGATGCATTACCAGATTTCCCTGTAGTAAATATATAGTAAATATATTAGAATTAGGTAAAATTTGTGAAATTATTAGATTAATCGAAAACATAAAGATGATTGTCCCTAAGATTCAAAACACTGAGATACTAAAAGCTGTTGTAAAAGTGACTTGTCATCTTACTGTCTTTGAGTTCCTTTCTTCATGGCAGTTTCAACATGGTCTCACTGTTGCAAATTTGAAACAATGCACATTACTCAATTCGTATAAACATTTATGAAGGTTAATGTCAGGGTTGGGGCAGGATTGGCATTTGTACCTGTTGTAATATGAAAACAAATTTCCATTGTTTGTTTTAATTGTTACAAAGTTCATATAAGATCAGGCTGAGCAGTTTACTTTATTCATTCATTGTTCATAATTGAGATTAGTAAATGTATAAATGTATATATTACACACACAATGTTACAATGTTCTATTCATGAACCAGTTAGCTATCTGGCAATCCTGCATAATTATTAACCTATCTGCAGTGAAATTCTTGTGCTCTTGAGTGGCTTGTTACTAGTCTTGTCTGTTTCACTTGCTTGCATAAAACTGGTTCTTCCACTGTAATGGCTCTCACTCTCTCTCTCAGGCAGTTCCAAGTTAATGAATGTTGGAGTTTTATGAGAGGGAGGAATACTGTTTATTAAAATGTAACTATGTGGAACAGTGTCTATTTTAATCTTTAACATGGTGAAATGATTTTTAAAAGCTGCTCTCGATGTTGAAGACAAGCTGATATACCTGCAATCTGCATTTCAGTCAACTGAGTGATCATTATTTAGATCCCTTTCATATGTATGCACTTCAATTCTTGCAGTACCAGGTAATTCAGTAATACTGAGTTTCTTATAGTCTGTCAGGTATCTTACATGACAGACTATTTTTAAATGGTGGGAGAGGTGTTTCAGGCAAATTCACATGCAAATCGACATTTTGGCAGCCACATTTATACTGTGCTGAAATGAATGTGAGAATCGTGGGATTCTGGGAAGTGCATCAGAATTACTGCGCTTATCTTAGCTATTCTACACCATCTCACAACAAACAGCCAGCCGTTTACAAAACATGATCCAGGTTTAAAAATCCCTAGTGGCTTTTTGCAGGTGAGCCAAAATAGGCTTTCATGATTTGCTATTAAAGATTTCCTCAGCTTTAATTATAGTGGAGTGAGATTATGTTGATAGTTTCCAGGGGTGGGAAACACATTTTTATTTGAATGTGTTTTCCATAATATTCCTAAAGAAAAGTCTAAATAGTTAAGTACAAGCAATATAGTACAATCAATATATAGGTATATGTGTTTGTAAATGATTTACAGACTCGTTGGCAATAGCACTCCATAAAACTAAGTAGGTTTTTACAGCAAAGGACTTTGGTTGTCCTTTGCTAATGGTTGTCATTGAAAGTTCAAACGTGGGACTGAAGGTTGAATAGATCATAAATTATAAATTAAAAAAAAAAAAAACACATCTGCCAATCCTGTCCAAGTTTACTCAAATCTCCTCCCCTACAGGCAGGTGAGCAAGTGGGATATAAAGGTTTGTGAGCATGTTTTGGAACAGCAGGAGCTTTCATATGTCTCCAGAGGACTGGAATAGGAAAAGCCCTGCTGAACATTGAATAAATTAAAAAGACAAAATGGGATTAGGCGTAAGTGTTCAAAAAATTTAAACTGCTTTGATGAGTTGATATTTTTTGCTTAATGTGGATGAGTTTTGATATTTCTAATATGTTTGGTGCTTTGGTAATGCTGTAATCAATATGTTATCTGACTTTTTATTTGAATGTACAATTTTCTTGCCACATTTTTCACAGAAGGGCAGTGATAAGTACAAAGTAGCAGCAACCTCAGAGGATGAGCAGAAAAAGAAGAAAAAGGGAAAGAAGCAGGAGAAGGACATGGATGATCTAAAAAAAGAAGTCGATCTGGTGAGAAATTATGCTTTACAGTTTAAAAGTCAGAAACCTAATGTTAAATGTTTATTTTTACCATTTTTATTATGTCTTCTTATTTTTCCCTGAAGGATGACCATAAGTTGACCTTCGATGAGCTTCATCGCAAATATGGCACTGACCTTGACAGAGTGAGTAGAGGTTAGGTGTCTTAAACCTATAAAAATAATAAATAAATAAATAAGCATTTTTTGCTTCACACTCCACACCTTTAGACACATGACAACATTATCATGTATGATCAATTATAAGAAAAGCGTTGAAAGCACTTTAAATTGTTCAACACTTAAGGAGCTGATTATTTCAGAACACTAATAATTGAACTGTTTTGTGTTATATGAATATGATTACATTAATTTATTTCCATTAACAAATTTCTAACATAATTTCATACTTTGTGTAAGGGTTTGACTGCTTCTCGGGCAAAAGAGATCCTGGCACGAGATGGACCCAATGCTCTGACACCTCCTCCTACAACCCCAGAATGGGTCAAATTCTGTAAACAGCTCTTTGGTGGATTTTCCACTTTATTGTGGATTGGAGCTATTCTTTGTTTTTTGGCATATGGAATCCAAGCTGCCTCAGAAGATGAACCAGCAAATGATAATGTAAGCAAAATAAATGATGCCTACTCTTTGAAAATGTCAGTGTTATCTACTTACACAGAATCTTAATAGAACACCTTTGCCCCCCTCCCCCTGCCCCAAACCGTCTCTCTCTCTCTCTCTCTCTCTCTCTCTCTCTGTAGCTGTATCTCGGAATTGTCCTATCTGCTGTTGTAATGATTACTGGATGCTTCTCATACTATCAGGAGGCTAAGAGCTCAAAGATCATGGAATCCTTTAAAAACCTTGTCCCTCAGGTATAAACATAAAATATTATTCCACTAAGAATGTGGAGAGAGATCATGTTACCACTTATAGACATTTTTTCTGTTATTCAGCAAGCTTTGGTTGTCCGTGATGGTGAGAAGAAGAGCATTAATGCTGAGGACGTAGTGATTGGTGACATTGTGGAGATTAAGGGTGGTGACAGAATCCCTGCTGATCTGCGCATTATTTCTGCACATGGATGCAAGGTGACATCCTTAAACCTCTTGCAAATCACTATGTTGACTAATTAACCGTGCAAGAAACACTGAAATTCCAGATTTTATTCCATCACATTTGTGAACTGCTAACTCCATACATTTTAAATTCTGTTGCAATACTAATTATCTCTTCTGAGTGACCAGTGATTTAAAAAAGTGTCGCATCCTTCCTGGATGTTGTGCAAATGTGGGGCAGCGATCTGACTGCTAAACTTAGCTTCTATAGAGTTATTATTGCACCTAGTGGTCAAAAATGGGAACTACAACAAGCTCTAATAGAGGCCTATAGGGGTAAAATTCTCACTGCCCCATGACCACTCTATGAACAATTTCAATGGGGGAGGAGCAGCGGACATGACAGTTAATGACAAGGTTGGCAGATTATGTGCCAACCAAGATCTTGTTTTATAATAAATTATCAGAATTAAGTCAAATAAATTAAAAAAAAGAGTGCAGACTGTGTCTCTAATGTTCAGAACCATTTCTTATGTAAGATATTTGGAGAGAGAAAGGGGGAGTTATGTTGTGGATAATGTCTGTACATCAGAAATATTTGTGAAATACTTGTTTTCCACTCAAAGGATGAAAAAAAGAAGAAAAGGATCTCCATTTTAATTATATTACCTTGAACACAGTAAAAAAAACACTAAAAATGAGCTGCTACACTATATAATAGATGACTGTATGTTGACAACTTTCAACTGCCCATTACTCTAAAAGTTCAACAGATAATAGCCTGTAGCTACAAGTGGGATAGCCTCTCAACTTAATTTTGTTTGAGGCTATGTCATTATTAATGCCACCAAAATATATGGTCACAAGGCACTAGCTTCTTGCAAATTGCTTTTGCTTACTTAATTTGCTTACCTTTCAGGTGGACAATTCATCCCTTACTGGTGAATCTGAGCCTCAGACACGTACTCCTGACTTCTCCAATGACAATCCTCTAGAAACAAGGAACATTGCATTCTTTTCTACGAATTGTGTTGAAGGTAGGAAAATAAATTGCTTGTTTGAAATATGTGAAAGATGAAATATATGAAATGATATATATAATATTATATCTTGTTCTCAGGTTCTGCCAAAGGTATTGTCATCAACACAGGTGATCGCACTGTGATGGGTCGAATTGCCACCCTGGCCTCAAGTCTTGAGGGTGGACAGACACCCATTGCCAAAGAGATTGAACACTTTATCCACATTATTACTGGTGTGGCTGTTTTCCTGGGTGTGTCCTTCTTCATATTGTCCCTTATTCTTGGATATGGATGGCTTGAAGCTGTCATCTTTCTTATTGGAATCATTGTTGCCAATGTGCCTGAGGGTCTGCTTGCCACAGTAACTGTAAGTGAAAGTAGAATTATTGTTCACTTTCAGTCATACTTAAGCAATTGTAAAATAAACCTAAAATAAGTCTAATTTGCTAGAATATGTACAAATATATATATATATATATTATGTACAAAATGTATGCTCTCATGTAGTAACTTTGCAGTTGGAAACCTTTTTAAGTGAATGTCAATGTGCAGAATGGATTTAATTTGGTCACTGGGTGGACCACTGGTATAGATTACCATATCTTGTCAAATATGTCTAATATGTTTTCCACATTTTGAGAAGCTCTCAGCAGTTAGATGTAACCTCATTGAAATGTCTAAATTAATCAAAAGTCAAAGAGCATCAACAGTTTTCTGCATCCAATAGGTGTGTCTGACTTTAACTGCCAAACGTATGGCGAAGAAGAACTGTTTGGTGAAAAATCTTGAAGCAGTGGAGACACTTGGCTCTACCTCCACCATCTGCTCAGACAAGACAGGAACTCTGACCCAGAACCGTATGACTGTGGCACATATGTGGTTTGACAACCAGATTCATGAAGCCGATACCACAGAGAACCAAAGTGGAACCTCTTTTGACAGGAGCTCTCCCACTTGGTCTGCTCTTGCTCGTGTAGCTGGCCTGTGCAACCGTGCAGTCTTTCTTGCAGATCAAGCCAATGTTCCTATCCTTAAGGTGTGCCATACTATCAAATCTTCTATCATTCTTTTTCCACTTCATGAATTTATTATTTTTTTAAAATATTTTTTACAACTAACTCATCAGATAACCACCATATTATTATACTATAATGAGGCCAAATAAGTATTGTTTAAGGGCAAATATTCTATTATAAATCTAATGGCTTATGCCATTACAGAGAGAAACTGCTGGTGATGCATCAGAGTCTGCTCTGCTGAAATGTATTGAGCTCTGCTGTGGTACAGTGAATGAAATGAGGGACAAATACCCAAAGATTTGTGAGATCCCTTTCAACTCCACCAATAAATACCAGGTATTTAATTTATGCCTTCTGTCTTTTGGAGAAAAGAAAAAGCAGGTGTAAGACAAGTGTAAGTCCTAACATCATCTGACCGTCCCCAGCTCTCAATCCACAAGAACCCCAACTCTTCAGAGACAAAACACTTGCTTGTAATGAAGGGAGCTCCTGAGAGAATCCTAGACCGATGCTCAACTATTATGCTTCAAGGAAAAGAGCAACCTCTAGATGATGAACTGAAGGATGCTTTTCAGAATGCTTATGTGGAACTGGGAGGTCTTGGAGAAAGAGTATTAGGTAGGTCACACTGTGTAGATGGTGTAACAGTGGATGGTTAATTCACCCCTTAAAGAATTGGCCTTCTACTGGTAGAAAAGACCAAGTACACTATACCTTAACATATTAACACATGTCGGCACAGTGGCAAAGTGGGTAGTATTGACACCTCACAGCTCCAGGGTCCCTGATGTGATCCTGAGCTCAATCCTGTGTGGAGTTTTGCTTGTACTCCCATGTCCATGTAGATTTCCTTGAGTTCCTCCCACCTCTGAAAAACATGCAGTTAATAGATTGACTACTCTTAATTGTCCCTAGGTGTAAATGTGTGTAAAAATGTGCGTGCTCGATCCAAAATGACCCTGACTAGGATAAAGCAGTTCCTGAATATGAACATGTAAATTTATGAGAACTAAAGGAATGAATGAATTAATTAATTGCTTTCTTTTGCAGGTTTCTGCCATTACAGCCTCCCTGATGATCAGTTTCCTGAAGGCTTTGCATTTGATACAGAAGAAGTGAACTTCCCCACTGAGAACCTGTGCTTTGTTGGACTCATGGCCATGATTGATCCTCCTCGTGCTGCTGTACCAGATGCAGTGGGCAAGTGCAGGAGTGCTGGAATCAAGGTACAGTGCTTTGGCTTCTCATTGTCAGTGTATGTTTTAAAACATTATTAGATGATTGATTTACAACACAATTACATGACATATTAGAAGATCTCAAATATTTTTGCATTTCCAGGTCATCATGGTTACAGGAGATCACCCAATTACAGCTAAAGCCATTGCTAAGGGTGTGGGTATCATCTCAGAAGGCAATGAGACTGTGGAAGACATCGCTGCTCGTTTAAACATTCCTGTTGGAGATGTCAACCCCAGGTAACTGCAATATTTTGAAATATTAAGTGTTTAAAGGCTTTTCTGAAGTGTTTCAAAGTTGTTTAGATTGTAGCTGAAGCAATGCTTATTTGCAGGGATGCAAAGGCTTGTGTGGTCCATGGTGGAGATTTGAAGGATATGACCTCAGAACAACTGGATGACATCCTAAGCCACCACACTGAGATTGTGTTTGCCAGAACTTCTCCACAGCAGAAATTGATCATTGTTGAAGGTTGTCAGCGACAGGTACAATTAATACAAGTATAAAATTAGCTTTATTTCCTAATTTTGAATGTTGCTGTTGTAATTACTTAATTTTTTTAATATTTTTGTTTTGATTACAGGGTGCCATTGTGGCTGTGACTGGTGATGGTGTTAATGATTCTCCTGCTCTGAAGAAGGCTGATATTGGTGTAGCAATGGGTATTGCTGGGTCTGATGTCTCCAAACAGGCTGCTGATATGATTCTCCTGGATGACAATTTTGCTTCTATTGTTACTGGAGTTGAGGAAGGTAGGAATATCTACAGAATATCTATCTATCAAGTTAACAACGATAATCTGTATTTTGCTAAAATGTTATTCTGTCTCCAGGCCGTCTGATATTTGACAACTTGAAGAAATCTATTGCATACACTCTGACCAGCAACATTCCTGAGATTTCCCCCTTCCTGCTCTTCATTATTGCAAATATTCCTCTTCCTCTGGGCACTGTCACCATTTTATGTATTGACCTGGGAACTGACATGGTAAGGTTCCTAGAGTAGAAACATATGTGGACTCCCCCCAATATAAGACGATGGGATAATTGTGACTTTTACTCATATTTCAGGTTCCTGCTATTTCTTTGGCATACGAAGCTGCTGAAAGTGATATCATGAAGAGACAGCCCAGAAATGCTAAAACAGACAAGCTGGTGAATGAAAGACTTATTAGTATAGCCTATGGTCAAATTGGTAAGAGAGGTCTTTCTAAGCAAAGAAACCTATGATAGTCATATAAATCTATATATTCAGCCCAGACTTACAATCATACATATTTACTTTTATATGTAATATACAGTCATATATTTACTTATGTGTTTCAGTATATAGCGCAATAAGAGTACCCGTAAGAGTACCTGTTCTGGTTGCCAACAAAGTTTAGATATTTAGTTTACAAAAACATTAGTATTCATACTTATTCAGTGAGCCCTTTTGCCCGTGGATGGGGATAGAAACATCCCATCAGTATAGAAATGTTTCATAAGATACATGATCAGCCTGAATAAGTTTGTATTGATTTTCTCTCTAAGTGGACAAGTTGACTCAAACTAGACCAGCAAAATGACCCCACTTCATAACCAAGCCACCATTCTTTCCTTCAATTTGTCAACGCATTTTGGTGCACTTCATAGGTGAACAGTTACATACTGTAGCCCATTTATTGCTATGCGCACGTTGTAAATCCCTTCTACCTGTCTATCAGTAGATAGATAGTGGAGCAAAGCACAGCATTGACATGGGTGTGGCATTATATCAGACACAATGGTGTTGCTAAGATTTTTAAATTGACTGGACACTTTATTAGAGACACTTGTTGTTGCACATTGTAGGTGTACTGTTATGATCTGTGACTCATCTTTTTCAAATACAGTGTGAAATTGTCTTCTAGACATCATCATTGTCAGCATTGCTATTAGCTGAATATTTTTTTGTTTTGTTTTTGGGTGGTGGCTGTTTCTCAACCCACCAGTAGCCCTGAGTTGTTTAAAAACCCAGAAACCCTGCAGTGACTGATCCACTCAAGCCACCACCACACACAATACCAGTCCACTACCCAGTCAGTGTCACTGCTGTGCTGAGAATGGCACTCCACAGTTGTGGGCATCTTTGAATTGTGAGGTTATGTCTGCGGAAAAGGGCGATTTCCTGAGAGTGTGAGATGTAGCATGAGCACCATTTGAAATGTGGTGGCTAGCTTCATATATCTTGGAGGAAGCACATTCTAGCCCTCACCTCCCTGGTCAGTGGCTCTCTTGCAATAGGACAGAGCTAGCTAGTGGGTGGGAACTGATAAATGACCAAATTGGGAGAAAACAGAGTAAAAATATGAATGGTAATTTTATGGATTTTTATGTCTTTATAGGAATGATGCAAGCTACTGCAGGATTCTTCACTTATTTTGTGATTCTTGCTGAGAATGGATTCCTGCCTTCAGACTTAATAGGAGTGCGTGTTAATTGGGATGATAAATTTTACAATGATCTAGAAGACAGCTATGGCCAACAATGGGTGTGTAACACTTGTACATGACTGTAAAGAGCTAAAATACAGAATTTACTTTCATGTATACTGCACATTCAAGTACACTACATGTTGTCCTTTCCTCATTGCTACTATAGACTTATGAACGAAGAAAAATTGTGGAGTACACATGCCATACCTCATTCTTTGTCAGCATAGTAATTGTGCAGTGGGCTGATCTGATCATCTGTAAGACCAGGAGGAACTCCATCCTACGACAGGGAATGAAGTACGTAAACAAAGTTATAGAAAGTATATTAAGCATATGACGTATATTAACCGTATATTAATCATAAAGTTTTGGTGAGTCAGTGGAGTACTTTAATTAACAAAGAAATGTTAAAATGGCTTATATTTTATGTAGTTTACTCTTTGTATTCTAAATCACATATAATTTCTTTCTTTATTGTTGTTTAGAAACAAAATATTGATCTTTGGGTTATTTGAGGAGACCGCTTTGGCAGCTTTCTTATCCTACTGCCCAGGCATGGACGTAGCTCTTAGAATGTACCCACTGAAGTAAGTCTGCTTTACACATATGTTTATAATACCGTAAGTATATTTGAATGTATATGGAAATGAATTCTTCCTCCACAAACATTGACAGTATAGCCAGTTATATAACTATTATTCATGCCATTTAGACCAAGCTGGTGGTTCTGTGCCTTCCCATATTCACTGCTCATCTTCCTTTATGATGAGGCAAGAAGGTACCTCCTTAGACGGAACCCAGGCGGTAAGAACAAATAACTCTTATGAATGTGGAAATGATGTGCATTTCATGACAAACTAACTAATTTGTGTTCCTCTTTATTGTGACATTTTTTCTGATATTCTGGTATATGTTCTCTGTTTTTAGGATGGGTGGAAAAGGAGACATACTACTAAAAAAAAACCCTTCTCAACTATGAAATTCATGATGAATGCACACTGCCATTGAAATAAATGGGCACACAAAATATACAGTCCCATTTTGCATTAATCATACAAATACATTACTATTATTTTAATAAAGGTGAATTAAGACAGTAATATTGAGAAATGGCTGCTTTCACAATGCATAATAATAATAATAAGAAGAAGAAGAAGAAGAAGAAGAAGAATACATAGCAAAATGTTTCCAGAATTTTTAAAGCCTAAGTGGTATTGAAGTCAACACGATTAAACCTATTATACAACTTTGTCAACTGCAGACTAGTTCCAGAAATACTAAATAAACATGTCCTCACAGAAAAGTACTATTGTTAGTACACATGCACTATATGTGAACTAAAAGTATGTGAACACCCGATCAACACAGCCTGATATACTTGTTGAGCATCCCTTTCTAAAACCATGGCCATTAATATGGAGCTGAAACCCCCCACCACTCGTTTGGGAATGATCTCCACTAGTTTTTGGACATTCATGTTGGACAAAAAGGCCTGGTGCACAGTTGGCATTCAAATTTATCCCAAAGGTGTTCAGTGAGGTTGAGGTCAAGGCTCTGTGCAGATCACTCAAGTTCCTCGACACCAAACTTGGCAAACCATGTCTTTATGGAGCTCGCTTTGCACACAGGGGCATTGTCATGCTGGAACAGGTTTGGGGCCTCTTAGTTCCACTGAAGGGAACTTGTAATGCTACAGCATACAAAGACATTCTACACAATTGTGTATTTCAAAATTTGTGGCAACAGTTTGGGGAAGAACCACATATGGGTGTGATGGTCAGGGGTCCACATACTTTTGGCCATACAGTGTAGAATGAGTGGATTAACCTGTGTTTTGCATCTGATACTACTGTGACGATACTGCTAAGAAAATAATCCTGCTGACACAGAGCTGTGAAACCTACAATAATCATGGTACTAAACTTTATTCTCTTTTTATTATAGTAAACCCCCAGGAAAGCATGTAGACAAAGTGATATGACCAACAGAAACAACATTTCTAGACTAGAGCTCATTGACAGCTAAAATTGCTAAATATTATGAGTAGCAGCAGTCAAAAAGTTTTATTAAGCAAAAGGGTGATACCCATATACACAGTCACAGACATTTCTAGCTGGGGTAACATTATCAGAGCCCAATGGAGTTTGCTGAAAAACAGTAGGTAATTTGAGCTGGAAGTTTCTCAGGGAAAAAAGGATATAAAAAAACACTGATCCAGATAGAAAGACCTCAGTATTACCTGCCTTTTACCTCACCTTCCCATGTAAAACTATTTTGTTTTTTTTTATATTGGAATGCTCATCTAATAGATTGTCTGGCTTGTGTTTAAATGTAGCCTACATAGGCTAACAACACTTCTCAAAAGGAAGTAAAAACATCTGCAGTTACCCTCCCAATCTCCAAGCATCCATGGATATGAGCTATTTGTTGTATCTAACCACTTGCGTACCACATTTGTTTGTGTGCTATTTAAAGCTGCAGTTCTGAACTTAAGCCTCTCTATCGCCATCTCTGTTTGAAACATAAAAGTGCAGGTTAATTGCGTGCGGTTTTTTTCTCCGTGGAATGTGCTTCGGCACTGCTACTCTGCTTGGATGAATCTGATGGTTTGAGTTGCCAAGTCCGTATATAACACGCGACTTTAGGTTTCTTTTTTCCTGAAGTCGCTTGAAAAAATCACGGATCGCCGGTTGTGGTTTTTTTGGGCTTATTTAAAAAAAAATATATATATGGTTGTTTGGTAGGAAAATCTGACAAGTGACTTAGTTTTTTTTACATTTATGGTTGCTATTTTCCCCAGTGCATTGACACTGTCTGCTCACAGCCTCATAATAATATCAGTGCTGTAGTGTATTTCACCCTCCCACAATTATTACAGGTTATAACAAAAACAAGCATATCATACTCATATACTAATAATAGTTATGGTTCTAATGTAATCTCCTTTTCCATCTCTCTAATCATATTCTGCTCGCAGGTGATCAGAGATGATCCTCCCTATAACTGTCCTCCCTATAACTTTGTTGTCATCTGAGAGTAACGTTGGTTTGTTCTGTTCGAGTTCTAAGTCTGTTCCAGTTCAGGGACAGTTTTTATCAAGCCTTTCAGAGTTGGAATAAGAATAGATCATGAATCTGTGAGTCCCTTTGTTATCGTGAGACGCTTGGTAAATGCATGCACAATTGTTACAAGTTCATTGTTTGTCTACTTGTTAAAAGATGGGTAGAGAGGTAGTGGGTAGTGAGGTCACTGGGGTATAGTGGGGTCTTCTTGAGTGCCATCTATTATTCCATGTTATTCATAATATTCATCAGGCCTCCAAAAATAAAATAAAAAATTCCCTCTATTACACATAATATTAACAAATTCTGTTATTTTATTTATTGCATTAATGCAAATTAATTGCCAAACTTGCCCCACAGCAGTAATCACTGTTAGGATTTTCCCTAATCAGGCTAGTTAATTTGAGCCTGCTTACACACCTTTAGACAACTTTTTAATTCCTGTTCCCAACTGGTAAACTTATCTACCACTGACAGACAAAAACAGGACTGTGAACATTTTCACAAATCGGTCTAATCAATTTGAAGCTGATTTTATTCCTCTTAGTGAATAGATTTTGACATGATATGCTTTACAAAAGAAAGACCATGAGTATAATATGTGTGGTGGTGTAGTCACAAATCAGGACTAATAAAATGCACTGCAGAATTATACCAAACTGAATCATCAATCGCTAACCACAAGCTAATGTATCTTTACCGTGTAATTATACCTTACATAGCAAACACAGACAAGCAGAGTGATACAAGCAGTGAAACGTACCAGTGCTTTTATACTAAATATCAACACTCTTGGAACACCACTTCATTCCATTCATTCCAATCAAATTAGTGGACCAGAACTACATGTTATATAATCTGTCTTATAGAATTGGTTTGTAACAAATCACTATTAGACCACAAGTAGATGAATTTAAACTGCCCCATCCTTATTCATTTGTAATCTAATCTCCACTCTATGAAACATGATATAAGACTTACCACAGATTATTTTCCATGGGATGTCATTCATGTCACTTTTGATAAGACGTTTTTCTGCTCAGTGCATTGCTGTTGACGCTTCCTTCCTTTAAACTCTGGTACATCATGCTGTAGCTGTGACAGGCTCATGTTTCTTCTGATATCCTGCATGCATGGAAGAGCAGCTAAGTAATACAGCACATTGCCCCAATAACCAAGCATTAGTACAAGAGAGCATGTTCAGGTGGGTCCTAATCATCTGAGTATTGAAAGCTAGCATCACATCAAAGCTAGATAACATCACAGCTGCTTTGTAATGACAAGTGGACCAGTAAATGTACCCTGGTGAACCATTTCAAACTAATCTAAAAACAGGCTTAATAATCTTCTAAATGCCATCCAAATTTGCCAGACTGAATCCTAACTGTTTGTTGCCTCCACTGTTGATGATCAGAATTATAGCACATATTATATTTATCTCATAAAAAGACTCAATTCAGAGAAACATAACAATCATTCCCCAAGCACAGTGAAGCTGGATAATGGTTATGCTCATGTTACATGATGTTTGGAGGTGAACAACCATAAAATCAGACCTCTCCCATCTTTATTTGCAAACAGGCTACAGGAACACACACACACACACACACACACACACACACACACACACACACACACACACACACACACACACACACACACACACACACCACATATGGTCTCAGGTGAAGTCAGGGGTCTCATTTATCAAAGTGTGTGTAACAGAAGTTCTAAATTTATGTGTAGAAACATGGCATTCATCACATGGATGTTCATCAATCTCACATATTTTACATTGCTTCACTTGTGCATGGCCACACTCATTCACATAAAAAAACAAACCCAACTACATAAATTTAACAAAACTTGTTGCCTACTTGTGGTACTGCCTGTTGCAGATGACATGGAGCACATCAAAAAGATCTAAGAATATTAAATTCAGTGGCATTGAAGTAGAGCTAACTAAAGTAGAATAAAATAGAATGACAATGAAGTGGCGTGTACAAAGTAGATTAAACCAAAAATGGTTTGTTTGACACGTTAACGAGTAGTTTGCCTAAGAAATAAAACAAGCCAACCAACTCCAGTACAAGCTTGCTGATGTCGAAGTCCAACTGTGCAATAAAAGGATCATGTTCCTGACCACTTGGCAACAATATTTAAGAAATTCAACTGTACCCCCACAAGAGCACCACAAGTTACCTGCACTTTAATGGCTCTTTTTTTGTTTACATACATGAATTGCTCGATTTTATGACTATATGTGCACAGTCTATTCCCCAAATTACATTTAGAAACCTGTGATTACATGAGTCAAACCTTCAAGCTTCATTGTATCATCCCAATCAATTTTCATATGAGCCTTTTGTATGATTTTCTTTGAAACTCATGAATTACCTGTCTGCAGTCTGTTGTCAGCACTACAGTCAGTATTGGCTCTGTCAAGTCTGCTGACATAAAGTGGGTTGGTAGCTCCTCATAATCAGTTTATTACACTTTTCTACCACTAGGGGTTTCTCCATGGGCATTGTCAGGTGTAGTTCTAAATATACACACACCATCAGGCACAAGAATAACTTGATAATTTGCATTATATGTTGAGATGTGTATACCCCCATTCTAGACCCCAGTGCTCTTGTCTTTTTTCATAAACATTAGCTAAGATTCATTTCATTAGCTGTAAGCTATTGTAAGCTGTATTTATTGCACATAAATAAAACACCGCTATACTATTTCTAAGGAAAGCACTGCAGTACCCATTATACAGACAAAAGCCTTACTCCTGATTAATGTCAGGAAATATACACTATATATGTAACACTCTTATTTGCACATAGTGGAGTCAGATGCAATTGCATGTTTTGTTAAATATTAAGCAATCCAAATACATAAATCCAAAAACAATGTAAGAAAACAGGCACAGGTCAGTAAATCAGAAAACAGAGTTAACGACAGCAAACACAAAGTAACAACAGAACAAAAAAAATTTTTTTTTAAAGAAACAAACAAACAAACAAAAAATCCCTAGAAAAAACATAGAATCAAAATGCTTACAATTGTCATCACAGTTACCTGGGAGCAAGACTTCACAAAGATTAATTAAAAGTCCAGGCTATTTAAAGGGTGAGTGTGATTAAGAACAGGTGTGCTTGTATCATGTATATATAACATGTATATACTCACTGTATATACAGTGTGTGTGTGTGTGTGTGTGTGTGTGTACAGATCAACAGTACTGTGCAAAAGTTTTTTTATGACATCTACATTATCAGGTCAGTACAAAAAACATTTTAGATTCTCAAACATTACTTTTCTAGCACAAAATTAAATGTTACAGAATGAAGATGTAGAATGAAATGTATGAAATGTAGAAACATTTCATTTCATTATTTTGAAGGCATCTTTGCTCTACAGCATTTCTTTGCATGTGCCTAAGACTTTGATATATATAAATAATGGGACATGAGATGATGGAAAAAAGTAGCAGAAAAAGTCAAATTTTCAAACACATTCACCCTATAACTAATAATTCCAACTTTCATTGTATACAGTCAGAAAGTTATAGTGAATAATCTTTCCTTATTAAAAAGTGAATGAGTGACAATAGCCAATACTTCAGTAGCTGTATTAACATTAAAGGCACAGCAGAGAAAGGGGGAAGTGTAATTAGTTATGTGTGAGAAGGAGTGTACGTTTTGCAGACTTCTGCAGGGCATTGTGCCCTCTACCTAACTGTAGAGAGTTTTGTGAAAGAGATGGTAAGAAGACCAGTACCTGAACATCTGAGTGAATGGGAACTTCTAGGAGAAGTTCAGAGTGGTCAGAAGAGGTGAATCCATGTGCATTAAATGTAAAAATAAGACTTTTTTAATTGAGTACAGGCTGTAACCAGTAGCCAGAATAGTTGCTGAAGAACAGGAGTGATACATGCAGATTTCTTGAGACATCTAGAAGCAGGAATTGAGAGGGAGACCTGAGAATAATCAAGACAGGATGTAATGAATGCATGGATCAATTTTTCTGCATCTTGAAAGCTGAGAAAGGGTGGGGACGGGCAATATTACAAAGATGGAAGAAAGTTGATTTGATTACAGTGTTCATGTGTGGCTGAAAAGAAAGAGATTGTTCAAGGGTGACCCCAAGATTTCAAGCAGCGGTGGAGGTAATTTTCTGATGGTGTCTCTATCTAGGCTAGAGCATAAACCTTGATGAGAGCAGGATCAGATCCTGAGCTCGGTCTTATCACAGTTTAACCTATGAAAGTTCAATGTCAGCCAGTCTTTAATGTCCTGTAAGCAGTTAAAGTAGAAGGGGGAAGTGGGTCTGTGGTAGAGGTTTAAATGAGTGAGATGTCAGCGTCAAAGTGAAATTTAGACCATTTTAGCGAATGATGGAGCCAAGGGGAGCATGTAGAAATGCCTTGTTTTTATCAAGGAGGAAATTTCACAAATCTTCAGTCTAGAGTTTGAGTTAAGTAGTGAGTCAGTCTATGTCCAACTCAAGTCCCCACCACTGTAATATATCATGTCTAGTACTAATGTGTAATATTAATATGTTAAACATTGTACTCCCTTAAAAGGGCAGAATTACTCTAGCTGTATGATTTATAACATTAATGTCAAAAACACCAAAACATTATCAGTAATTTCTATGAAGTATAACATTGCATATACTATAAAAATCATTATAAATGTATTTTCATTATAAATTGTATTACTTGTTATTTTTTACATAAGGGAAAAACTCAATTATTTGGCTTCAAAATAATGAAATTAAATGTTTCTACATAAAAAATAAAATAAAAAATACCGTAAAGAGCAGTAAACAGTAGTAAATGAAACAAAGTCAATATTTGGTGTGACAAAAAAATTAAATTAAAATAAAAATCTGTGCAGTTTTATAAGGAAATGAGCTGGTATGGTTTATTGAGCATGTTGCAGAACCAGACACAGTTCTTCTGGAGACTTTGACTTTCACACTTGCTTCTTATTTTTGTAGCAAAACCCAGCAGCCTTCATTGTGTTTTTTGTCTGAAAAATGTCTCTTACGTAATATGTTGCTTTCTTTAATGACATACAAACATTTTTCTGTAACATTTAATTTTGTGCAAGAAAACTAATGTTTGGGAATCTAAAATGTTTTTTATACTGACTTGATAATGTAGAAATCATAAAATAAAAAATCTATAACAAAGTTTATACTAAAAAAAAATAGGGTACCTAAAACTTTTGCACAGTACTGTAGATATCCATATTATCTCTATAGACAGGAATGAGATCAAATGGAATTAAAAGAGAGGTGTCTGCTTATGTCTCCTGTCTCTCAGCTTTTTCTCCTGAGAGAAAAGACCCCAGTATCAGTTTCAGTACAGATTGCAACAAAGTCACCTACTGTTATATATACATATACATATGGCAAGTTAATGATGCACCAAGTTGATTCAAATATACTACGATGTTTACTGCAAGCATACTAATGTATATTTGGAGAGATTACTTTTGATATGCTATAAATGAAAATAAGAACATTTTGTGTATTTTTGATATGGTAGAAATATTCTTTATTATAACTATTATTTTAGTTGTAGATGTAGTTATACATGTTTAAATAGTATTTGAGTATGATATATACTCTGGTCTACTTAAATATTGCTTACATTGAATTAATTATGCTTTTATGTGAGCAAGCTTTAATATAGTAATGTTATGCTAAGTGTTACATTTTTATCAAACTTTTAAAATTGCATTTGGAGAAGAGATTTCAATTAATTTGACTTAGTAAACTAACCAGTATAGTGGTAAAAAATAAATAAATAAATAAATCCAGTACATTTACCCATTTGGGAGATGCATTCTTTTCTCTTTTTTTTTTTTTTTTTTTTTTTTTTTTTACAGCAACTTACAATTAATGCAGGATACAACTGAGCTGACTTAGCTCAACTGAGCTTACACTGATTAAACAACCTCTACCACTGAATTAACTCACACTAAAAGATTGATTGCACAAGTTGTGTTGACTCAGTGGTTAAGGTGTTTAGTTGCAGGCTGTGTGGTGCTTTTTTTCTTTTTAAAGTACCAGCCAAATGAGCAAATGTACTGGAATACTGTATGTGTTATTTTATACAATGTAAGATATTACAGTTACTTTACTATTATTTACTTTACTGTAAATATATTTACAGTTGTTTACAGTAATTTATTGGTAACCTTATTACCAGTACATTACAGTAAAATTTACTGTTAACAGTTTAAGGTAAATCATTTGCCTTGCTATGAATCTCTTGTCTCTTTTTGTCTCAGTCTTTGCCCTAATGAATAGGAGAAACATTTATGACAAAGTTGATACCTAAATGAAACACAAGTGAGAATCCACATTAAATTATTAGATATCAAAGAAAAACATTTAAGCAAATACATTTACCTCTGGGTAATTATTGCTATCTCATGGAGATTTAAAGACATTTCATAATACTGAGGAAAAAATTGAAACAATTTGATTTGTCTAATACAAATTTAGATTATGAATATTTGTATTAAGATGGTTTAAAATTTTTAAATACTGATTATAATAATGTCTTTACAAGCAAAGATTTTGAGATGCTTTTAAAATGGAAAATCCAGTAAATTCTTTAAATTCTTTGGCTTACTTGAGAAATTCCAAAGTTCAAAGCTGCAATTTTTAAGTCTTTACTTCACTTCAGTGCTTCTTTTGCTGTCCTCCTGTTACTCTCTTGAGAAATGCTTCAAACTCTGCCCAAACTTGTTTCAACATTGAATGCTATGTCAGACCTTTAAATATAAATTGAATGAGTTTACTATATTTAAAATAATAATAATAATAATAATAATAATAATAATAATAATAATAATAATAATAATAATAATAATAATAATAATAATAATAATAAAAATAAAAAAAACCACTCACCAGTAACAGCCTTTGTCCACAGAAACCATTCCTCATGTTATCATGTGTTCTCTGTTAGAGAAGTATATTCATAATCAGTCTGATCTTAGCTGGTGAGGATCTGTTTTGTCTTGCTTTGTGTCCCTAAAATTGTCCACAAACAGCTCACCCACCTCTGCAATGTTTATAGTATTCTTTGTGATACGTGCTGTCTCCGCCCTCATTGTACCCGTACCATCACAGTACCTATCACAGTGAAGTTCATCGGAGACAAAACCTTTAACAAATATCTATGCAGTATAATATCTATAAACATTCAATGCAGTTTTTGTCATATTTAGAAACCTTAAAGAACATCCCAGTTATCTCTGAGTGTACAGACAGAGTGATTTAAGCATAAATGTCTTGCTCTCAGTAACAAAAACAATAAAAGCAAAGTATGTGGCTATCAAGGTCCATCAAGCTTAATTCAAAAGAGATTTAAGTGAGAGTTACATATGACTATTTATTGTTCAAGTGTGATTGTGATTTAGAATGGAAGTGATTTATCGTAGAAAAACGACCTTCATAATTGTTTTATTCAGTTACACTGACCTCATTATACTTCTCATAAAAACAAATCAATCAAATAAATTATAATCATATTAGGTTTTCTGCATAAATTGCAAGTTCTGATGACCAAGAGCTTGTATTAGTTCCTTTTTTGCATTAATGTGTGAATGGTACATTTTGTAACAGTAAAATAAGTTTGAATGCCTATTATTGCATTTACACCTCTTGACTAAATTGTGTAGAAAGAACCAATATGTTAATAGGTTTTGGATGGTTGTCATTGACCACTTAAAATGACCTACCTGCATGGACACCTGGTGTGTCTAAATAATTAAATGTTTGTACACAAACAGTTCCCCCACCTTTAACATGTTTAGGGAAGTCGTTTGTTGTGATTCACCTTTATTCAAAACGCCTCCACTTCAGACAGGTAAGATGGTGGCTTTGTGACATCATTAGCATGTTTCTTAGAAATACCAATAAAGGGCAGTAGTATCTCTCTAACTGAAGAAAGGCAACTTGAGTTATTGGTGAGTATTTCTTAAATAATTTTTATTCTTGACCACCTTTTTAAAATCATTGTTTCAAATATTTTGCCCCATATGCTTTTTATTGCATTTTATGTATTTTTACATGCATACCTGTTATAATGTATTTTTATGTATAATGCATTTTATTTTGCATAGATACAAGCTGATGTCAATCTCAGAGGACTGTTGAGAAAGAAAGAAATGGATGAAGACTATGGAGAAGAAGAATGTACTTACATAAGCCAATTAGTTCTACACTTAAACATAATTTCTGTAGTCAAATATCTTTGAAATCTTTTAAACTCATTGCAAAGACTTTGCAAAGATAAAACATTTTGAGAAAAAAAAGTGTAAACGATTCTTAAAATTTTAATAATGCAGAAAAATTCCTCAGTCTAATATTCTATTATTAGGTTGTTGTTTTTTTACCACGAGATCTATGAGGTTCCAAAAGGTCTGACATTTAGAACACTGTTGAGAAATGTAATTTACTATAAAATGGGAGTAAATCAGTACTTTCACTTCAGACACTGAAAGCTTATGCTGCTTTTATTTCAGCTTTGTATTTTAGTGATAGTTTGCATTAGAAAATTACGCAGTCTGTCATAACACCTTTGGAGAAGGTCCAGAACTAGCTATGCCAATCTATAATTATTTTAGGTGTGCACTGGTGAAGACAGTCTGGCTGACAAGTTGAATAAATAATTATTTTACATACAGCTCTGTGGACAAAAAGTTGTCAGATGTCTCTGCATATTGTTTACAAGATTTTCTTGTAATGAATCATTATTGTTCTGACAGATGGAGACAATGGCTTTTACTCAAATTTAAAGACAGTTTAAATAATGTAACATGATTTAAGAGTATATGAAATTAAATAATTCAGTAAAATTTAAAATACATATTTTATACTTCTCCAAACAAAGCATCTTCTGCATGACCAGCTGTATTATACTAGTGACACTATTTGAAGGGTACCTACATAGGCACTTTATAACACATTCATAAGCATTGCATAAACCAATGCTTCAGCATTTATAAACAGCTTATATAAAAACCCACGAGGTGACACTAGGTTCTATTTGATTGTTTTAACATGAAAGAGAAAAGAAAGTACACCCCTCAATTATCATTATAGGTCGACTGATTGAGATTATTACTGTAATTTTTGAACCCTTATCTTGAAATTACGACAATGCTTTTATTATGTGTACATTAATACTCCATAACAGCTTTAAAAATGCAAACTGAATCACTATTTTAGGTAGAGGGCATTAAAATATTTTATTTGGCTAACATATGGATCTTGGAAGTAAGGAAATAAGTACTGGTGCTTCATAATGGTTTTAAAGGCAATAGGATCACCAGTGGAAGAGAGTGGGCCACTTTTGTCCAACAACACACTTGCCAGTGATATAACCGGTCGTCATGTTCGTAAACTCAACAATTTTTGGCCCCAATTTCTCTGCTATCTGGTTTCATTGTACATTTTTAATTCTCCTACAGTTTGAACCTCATTTGATGTCTATCAAACATACTGCAGGTGTGAGTGTTCTGGTTTTTGTCACAACATTTTGCCTGGTAATTTATATGTCCAGACAATAGCTAATTCCAAATAGATTTTTTCTTTTTTAATTAAAAAACATTCTATTTAGATTTTTATTTGCTTTTTATTCAGCATAATTAAGCTTAATTGTGTTTAAGTTCCCCTTTTTATTTACAGAATTACTCTGAAGCACTTTAAGCTGCACTTTAATCTATAAAGTGCAGATCAGTACAGAATTATTGGTATAAAAAATAAATAAACAAACAAACAAACAAACAAATAAATAAATAAATTATTTTAAAAATACTTTGGTTCTCTGTGGCATTTTGCTGTGATTTGATGGTCAAAACAAATTAAACAACCACATAATAAACAACAACAACAAAAAAAACAGCATCAGTAAAATACACAGGGAGGAGACAGTAGGTGAGGGTGAATAAGCAACGTGTTTTGGACAAGAAATGTTACAGGCATGATCTTTCTTAAGAATTGCAGTTAACTAAATTGCAGCAACCATTTTTTTCCCTGTTATTTAAGTGTCAACGTTAAATCTGTTTGCTACAGACCAGGATTTACCAGCAAAATATATGAAATCTCTACCACCATACATAAAGTGATTGCCCTTGCCCTAATCTAACTTTCACTTTTCTGAAGCTATTTTGATAACAGACCCAGGTATTGATTAAAATGACAATAATATTTAGCAAACTCCATGAACAATGTAAGCTTCTTCTGGGAAGTCTAAATAGCTTTTGGAGGTGTATCCACAAAAGCAGATTATTTCATGGATAAAATAGCATATAAAAACTGAAAAGTGAGTGACTAAAATAAATACTCTACTAGAAACATAAAAATGACTACAAATACTACACTCTCATCCTAAATGACTGACTGATTGATTGATTGATTGATTGATTGATTGATTGATTGATTGATTGATTGATTGATTGATTGATTGAGCGATTGTCCTGGTTTTCTAATTTGGCAGGGATGTCACAATAAAGACCATCAAAAACATCGTTTCTCAGGGATATGAGCAGTGATATTGTTTTAACTCAACCTTCTGATCACATTTATTAATTTAGCTGCATTTTAGCTCGTAGTCCAAAGCTCTGATTAGGACTTCACACTGAGAAGCTGTAGAGCTAATGATGTGAATTCTGAGTGTAGATCCAGAATACAATTCTGTGTTACCATCCTAACCCTAACTCTAACTTAAATGTTATCGGCTAAGCCTCCGGGGTACTCCATGGTTCTACTGCATGGTGCTCCTTTCTGAACCATGGCAGCCCTGGCAAAGAGTAAGCAGGAAGTGTCTTTCACTCTGTCTATTCTAACATATCAAACTTAAGAAAAGCTAATAGCTCTGAATTAATGAAGGGCCTAATACATTTATTTAATTTAAATATCAATTAAATTGGGTAAACATTATTTAGATTAGGTAGGCATTTGCAAATGATTCCCTGCAGTGTCTTCTATACTTGGTATGGGTTGTAACACTGGCATGAGAACCTGCTGTATAGCACTCAAATCTCAAAACATAGTCATGGTTTTACCAACAACAGCAATTACATTGTAATAAAAGTGATCTATATTTTATTTGACCTTTAAATAAAGTGAATATCTTAAGTCTGCTGATAATATTTTTATGATTATTTATGGCAATGGCATGACATTGTATGTTATGCAAATTATGTTATGTAAATTGTCTTTGATTTTTGATGTGACATTGTTACCTTTATGTCTGACATACCAGAAGTACACTTACCTATCAGGTCAGCTGTCATGATATTTGAATGTAATTCAGACTGGAAATTATAACACGCATGACACTTAACTCAGCGATAAGGTCAACTGGACATCGAAGCTGGCAAATGCTGTGTTGATTACATTGAATTAATTCATGGAGAAGCCTTTATAAATACACCATATGGCTAAAAGTTTGTGGACAACCTTTTAATACAATTTCCCTTCACTGGAACTAAGAGGCCCAAAATGTTTCAGCATGACAATGCCCTTGTGCCCTAAGTGAGGTCCATAAAGACATGGTTTGCCAAGGTAGGAGTGGAAGAACTTAAGTGATCTGCACAGAGTCTGGACCTCAACCCTACTGAACACCTTTGGGATGAACTGGAATGCTGATTGCACCAGGCCTCCTCACCCAACATCAGTGTCTTGTGGCCATAATGCTCTTGTGGCTGAATGGACAAATCTCCACAGCCATGTTCCAAAATCTAGTGGAAAGCCTTCCCAGAAGAGTGGAGGTCATTATAACAGCATTGGGGGACTAAACCTGGAGTGGGATGTTCAAAAATCACATATGAGTTTGATGGTCAGGTGTCCACAAATTTTATAGTTTATGGAGGTTAATATTAGTTTCTTGTACACCTATAAAAAACACACCTAGGTAAAGTCTTACTGAATTAAATTTTGATATATAATATAATATCCTAAAAAAAAATTCTACATAAACTAGTTTAAATATAGTAATATAATATGTGGATGGTCATGTGCAGAATTTTGTTTATGTGATAAATATTAAGATATTGGTGGGTAATATTGGTATATTACTATGTAAACACACTTGAAGGGTTTAAGTTACCTACCAGTATGGATCCTTTGTGTATCTACAATACTTAAAAAACTTTTCCACAAACACTTCACCCCTTTCCCAGATGTTTTGGGAAACTGCTTGGTTGCCATGGAGCCATTAAAATGATTTACCATCAGTTTTGACCAAAACTCCTCCCCTTCAAACTGGTGAATTGCTAAGATATAAAGGTTTCTCTGCCAGGTTTGGACAAGCACACACTTTGATCAGTTACTAGACAAAAACTTAAAATGGGGTTAGGGGTAAGTGGATTATGTACTTAAATTTCCTTTGGTTTTTGTCATTGCTATTAATTATGATTTTAAACTAGGAATTACAATTTTTCATGTTAATCTTTTGCAAATTTTGTGCAGACCGGAAATGATAAGTACATGCTGGCAGCAAGTTCAGAAGAAGGGAGGAAAAAGAAGAATAAGAGGAAGGACATAAATGAACTTAAGAAAGAAGTGGATCTGGTAAGAATTGCGCTTTTTTAAAGATATTTTTTTTTCTGATCATCGAATATCAAAATTCTCCGTAAAGCAATACATTTAAATATTGTATACGATTGTATTTATATTTTTGTCTCAAAATTGGAATGATGAACAATGTTTGATGGAATGTTTATTGTCTAATATTTAAATCATATTTACCCTTGCAGGATGATCACAAGCTAACCTTAGATGAACTACACCATAAATATTGCACTGACATTAACAGAGTGAGTAGATCACTTGGAAGAGAAAATACAATTAATCACTGAAAAAAGTAATTTAAACTCCTCTAAAATCTTGACCAGTTAATTTTTAGAGAATTTTTAAAATTCAGAATTTCGATATTGTTATTTTACAGGTATATACTTACAAAGGACTTATGGAAGGAAATTCCCATGTGTAGTGACATTAATCATAGTTATCATGAGTCTGTCCACTTCTGGTCATTTTTTCCAAAAATATTTTCTGAGAATTTTCCAATTAATTATGGGTGGATGCATTCACATTTCATAAACCAAGTAAATGTCTAAATGTTCAGTCACAAAAAAAAAAAAAATCCATTTACAAGTTCTACAAAGGTCTGGAGAGGCCACAACATTAAATAATAAATCATGGAATAATTTAATGATGCCAGAAAAGACTAAATTGAGGTCCTGAAATTCATAACGTGGCTATGGTTTATTTTTTCCCCATTTTCAATTAGCTATTTATAGTTCTCAATCAATCTCAGTCAACTGTGCCCATGTTTTGGTTCTGGTTCATTTGTGTTGTGAGCAATGAGACATTTGGTACAGCTACAGTTCAGTTTAAGAGATTTCATAGTTTATCATAAAAATCAATGTGCCATATGAAATTTGGTCGTTGAGAGAAATTCGGTCATTTGTGGGAAATTTGTGAGAATTTTATCATATACGGATAGCCTTCTGTGAGCAGTTTTTGTAGGCTGCTTAGAAGCAATGCAATCAACTGTTTCCCTGCAACTGGTTTACAATAAATAGTGACTTGATCCAAAACAGCCTTTTTACAACGGTGAAACCCTGCACCTTTAATATCTTTGAACTTTTAATGTAGTTGCATAAGGCAAATAAAATAACAACTCACAGTACAGTAACTCACAGTAAAAAATCTCCCCAAATGTAAAAGAAATAAATTTGAAATACAAAATAAATCCATTTTACAATCAAGAGAAATATATCTATTTTGACATAACTGTATATGTAGATATCTTTCTTTGGAGGCGAGTACAATTTTAGTACTTGATACATTACAATAGAAAAAGAAAAAGGTAATTGTGTGCATACATTAGACAACAATTCTCTGACCTTGATTTAGTATCTTGTGGTCATAAATTATGTATTTGAAAAAGAAATCTTTTGGTGTACTATCCAGGGTTCTGCATATTTCACATATCAGAAGACCCTGTTGTTAAAATTGAGCACTAAGGCAATTCTTCATTATAATACCTTGTAATTTAATCTAAGACATAATTAAGACATAATATACAGTGACAAAGATAAAAACAGTAGCTCCATTATGCTTTGGGGGAATTTAATTGGCACGGTTTGGGTCCACTTCAACCCTTTGTGTATAGGATCATTACAAAGTTCTTCGATTAAACATTTCTAGGCTGATGGGAGTGTTCTCTTCCAGGACGACAGACTCCCCAACCACAGGGCATGAGGGCTCACTGAACAGTTTGATAAGGATTAAAATAATAGAGTTTCAGCAAGGCACATTAAAACTGTACTGGTGGCTGTTAGTGGCCCAACACCAAGACATGTTGGTTTTCCTTTCATTTGTCACTGTAATAAGACATAATATAATGGCGCCATAACTATTTGTTAATGCTATATTGTACAAAATATTTTTTTTATCTCACTGAATTTAAATTGGAACTTAATTGTTCTGTTGTCTTGAAAACAAATAACTAAAAACACTAATTAATAACTAATTTCTAATTTTATTTTTTCCCTATTGTTCAAGGGTTTGTCCAGTTCCCGAGCAATGGAGATCCTTGAACGTGATGGACCCAATGTTCTGACGCCTCCTCCCACCACCCCAGAATGGGTTAAATTCTGTAAACAGCTCTTTGGTGGATTCTGTACACTACTGTGGATTGGAGCTTTTCTTTGTTTCTTGGCTTTTGCCATTCAGATTACTACTGAGAATGAACCAGAAAATGATAATGTAAGAAACTTTAATTTTCCTTTAGTTTATATAACTAATTGATCATTTTTTCTAAACAAATTAATTCAACAAATAATAAGATTTATCTTTTTTTTTTTTTTTATAGTTGTACTTAGGTATTGTGCTGGCCACAGTGGTGTTGATTACTGGGTGCTTTTCATACTACCAAGAAGCTAAGAGCTCAAAAATCATGGACTCCTTCAAGAATCTTGTGCCCCATGTAAAATACAAAGAAGCTATACCAAAGAATATAAAACGTCTACATCTCGGCCTTCATTTAACTGCATTTTTCTTATATAGCAAGCTCTGGTTATTCGAGATGGTGAGAGACAAAGCATTAACGCTGAAGAGGTTGTTGTTGGTGACTTGGTGGAAATCAAAGGTGGTGATAGAATTCCTGCTGATCTGCGCATTATTGCTGCTCATGGATGCAAGGTAAGACAAGAGCTCTTCCATGTAGTTCAGAGAAGCACATACATTTAAGGAAGTTAAGTCCAACGATTTTGACTTGGGTAGTGCATTGCCGAGGGTCCAGGATTAGAGGTTCCATCCTGATCTCAGGTTACTTTCTGTGTGACGTTTTTGTGCATGTTCATGTTCATGTGGGTTTCCTCTGGTATCGCTGGTTTCCTCTCACCTCCCAAAAACATGCTAGTAGGTGGATTGGCTATGATATAGTGTGAATGAGTGTGTGAATGCATTTGTGTATAGTGCCCTGCAATGGACTGGTGTCCCATGATAGGATAGGATCCACCATGACCCTGACGAGGATAAAGTGGTTTCTAAAAGTGAGCGAGTGAGTGAGTGATTTAGATTTCTGACAAACACATACAGTATAAGTTATTTTAGTCTCCTTGTGAAGGCCAATATATAGTTAACCTTCAGGGGGAAAAACCTTGGAATAAGTCAAAGTCTGAACTAATAGAAATCAAAGTAACAAAAAAAGTAACAAAATAATAACTGCTCATATTTGTTACCTTTGCAGGTGGACAATTCCTCTCTTACTGGAGAATCTGAGCCGCAAACTCGTACTCCTGATTTTTCAAATGAAAATCCTCTAGAGACAAGGAATATTGTGTTCTTTTCCACAAATTGCCTGGAAGGTACAAATAGACACTTGAACTATAAAATAAGTTCTTTTCAAAACAAAAGATAGTTAATAAAATGTACATTTAAATAAAAAAAATTCTTTCTCAGGTACAGCCAAAGGTATTGTCATCAACACAGGTGATCACACAGTCATGGGTCGTATTGCTATTCTTGCCTCAAGTCTTGAGGGTGGACAGACACCCATTGCCAAAGAGATTGAACACTTTATCCACATTATTACTGGTGTGGCTGTTTTCCTGGGAGTGTCCTTCTTCATCTTGTCCCTTATTCTTGGATATGGATGGCTTGAAGCTGTCATTTTCCTTATTGGAATCATTGTTGCCAATGTGCCTGAGGGTCTGCTTGCCACAGTTACTGTAAGTACTGTACCTAAAAATTTAGGTCTACATAAAACTTCAGTCAAAGTTAACATAGTCATCTTTATGAAGTCAGTTTTTTTTTATTTTTGATTTTTTAATTAAAATCAAGAACCAAGAAAGTGGCCAATAGTACTTATAATTTTTTTAAATAATAATTTAAATATATGTTCTTATAGGTGTGTTTAACTCTAACTGCTAAACGTATGGCAAAGAAGAACTGTCTAGTAAAGAATCTTGAAGCTGTAGAAACACTTGGATCCACCTCTACTATTTGCTCAGACAAAACAGGAACTCTGACCCAAAACCGTATGACTGTGGCACATATGTGGTTTGACAATCAAATTCATGAAGCAGATACCACAGAGGACCAAAGTGGAACCTCTTTTGACAGGAGCTCTCCCACTTGGTCTGCTCTTGCTCGTGTAGCTGGCCTGTGCAACCGTGCAGTCTTCCTTGGTGATCAGAGCAAAGTTCCAATACTTAAGGTTTGTTTAATTATTAAAGTTCTTTGGTCATTTTTTATGTTCTTTGATCTACTACTTTTCAAAACAATTTTGGTCCCTTTTCTCAAACTTTATATAACTACTTGTGCATATAGCTGCTGTGCCATTGCTCCTGTAAAAGGTCATTTGTCACCATGCAAGGAATAAGAACACTGAAATCATTTCATATTTTGTGTATTTCCTTATCTTACAGAGAAACACAGCTGGTGATGCATCAGAGTCTGCCCTGTTAAAGTGTATTGAGCTATGCTGTGGCTCAGTGAAGGAAATGAGAGAGAAGTATCCAAAGCTTGCTGAGATCCCCTTCAACTCCACCAACAAATACCAGGTGTTTAGGCTTAACCTTAAAATAACATTTTATGTGATTATTTGATGCCTATTGTTAACCCTAACAGAAGTTTAACTGTCATATATAAGCTCTCAGTCCACAAGAACCCCAACTCCTCAGAGACTGACCACATATTAGTAATGAAAGGAGCCCCTGAGAGCATTCTGTACAGGTGCTCAACCATTATGATTCAAGGCAAAGAGCAACCCTTGGATGAAGAGATGAAAGATGCTTTCCAACATACCTATGTGAAGCTTGGGAGCCTTGGAGAAAGGGTATTAGGTGAGAAAATCTAATTGAATACACAGATGCAAAATGGACAACTTGATATTTTAATAGTAGGTTGACTGTTATGTTTTATACTCTGTGCCATTCTTTACATTCCAGGTTTCTGCCATTTCAGTCTCCCTGATGATCAGTTCCCTGAGGGCTTTGCATTTGACACAGAGGAAGTAAACTTCACTACTGAGAATCTATGCTTTCTTGGCCTCATGTCTATGATTGATCCTCCCCGTGCCGCAGTACCTGACGCTGTAGCTAAGTGCAGGAGTGCAGGAATAAAGGTAAACTCTTTAGTTTATGTAAAAGTTCTATGCTGAATACCTTCTAAGAATGTAATTACGTAGATGATCACTGTCTCATATTCAAATATTTACCCGTGTTTCCAGGTCATCATGGTTACTGGAGATCATCCAATTACAGCAAAAGCCATTGCTAAAGGTGTGGGTATCATCTCTGAAGGCAATGAAACTGTGGAAGACATCGCTGCTCGTCTGAACATCCCTGTTGGAGACGTCAACCCCAGGTTACCTGGAATTTTTCATTTGCTCTAAGAGATGTCTATTATGAAATAGGCTATGCAGTGGTGCCTCAGTAGTCTTTTAAGTCAGACCTCTAGCACTAGTTTCATCAATAAATATGGACTGCATACTTTCACTGAAAGAGGCAATTTGACTGACTTTAGTTTAGCTTCCAACTTTATTAATCTCGCAAGGGGCAATTAGCAATAGGGCTTAATACAACACACAATTGACACATACAAGGACATCTCTAAACATATAAACACATGCTAAAACATATTAAAATATACATAAGGGGTGGTGGTAGCTCAGTGGTTAAGATTGGAAGATTGCTACTGATTGGAAGGTCATGAGTTCAAATCCCAGCACCACCAAGCTGCCACTGTTGGGCACTTGAGCAAGGCCCTTAACCCTCATCTGCCCCCAAGGCGCTGCAGCAAAATTGGCTGCCCACTGCTCTGGGTGTGTTCACGGTTTGTAGTGTGTGTGTTCACTACTCGCAACTCCTAATGTGTGTGCCCTAACTTGGTTGGGTTAAATGCAGAGGACAAATTCCAAGTATGGATTCCCATACATTGGCCTTCACATGTCACTTTCTTTCACTTTTTCATAAACATAATGCAGCATGCTTCAGTATAAATTCAGTTACTTATAAATACCCAATAAATAACATAAATTAAGAATCACTTAAAAATTTCAAGTTGCATAGATGGATTGCAGATAACCAAACATAGACTTTTCATGTAGCCTGTTGTACACACATATTATCTTGTTTACTCACCACAAACTGCTTCAAAAAAAATTTCTCAATAAATCAGCAGTTAAGGCTTTGGGCAACTGATTGGAAATTTGCAAGTTCAAATACCATCACTGCCAAGATACCACTGTTGGGTTTTTGAGTAAGTCCCTTAACTAACTGTAAGCTGTTTTGGATGAAAGCTTCTGCCAAATGAATAAGAGATTAGAGATTACAGACCTTTATTATCATTCTAGCCATGTACAAGTATACAGTAGAACGGGGGGTAATGGAGACACTTCTGGGCTTTTTGTGAGGGCATGGGGCATGGTGTTGTGAGGATAGGTCATCAGTCGTGTGCACTCCAGGAAACCTATAGGTTGACGCTGTCTCTATAGGAGAGCCATGGATGAGCAGTGATTAGTGCTGCACCCTGGTCTTCCTAAAGTCTACAATCATCCCCTTCGTCTTGGCAACATTAAGAATATTAAGTTTGTTGAGCTGACATCAGTCCAATAGCTACTCGACCTCCACTCTGTATGCTGTCTTGTTGTTGCTGATGATGAGTCACACTATTGTGGCATCATTTTCAAACTTGATGATGCAGTTTGAGCTGTGCTTCACGATATAGTCACGTGTCATGTGAAAATCAAAGGGTGATCACGCAGCCCTGGGGTGTGTCAGGCTGCCCACTGCTTCATTTCACACAGGATGGTGCTGCATCCGGTGTTGCATCAGATCTGAGTCACTGGTCATTCTGTGGAAGTCCAGGGTCCAATTGTAGAAGAAGAGAGTGAAGCCCAGCAGCTTCAGCTTTGTGACCACTTTCTGTAGAATCACTGTATTGAATGCTGGGCTGAAGTCAGTGAACAGCATTCTGACATATGTGTTCTTCTTGTCAAGGTGGGACAGGGCTAGGTTTAGGGCTGTAGATACAGTATTGTCAGTGGACCAGTTTGAGTGATAAATGTCTATGTTGACAGTGTAAAAAGTTTCTGAATGTCCTTAAACAACTAAAAAGACACCAGACTAACTCCTGACAACTTTGCAGAGAGGCAAAGGCCTGTGTGGTCCATGGCGCAGAGTTAAAGGAAATGAAACCAGAGCAGCTAGATGATGTCTTGAAACACCACACTGAGATTGTGTTTGCCAGAACGTCTCCTCAGCAAAAACTGATTATTGTGGAAGGTTGCCAGAGACAGGTATGAACTATTTTTAGTTTTAGCCATTCTTTTCATAAAGTGATAGTTTAACCTTTCAGTTAGTAAATATCTTTACATTATTTGCTGACAGGGTGCCATTGTGGCTGTGACTGGTGATGGTGTTAATGATTCTCCTGCTCTGAAGAAGGCTGATATTGGTGTAGCAATGGGTATTGCTGGATCTGATGTCTCCAAACAGGCTGCTGATATGATTCTCCTGGATGACAACTTTGCTTCTATTGTTACTGGAGTAGAAGAAGGTTAAAAAAAAAAAAAAAAAAAACTTAATTGCATGTTTTTCAAGTTTGGTTTGAGTTAAGCCAAATAAGTAACATAAATATAATTCTCTCTCTAGGTCGTCTCATCTTTGACAACTTGAAGAAATCAATTGCTTACACCTTAACCAGTAACATTCCGGAGATTTCCCCCTTCCTCCTCTTCATCATAGCTGGCATTCCTCTCCCTCTTGGCACTGTCACTATACTTTGTATTGACTTGGGAACAGATATGGTAAGAAGTAGAATTACTACTACTACTACTACTACTACTACTATTATTATTATTATTATTATTATTATTATTATTATTATTATTATTATTATTATTATTATTATTATTATTCCACATGGAAGTCTATGGCAGCCCATAGAATGCTTCATACATTTTTAATGAAATTTAGCACAGTGTTAGAGGACAGTTTCAGCTACCTTCACAGCAATTTAAGTGTATGCCACACAAGCCCTGTAGCATCACCAATAGAACAAATGTGGACAGATGTTTACAGTAAAAACCCATGCAACACAATATCAATGAAACATGATTCCACTTTCCTATGATTCTTTGGGTGAAGCCAAATTAAACGGACACCACAACATTAATTTCTGCCATGTTTGATTTTATGCCATTTTGAATTTTTTCAAAAACAGGGTTTATTTTCTTTCTTCCCCTACAACATTTGTCCAACCATCACCAAATTTGGATCATAGCATTGTGACATTTTTTCATATATGGGAGGATTCATCCAGAATATGCAAAAGAATTTGACAGCAAAGTCACCAAATGGGAAGTGAGGGCATATCTCAGCAACAGTGCAACATAGTTTGACCAAACTTTATACATTTTGAATTTTAACAAAAAAATGTATGTTCACTTCTTCTCCTACAAAGAAGCGCAACAGAGCGCAACAGGAGACCAACCTGAACAAAACTTGTTTCTCAGATTTGTGATATGATAAATGCACAAATGTATTTCATGGTGAAGCCATCAAATTGAAAGTAAGAGCATCTCAGCAACAGTGTAATGTATCTTGACCAAACTTGGTAGATAACTGAGAGACCTCATCCTAAGGGACTCAAACATGTTTTGTCTAAATTCACTGCTATGTGGTGCTATAATTAACAAATTCATAAAATTATAACTTCTGAAACAGTAAACATCCAATCAATATTCTTGTTTCTCATGATTCCCCTGAATGTGCTGAGTGTTGAGAGTGTTCATGATGTAATGAATTTACATCAGGATTTGTCAAACAAGAAGTCAGCCATTTTTTATTTTACCAAAAACTTTTTTTTTGCTTCTTCTCCTACAAATATTGTCCAATTACCATGAAATGTGGAAGACAGCATCAGGAGACAGAACCAAATAACACTTTTTTGGTCAGATTTTTTGTTCGGATGAATGTTTCATCCATAAAGGCCAAACAAATTTGTAAGCAAAGTCAACAAACAGGAAGTAAAGCCATATCTCAGCAACGGTGTAAAATTTTCACGTTGATGTTTATCCAAGATGTTTTGTCTAAATACCCACTGTGGCATGCTATAATTCACAAATTAGTACATCTGCTCATAAATTTTTAACCTCAACACCAAATCATGACATGATTCATGACACTTTCTAGTAGTTTCCTTGAAGGTGCTGAGTGATGTTGAATTTGAATTTGTCCAATTGTCACAAAATTTGTATCACAGATTTGTATCACAGCCCAATCCAAACAAATGTTATTTCTTGTATTTTTGATTTGCAGGATGTTTTGTCCATAACCAGGAAACAGATTTGCTGGCTAAGCCATGAAACAGGATTTGAGGGTGTAAATTTGTCACATGTCTTTAGTAACATGACATAAAAGTAACAAATAAGCTTCATTTGCAACTTAGAAAGGCTACCAAAAACAGTAAGTGAGGCAATATCTCATCTTGATATCAAGCTATTCAATGGCTTGATGTTTTGCCTTTAGTGTATGTCTTTGGAAACAAGTGGTGATAGTCCCAATGGCTTCTGGGCTTCCACCATTGTTAAGTGTTGGCCCCCTTAATTGCTGCTTATTATTATTATTATTATTATTATTATTATTATTATTATTATTATTATTATTATTATTATTATTATTATTATCCCCTAAAACAAATAGTGGATCCCAAACCTACTCCCTAGGTAGTACTCCCTATTGTAATCCTGTTACTCATGCAAGCGAGATGGGCCCAATTGACCTAATGATGACACTATAGTGCAAACACTTAAATTAAGTTATTGTTTTCTCTGGATTCCCTGGGTTCTCCCAAATAAATTGAGCTGATCTGGTATTTTGGTTCAGCTATGTGCTAATCTATAAGTGTATTTTTGAAGATGACCTAATTAATTTAAAAAAAAAAAAACACCATTGGCCAACTAGATTTCAGTAGGAATTTGACAGGGCTACCACTGAGCTATCATCAGGTATGGGTAGGGATACTGTATACTAGTACATGACAGAATCTCACAAAAAAATTTTAGCATTACATTTCATTTACTCTTTTTTAATGCAGGTGCCTGCTATTTCACTGGCCTATGAAACTGCTGAGAGTGACATCATGAAAAGACAGCCCAGAAATCCACAAAAAGACAAGCTAGTGAATGAAAGACTAATTAGTATGGCTTATGGTCAGATTGGTAAGATGACTGAGACCCTGTAAAGTATATTGGATTTAATATAATTAGGATATTAGTCACTCAGTTCTGGATTACAGTAATGTTAATGGAATCAACATTATTTTCTATTTTTAGGAATGATGCAAGCAGCTGCAGGTTTCTTCACTTATTTTGTAATCCTTGCTGAGAATGGATTCCTGCCCTCATACCTGATAGGATTGCGTATTGACTGGGATGATAAATATTTGAATGACTTGGAGGACAGCTTTGGCCAACAGTGGGTATGTCCTTCAAATGTGGCTCAAAATGGATTAGAATATACAAGATGTTAAAACGTCCCTATCTACACTGTTTTACTCAAAATGCATGTACTGTACATTTTTTTGCAGACTTTTGAGAGCAGAAAAATTGTAGAGTACACATGCCAGACAGCATTCTTTGTCAGCATTGTGATAGTGCAGTGGGCTGATTTGATCATCTGTAAGACCAGGATGAATTCCATTTTAAAACAAAAAATGAAGTACGTAAATTACTTTCAAGCAGCTGTCATATTTAATGAGGAGTCAGATTTCAGAATTACCTGCCAAATTCTGATTATTTTCACTATCCCTACCATTTTCTTTCAGGAATAAAATACTTATCTTTGGGCTTTTGGAGGAGACAGCTTTGGCTTCTTTTCTGTCATATTGTCCAGGCATGGATATTGCACTTAGAATGTATCCACTTAAGTAAGTTTGCCTTGCTTATAATTTAAGGGGAAAAAATAATGGTATACTAAAAGTTTTATTTGATTACAAAATGTTTACCCCACTCCCCCCAAAAAAGAAACAAAGGGAATATAAGAAATCAAGGAAGAGTCTGATTTTTTCCAACCTCAATTTATCTATCTATCTATCTATCTATCTATCTATCTATCTATCTATCTATCTATCTATCTATCTATCTATCTATCTATCTATCTGTCTGTCTATCTATCTATCTATCTATCTATCTATCTATCTATCTATCTATTTATGTATCTATACTTATGGAGCCAACTGTCTGTAATGTATATATATATTATATGTGTGTGTGTGTGTGTGTGTGTGTGTGTGTGTGTGTGTGTGTGTGTGTGTGTGTGTGTACACACAAACAGACACACACACAGTGCTGTGAAAGTCCTGATTTCTTCTATTTTTCATACTAAATTGTTTCAGAAATTAAAACAAAATCTAAGATAAAACAAAGGCAACCTGAGTAAACACAAAATACAGTTTTTAAATGTTATTTATTGCAGCAAAAAAGTTATGCAATACCAACTGGGCCTGTGTGAAAATGTATTTGTCCCCGTAGTTACTAATTCCCCAAATCTCTGAAACTGAATTTATAATGGGGTTCAGCTGGACTAGACGCAACCAGGCCTGATTACTGATTACAAACCCTGTTCAATCAAATCAACACTTAAATAGAACTTTTTCAACAACATGAAGTTGGTAACACATTATGCCAAAATTGAAAGAAATTCCAGAAATGATGAGGAAGGAGGTGATTGAAATACATCAGTCTAGGAAGGGTTACAAAGCTATTTAAAAGGCTCTGGGACTCCAAAGAACCACAGTGAGAGCCATTATCTCCAAATGGAAATACTCGGCACAGTGGTGAACCTTCCCAGAAGCAGCCAACCCTCCAAAATTCCTCCAAGAGCACAGCAACTACTCATCCAGCAAGTCAGAAAAGAGCCAAGGACAACATCAAAGGACCTACAGGTCTCTCTTGCATCAGTAAAGGTCACTGTTCATGACTCCACTATCAGAAAGACACTGGGTAAAAATGGCATCCATGGAAGAGTGGGGAGGTGAAAACCACTGCTAACCCAGAAGAACATTAAGCCTCATCTGAATTTTGCAAAAACACACCTTGATGATCCTCAAACCTTTTGAGACAATGTTCTGTGGATTGATGAGTCGAAAGTGGAACTGTTTGGAATACAGGGGTCCTGTTACATCTGGCATAAACCAAACACAGAATTCCACAAAAAGAACATCATACCTACAGTCAAGCATGGTGGTGGAGGTGTGATGGTGTGGGGATGCTTTGCTGCTTTAGGGGCTGGGCAACTTGCAATAATTGAAGGGAACATGAATTCTGCTCTCTACCAGAAAATCCTAAAGGAGAATGTCCTTTCAGTCCGTAAGTTGAAACTCAAGCGCAACTGGATTACGCAGCAAGACAATGATCCAAAGCATAGGAGTAAGTCCTAGTCCTAGAAGTAATTGAAAGACTGATCTCCAGTTATTGGAAGCGTTTGGTTGCAGTTATTGCTGCTGAAGGTGGCACAAACAGATTTTATGTTTAAAGCAGGCAATTCGTTTTTCACATAGGTGATAGGTGTTGGATAACCATTTGGGAATTACCATTTATTACCTAGTCCATCCATTATCACAGGCTCAAAAGTAGTTGGACAAACTAACTTACAGTAACTGAAACTCATGGACATCACCAAATGCTGAGTTTCCTAACTTGAGATTCTTCACCAGGCCTTTACTGCAGCCGCCTTCGGTTGCTGCTTCTTTTCAAGTGAAAAGCACTTGGGCTAAGGTCAGGTGACTGACTCGACCAGTTAAGAACATTCAATTTTTTGCATTAAGAAGCTCTTAGGTTGCTTTCACAGTATGTTTTTAGTCATTATCCATCTGTACTGTGAAGCACCATCCAGTTTTGCAGCATTTGACTGAATCTGAGCAGAAAGTATAGCTCTATACACTTCAGAATTCATCCTGCTACTTCTATCAGCAGTCACATCATCAATAAACACCAGTGACCCAGTTCCACTGGCAGCCATACATGCCTATGCCATAATACTGCCTCCACCATCTTTGACAGATGATGTGTTATGCTTTGGATCATGTGCCCTTACTTTACTTTTCTATACTCTTCTCTTACCATCATCGTGCTACAAGTTAATCTTGGTTTCATCTGTCCAAAAATCTTATTACCAGAATTGGGCAGGCTTTTTTTTTTTTTTAGATGTTTTCTAGCACAGTCTAATCTGGCCTTTCTGTTATTGAATGTTACCAGTTGTTTGCATCTTGAAGTAAACCCTCTGTATTTACTTTCATGAAGGCATCTCTTGATTGTAGACTTTGACAATGGTATGCCTACCACCTCGAAAGTGTTCTTACTTGGCTAGATTTAAATGTACATTTATTCATTTAGCAGACGCTTTTATCCAAAGTGACTTATAAATGAAGAAATACAAGCAAAAAACACTCATTAAATCAGCACTCTCAACTGAGCTGAGGCTTGAACCCTGGTTGCTGGTATACTATATCAAGGATGTTACTGCTGTGCTATTCTAATGTAAGAATGTACCTAATTGTTGATGTGGACACTACTAATGTTTCTGCTATCTCTCTGATAGGTCTCTTTTGTTTTTTCAGCCTAATGATGGCTTTCTTTACTTGTATTGACACCTCTTTGGACCGCATATTGAGAGTTCCAGTGAACAGCTATCCAACACAAATTCAACACTATCAACTCCAGACCTTTTATCTCCTTAATTTGTCATGAAATAATGAGGAAACAGGACACACCTGACCATGAAACTGTTCAATTGTCCAACTGCCAAATTGTCCAATTAGTTTTGAGCCTGTGAAAATGGAGGGACTATATGGCAGTGACCATTTGTAATGATCTATTATAACTATTGACCTGTTTTTCCTTATAGACCATCATGGTGGTTATGTGCCTTACCATATTCCCTCCTCATCTTTATATATGATGAGACTAGAAGATACATCCTTAGACGGAACCCTGGAGGTAAGGATGGATATATATGCTATGTTCATTTTGGCCTATGAAAGTGCTGAGAGAGCACCAAGTATAATATACTTACTGAGTTTATTAAGTGGCTTTAAAAATTAATTAAATTGCTTCCAACCTGAAATATTTTGTCAGTTTTGGATAAAGCTCTATTGTAGAAATAATACAATAAATATAAATGAGCATTTTATATAATAAAAAGTTTAATAAAAGAAAGATTACATATAGTTTCATCAATAAAGGAAAAAGGAGAAAAGTACTGACAAATAATTCTGTTTTTCTCTCTTTTTTTAGGTTGGGTGGAAAGGGAAACATATTACTAAATAAAGAAGATTCACGTTCTTCCACTTCCATGGACACACATTAAGTAATCCATAATAAGTATGCATATGGTGCATTCAATTTGTAATTGCAACAAAACAATAATTATTAAAACAATGCAAATTCCTTATTTAAGGTATGAAATAACTGCAAGTAATGGCATTCAACAGACCAATAAAATCAAGTAATCCAACTTCTGTTGTGTTTCTTTATTGTGTTTACTTATTGCAACCACCAAACAATAAAACCACAAACTAAGCTTGTAGGTTTTGGTGAGCAATTGATCAATAAATGCATTGCAATACACATACAGTAGCTTTGGGCTATGAGAGACTGTACACTATTTTTAATGTTGTGAATTGATGAAGTAAATGATGGTGTAAATTATTGGTTTATGGCAGTCAAAGAACTTGTTGCAAACTTAGGATCTATTCAAAGCAAATAGTATATAAAATGCAGTTTTATGGCTCTTTTCTAACTATGTTTAATTCTTTTTTCTTATTAACTCAGCTAAGATCAATAGACTTGTAGAGTGACAAAGAAATAAAAACACTAGTTTTAAACAATACTCACAGCAAAACTTCATATTTGGAAATTATAAAGTGAAAACAGAGAAAAATACATCTTTAAACCCATGAATGCATATACAAAATTATTGAATTAGTGCATATTGAAAATGACTAAATTGAGTTGGCCAGCAGTTTTCATACTGGGGCAGCACTAATGGCTATGGCAATGAAAATAATTTCTTAAATGTTCTTCAGACTGCATACTCCAATTTTCTTTAGCACCATAATTCACAAACCTAGCATGGTCAAACTTCAGGCCTGTGACCAATATGAAGTATGGCCAGTATTGCAGATTCATTTTCTTTCCTTCCTTCCTTCCTTCCTTCCTTCCTTCTTTCTTTCATTCTTACAAATCCCTGCAGTACATGGGGATTTGTCATCAACATGTGGACTGCTTCCACTCTGGCAATTTTTACAACATGCCCTATTCCCTATATGACCTATTCCCATGCCCCAATTCCTGTATTTGGGTATCTAAAGACAACCCTTTCCAATAATTATATGCTGTCCTATTCTGCACCTCTGCAGCCAATTGTCCACTCCTTGCACATCTTCATTTTTTCTTTTCTAACAGGTGAGATCATTCGGAGGCATTCTCAAAGAGGGAATCAAGAAAACTGATGTGTCACCCTAAGTTTTTCCAACCATTGTCACTGAAAAGAAAGCAGGTGGCATTTGCCTGTGCATACAGTATATCACAAAAAGTCCATAAAATATATCCTCCACCATGCATTTACAAGTTACTTTCATCAGTGAGATGGGTACTGTTTTCTTGACAAACCTGGTTGTTTCTTTAGGCAAAGCATTAATTGTTGGACACATTAATATTAATTTTGATAATCCAGAAAACCCCCTGAGAACAGCAGCTGTGTCCAGAGTATGTGAGTGGAGTGGAATGGCAAGACTTTCCGCTCCGCGTTCAAAGCATTTCATAATCAGCCCACTCCAGCTCCACTCCGGGTTGGCCATTTCTCGCTCCTCGCTCCCTCCCCGCTCCCTGCTCACTTACTCCTCACTCTGTGTTCACTCCATGGCAAAATTTGTGCCTAATTACGACTCCACTGTAAATTTTCATTATTTTTTTTTAAATATCACAAATTTATTAACAAATTGATTCATTCACTTGGTGTTGGTGGTTAAAGTTTAATTAAATTTTATTTGGGACATTATATAGTTGAGGTGGTGATTATATTAGAATGTTGCAATTTCTACCTATAATATTTAGAGAGACAAAGAGATGTATTACCGACCTTTAGATTTTCTTTCCAAGTGTGAGTGGAACACTATCATGTTTCCTTGACACGTGCCTTTTAAGATTCCACAATGAACCTTTCGTCATTGTAATCACCTCCCCGCACTCGCATTCTCCTTTGTTGTCATTTAAGATACATTTGTATTTTTGGATTTTTTGTAATTTGTATTTTTGTTTGTTTGTACTACCTTCTTTAAGGTAGTATTTCAAAAAAATCCATATTTCTGTCAGTGGTGTTTAACTGTGCTTAACACATGAATTTATTTGTGCTATAATGCAGTTGCATTATGGGCCATTAACAGGAGTTGGGCTCGTGATGGAGTGGTAGTGGAGCGCTCTTGGAGCGAGAGAAAACCACGACGCTCTGACTTTCAAAAAATCCACTCCTCGCTCCAGGCTAAATCACGTCACTCTGCTCCTCGCTCCACTCCCACTCCGCTCCATTCACATACTCTGGCTGTGTCCATTCTAGATTCATTAGGGGTTAATCAGAACATAATAGGACCCACTCATGATGGGGATCACACTCTTGATCTAATACTAATATTATGATTAAATATAGAAAATATAGTCACATTTCCACAGTCTGAAGCTATCTCAGATCATTAGCTCATCTCAGTTAAAGTCTTAGGTCAAATGTCCATTCACATCAGCTACTGTATATAGTTTTATCAATAATCTACCAGAAGTATCAACTTTATTTGGATCACCATCTGACCCCACAGAACTTGATCAGATGACTGAATGCAGTAGAGTCAACATTCCACTATACTCTAAATAATGTAGCTCCACGTAAATGAACAGTAATTAGAGACAGCACCCTGACATAACGAGCACACATGCACCTTAAAACAGACCACTCAAAAATGAGAACAAAAATGGTGTCAAGCTAAATTGGTAGTAGTCCATGCAGCATTGAAGGATAGTCTCCTGACCTATAGAACAGCTCTTAGTTGAAGTATGCATAGAGAAGTCACCATTTAAATCTACAAACTGATAACTATAAGTCAAATAAGCCAGAAGAGGGCAATTCCCTTAACTCCAACATGTTCTAATTTATCAAGGAGAATAATATGATCAGTGATGGTGGTGCAGCCAAAATGTCAGAGTAGGCATCTTTTATAATCATGCATGTCGATAATATTTGTGGCATAATGAAGAACTGCAGACTAATCTAGCCACAGGAGGTCACAAGCCAGTGTACTTTTTGTGCCGGTCCCAAGCCCGGATAAATAGAGAGGATTGTGTCAGGAAGGGCATCCGACGTAAAACTTTTGCCAAATTCAATATGCGAATCACTAACATGACTTCCATACCGGATCGGTCGTGGCCCATCGGTGCCGTTGACCTACAGGGCACTGGTGGAAATTGGGCAACTGTTGGTCGAAGAAGGAGAGGAGGAAGGTGTGTTAGAGGAGGAAGGCATGTCCGTAGGCAGAGAGAGAAGAGGAAAGGCAGGAGTTTGGGACTGAACGTAGGGACTTTGAATGTTGGTACGATGACAGGTAAAGGCAGAGAGCTGGTAGATATGATGCAGAGGAGGAAAGTCGACATTCTGTGTGTCCAGGAGACCAGGTGGAAAGGGAGCAAGGCTAGAAGCATTGGAGCAGGGTTTAAACTGTTTTATCATGGTGTGGACAGGAAGAGAAATGGAGTAGGAGTGATCCTGAAGGAGGAGTTTGTGAAGAATGTTCTGGAGGTAAAGAGAGTGTCAGATAGGTTGATGAGTCTGAAGCTGGAAATTGAAGGTGTGATGTTGAATGTTGTTAATGCTTACGCTCCACAAGTAGGTTGTGAGCAAGAGGAGAGAGACAGATTCTGGAGCGAGCTTGAGGAAGTGATGCAGAGTGTTCCCAGAGGTGAGAGAGTGGTGATGGGGCAGACTTTAATGGACATGTTGGTGAAGGGAATAGTGGGGATGAGGAAGTGATGGGCAGGGTTGGGCTTCAGGTAAGGAACCCAGAAGGACAGAGGTTGGTAGACTTTGCTAAAAGTATGGAGATGGCTGTGGTGAACACGTACTTTCAGAAGAGGCAGGAACACAGGGTGACATATAAGAGTGGTGGCAGGAGCACACAGGTGGACTATATCTTATGTAGACACTGTAAACTGATGGAGATTAGCGATTGCAAAGTAGTGGTAGGAGAGAGTGTAGCTAGAAAGCATAGGATGGTGGTGTGTAAGATGACACTGGTGGTGAGGAAGATGAAGAGAGCAAAGGCAGAGCAGAAGTTGGAAAAGGAAGAGTGCTGTGCGGTTTTCAGGGAGGAGTTGAGACAGGCTTTAGGTGGTCAGGAGGTGCTGTAGGTACTACAGCCAAAGTGATCAGGGAGACAGGTAGGAAGGTGCTAGGTGTGTCATCTGGAAGGAGGAAAGAAGACAAGGAAACTTGGTGGTGGAATGAGTAAGTTCAGGAGAGTATCCAGAAGAAGAGGTTAGCTAGGAAGAAGTGGGACAGTGAGAGGACAGAGGAAAGTAGACAGGAATATAGGGAGATGCAGCATGAGGTTAAGTTAGAGGTGGCAAAGGCCAAACAGAAAGCTTATGAGGACATGTATGCAAGGTTAGATAGCAAGGAAGGTGAGAGGGATTTGTATCAGTTGGTGAGGCAGAGGGATAGAGATGGTAAGGATGTGCAGCAGGTTAGAGTGATTAAAGATAGAGATGGAAATGTGTTGACAGGTGACAGGAGGGTGAGGGAAAGATGGAAGGAGTACTTTGAGGAACTGATGAATGAGAGAAAAATGACAGAGAGAGAAGAGTAGTAGAGGCAAATATTGTTGAGCAGGAAGTAGAAAGGATTAGCAAGGGTCAAGTTAGGAGAGCTTTGAAGAGGATGAAGAGAGGAAAGGCAGTTGGTCCTGATGACATACGAGTGGAGGTATGGAAGTGTCTAGGAGAGATGGCAGTAGAGTTTTTAACTAGGTTGTTCAACGTGGTCTTAGAGAGTGAGAGGATGCCTGAGGAATGGAGGAGAAGTGTTTTGGTGCCGATTTTTAAGAACAAGGGAGATGTGCAGAGTTGTGGAAACTACAGAGGTATTAAGCTGATGAGCCATACAATGAAGTTGTGGGAAAGAGTAGTGGAAGCAAGGCTAAGGGGAGAAGTGAGCATTTGTGAGCAGCAGTATGGTTTCATGCCAAGAAAGAGCACTACAAACTGCAATATTTGCTTTGAGAATGTTGATGGAGAAGTACAGAGAGGGTCAGAAAGAGCTGCATTGTGTCTTTGTAGATTTAGAGAAAGCATATGACAGGGTGCCAAGAGAGGAGCTGTGGTATTGTATGAGAAGGTCTGGAGTGGCAGAGAAGTATGTTAGAGTGGTGCAGGATATGTATGAGAGCAGTAGGACAATGGTAAGGTGTGCGGTAGGTGTGACAGAGGAGTTCACGGTGAAGGTGGGATTGGCTCTGAGCCCCTTCTTGTTTGCGGTGGTGATGGACAAGCTGACAGATGAGGTGAGACAGGAATCTCCATGGACTATGATGTTTGCGGATGACATTGTGATCTGTAGTGAGAGCAGGGAGCAGGTGGAGGAAAGTCTAGAGAGGTGGAGGTTTGCTCTGGAGAGAAGAGGAATGAAGGTTAGTCGCAGCAAGACAGAATACATGTGTGTGAATGAGAGGGATCCAAGTGGAACAGTGAGGTTACAGGGAGAAGAGATAAAGAAGGTGCAGGATTTTAAGTACTTAGGGTCAACAGTCCAGAGCAACGGGGAGTGTGGAAAAGAGGTGAAGAAGCGTGTGCAGGCAGGTTGGAATGGGTGGAGAAAAGTGTCAGGTCTGTTGTGTGATAAAAGAGTACCAGCAAGAATGAAAGGAAAGGTGTACAGGACAGTAGTGAGACCAGCGATGTTGTATGGTTTGGAGACAGTTGCACTGAGGAAAAAGACAGGAGGAAGAGTTAGAGGTAGAAGAGCTGAAGATGTTGAGGTTCTCTTTGGGAGTGACGAGGATGGATAGGATCAGGAATGAGTACATCAGGGGGACAGCACATGTGAGATGTTTTGGAGACAAAGTTAGAGAGGCCAGGTTGAGATGGTTTGGACATGTTCAGAGGAGGGAGAGTGAATATATCGGTAAAAGGATGCTGAGCTTAGAGCTGCCAGGCAGGAGGCCGAGAGGAAGACCAAAGAGGAGGTTTATGGATGTAGTGAAGGAGGACATGAAGGTAGTCGGTCTGAGAGAAGAGGATGCAGGGGATAGGGCTAGATGGAGGTAGATGATTCGCTGTGGCGACCCCTGAAGGGAACAGCCGAAAGGAAAAGAAGAAGAAGAATGAAGAACTGCAGACTCACTGCCATATGTTTTGTTAACATTTTATTTTATTTTTAATTTCTACACAGCAGGCCACATGGACAGTGGGATATTGTTCCTGTAGCTCAGTACATTTGTTTGTTTGTTTGTTTGTTTAATGAAGCAGGTCTCAGACTGAGAACCCATAAATAGATACAATTTCCTGTAAAACAGAGGAAGTAACGAGTGTCTGCTCGCAAAGCAGGTCCCCTTGAGAAGCAAAGTGCCACACTGGTTCCTAATGACCACACTGAAATGCCCAAAGTGTATTATACAGATGCCTTTAGTTTTACCAAGAGGCAATAATTGATCATATTCTCACATATTACGATATTCTTCTGACATAAATAACATCCCCAGATTAAAAACATAAGCAAAATTACATAAAATGTGACCATATATTTTGTGTGCGTCACATTTAGCAGTAGCATATTAGCTTTACATCATTGTGGCCAGCAGCACACTGTCATGTATTGGTGATTCTGCAGTAATTATATCCTATTTCCAAATATTTTGATCACCATTTGTTTTGTGAGCCACAAACCGTATAGGCAGCATCTCTCAAACATCATGCAATAACCATGGAGACAATAAAACTGACCACCAGGATGACTATAGTGTCCACGACGATGAGATGGACACTAATTTGGAAATTAACACTGACAAGCATACAGATAGATAGATAGATAGATAGATAGATAGATAGATAGATAGATAGATAGATAGATAGATAGATAGATAGATAAATAGATAGATAGATAGAGTGCCCTCCACTAATATTTCCTTGGTAAATATGAGCAAAGAAGTCTGTGAAAAAATTTATTTATTGTTTAACCTTTTGATCTTTTGTTCAAAAATACTCTGCTCTCATGGATATCAAACAATTGCAAACACAACACAGGTTTATCAAAAAAAAAAATCTTTGTTAATTATAAGTGTGCAACAATTATTGTCACCTCTATGAATTCATATGAGAAAAATATATTTGAAGTATATTCCCATTGATATTTTAAAAATTCTTTAGTACACCTGGGTGACTAGGAACAGGAAATTGTTCAACCATGACTTCCTGTTTCACAGGGGTATACAGTGGGGGAAAGAAGTATTTGATCCCCTGCTGATTTTGTAACTTTTTTGAAATGTGTTTTTCTGGATTTTTTTGTTGTTATTCTGTCTCTCACTGTTAAAATACACCTACCATTAAAATTATAGACTGATCATTTCTTTGTCAGTGGGCAAACGTACAAAATCAGCAGGGGATCAAATACTTTTTTCCCCCACTGTAAATATGAGCTAACACATAGGCCAAATTCCCTTAGTCATTCATAACAATGGGTAAGACCAAGGAATATAGCTGTGGTGTGCGGCAAAAGGTTGTTGAGCGTCACAAAATGGGAAGTGGCTATACGAAAATAGCACAATCATTGAAAATGCCCATTTCCATCATCAGGGCAATAATTAAGAAGTTCCAGTCAACTGGAAATGTTATGAATCAACCTGGAATTGGATGTCTATATTGTCTCAAGGCACTGTGAAGTGGATGGTTTGAGTGTCCAAAAAATCTCCAAGGATCATAGCTGAAGAATTGCAGAAGTTAGCTGAGTCTTGGGATCAGAAAGTCTCCAAAACTACAATCTGAAGTCACCTACATCACCACAAGTTCTTTGGAAGGGTTTCAAAAAAAAAGCCTCTACTTTCATCCAAAAACAAACTCTAGCATCTTTAGTTTGCCAGACACTACTGGAACTTCAAATGATAGAGCTTTTTGGCAATAAACATCAGAGGTGGTTTCTTAAAGTGAGAAGAAGTAAACACAACTTTTCAAAAATTGCAAATATTAATGCACAACTTATATTTGATGAACTAGGGATGCCAGTCCTTCACTACACACACACACACACACACACACACACACACACACACACACACACACACACACATTCACACCTTGGGGTAATTTAGAGTAGCAATATAGAGTAGTAATCAAATTACCACTATGTTGGAGGAAACACAGAATAGAATAGTTGATCGGAGAATTTCACTTTGGCTTTTATAAATAAATAACTTGGTTTTGAAATAAGCCATATTTCATGAATCACTTTCTTTAAAAAATAAAAATAAATAAATAAATAAATAATCTTGGTTGGTGCTCCCTTCCACCCACCCAACAAAGAAGCTTTAGTATTTAGTAGCAATCAAATAATAAAGCCAAGATTACAAAAGAAATAATGTTTTATGCTTTTTCAGTCAGTTTTGTCATTTAAATGGAAGTATAAGTATGCTTTTAAAACAAAATTATTTTCACCTGGACACTGACTAGAATAGATACAGTTTTCAATATGGGTTAACTGAAAAATCCTGTTTCTGGAAGGCAAATCCACAAGTTCTGGGAGTTCGAGGCCAAGTTCTGTGAAAATGAATTTGCATCAAAGGAATCATGGAAAAACTCATTCTCTGGCTGAAATGCTTGGAAAATTCTGGTGAATATTTTGCCCACATTGTCGATGTGTATCGTATACAAAGCCAAGTTTATCTGCAAACTATTGTGTTGTGGTAATGTGGTATATATTATTTAAAATTGTTTTCATCTTTCCTTTTCATTTGTGCATTTGTATCATGCCTCTGCTCATTGTCATTCTGGTAAATATTTTCACATAAAAAAATGCATTCATCCATTCATCTTTAGCCTACCCCGGACACACACAAGGATACATTTTGCATGGGATCCTAGTTTATTGCAGGGCACAATACACACACTAATTCACACACGCATTCATTTTACAGTGAACAATTTAGCCCCTTCAGACCTGATTCATTTTCTAGGCACAAGAAAAAATTTAAATGTGTTTTTTTATACTTAAACCTTTGACAAATAAGCCTGAAAAAGCCTGTTGTAAACTCTGTTGCATTTATGTTTTCTTTTGCTTTTCTTAGCTAATATTTTACAGGCCAGCTCTATGCAATGATTATACATAAAAGTAAAACTACATGTAAAAAGTTAAGAAGTTAAAAAATAGTTTTTTTCACTGTGCAGAAAGGCCTCTTTTAGCCTCTTTTTGTCGTCATAATACAAAATTCTTTCTTCTGGAGTTATATTTTCTGTTGTATTTCTTAATTTATACTCTGCAGGCTAACACTCCATAAAAAAACTTTGCAGTTAAAACAACAGTAGGAACAGTAGAAAAACAGTAGAACTGCATTAAAACCACATGAAACAGCAAGACTGTGTACTTTTTGTATGAAGTGCAGTGAGCTGAGGCAAATGGTTTATATATACCTCAACTAAAGATATTCAATCTTAGTTTTTCACAACTCACACATTTCATGTTACTATACATTTCTTTTGGCAAGTCAATTAGAGCATCTACTTTGTTCACATCAGAAGTCATTTAAAAACAATCAATTAGAGACAGATTTATTTCAACTTTAATTAATTATACCAGAATTCCAGTGGGTCAAATGTACACCAAGTTGACTGTCTCTTTAAACAGTATGGAAGATTCCAGAAATTCATGTAATGACTTCTAGAAGTTTTTGATTTACTAATTGACATAATTAGGAGTAAATTGGGAGTGCACCTGTGGCTGTAAAAAGGAATATGTTTTTTGCCCTTGATACCATGGGAAAAGCCAAGCAACTCAGCCAAGACTACAAGTCTAGTTCCTCCTTAGGAGCAATTTCTAAACATCTGTAGTTCCCACAAGCATTTGTCCAAACAATACTATGCAAATATAAAAATCTTGGTAATACACAAACACTGCATTGTTCAGGAAGGAGGCACAAATTAACTCCCAGAGGTAATTTCTTAATCATCCCATTATTATTATTATTATTATTATTATTATTATTATTATTATTATTATTATTATTATTATTATTATTATTATCGTCATCGTTGTTATTATTAATGTTGTTGTTGTCATTATTATACAATTGTTTTATAAATTTGTTATAATTTCTTATTATTTAGTTATTTATGGCTTATGTTCATATTCATAATCATGATTATATGACTTTAAATACAAATATGAATTGTTATTTTTCAAAACAGTTTTCCTCTTCTTTTGACATTTCTATATCAACCAACTGTCCTAACTGGATCTTCACCTTCATCCTCAGACCAGAGCGATTCAATTTCAGACAGATTTCTGTCTGCCAGGCATTCTAGGATCTCTAATTCGTTGTAGCCTAAATACAAACATGTATTCCATGTGAACATTTTGTGCTCATAAATATCATAAAAACACTGTAATTGTTAGCATTACTAACATTGTATGTCTTTACATTTATGCAAATGGTAATGGACATCAGTGAAGACATAATGTTTACTGCAATGGACATGGTCAAAAAAAAACCTGTGTTCAGTATTTACAAGATTTAATAATTATTACTAAAATCATTCATTTCACCCTTAGTTATTATTTTGATGGTATTTTAAGTAGGGATCAACTTGTAAAAACATGTATAAAGAAGTTGTGAAAAGTCCTTACACTTCTGTCACTTTACTACATCTGCCATGCTGCTCTTAAGAATGGTGCAACTTTTTCATCTGAGACTCAATACAGAAATGTTTGATTCTGATAGGTTGACCAGTAGTCTCTAACAACCAGTCAGTAACTTTTGCCTTGATTTAAGTATTTTAAAGAAAAGTCCACACAGTAAAACTCCACACAGACAGCAACCCAAGCTGTTACATTGAACCAGGGACCCTGGAGCCATGAGGGAGGCAATTCATGTGGTTTCAACTTTACCTACTCATACATAATTAGAAAAAAATTATCCATAGTCCTTATAGTCTAAACAAATCATTGTATTCCACATTCCATATTTTACCTTTAGCAAATATTGAGAAATAACCTTGATTTCTTTACCATGTGTCATTTGCCAGACAGTGGAAACTATGTAAAAAGTCAGTAAACACACACACACACACACACACACACACACACACACACACACACACACACACACACACACACACACACACACACACACACACACACACACACATATACTAACTAATTATATTTTAAAATAAGTTCACTTTATTTTGACACTAGAATACAACACCCACCTGTCTTATTATTTAAAGTTAAATAATTCAGCCTATGCTAGTTGTTGGGGATAACTGTGCTTGCTCATGTTCAAGCACAGTTATCCCCAACAATAACAGGAATTACATGTTTAGGAATAATGTAAGAGTCACCTACCTGTATAGGAACAATGTGTATCGCAAATAATTTAACAACTTTTCCACAAACATTTCAGATGTTGAGGGAATACTTTTTGTTTGTTTTGTTTTGTTGTCATATAGACAAATATCCTACCCCTATGTCCAGTTTTACCCAAACCACACCCACTAGACAGGTGAAAGGAAGGAGTATAAAAATCTATAATCCTGATGTGGTGATGCAGAATCTCTGATGCATCTGCACACAGACAAGAGGACTGGAGGGCAGGAGGACAGCTGCTAAATTTGAATAAAATAGGGGGGAAAATGGGACTGGGAGTGAGTTAGCCAATTTTAAAATATTTTTCCCTATATTAACTACACTTTTGTTTATCTTCTTATAGTTATACTCTTAGAAAAAAAATGGCCTCTTAAAGGGTTCTTTAAATGTTTATTGAATAAAAAAAGAGTTCTTAGCTTCCAAAAAGGGTCCAGTAGGAGCCGTTTATGATACTTTATGATAACACCTTATGAAACTTTTATGAAATGTTAAGGGTTTCCCAGAGAGACAACTTAAGAATCTTTAAGGGGAACCTTAAGAGTGTACAATATACTTTTCACTTATTCTGTTATTTATTTTATTTATTTTTTTACACAGAGGGGGAATGACAAATACAAAGTGGCTCCTAAGACTGAGCATGGGGGCAAAAAGGATAATAAAGACAAGAACAGGGAAGATCTGAAGAAAGAACTGGATCTGGTAAGACTTGTGTATTTTACCACCAACATATTTTACACGATTTGCATGATTTTTTTGTCATTGGTTTCATATTTAAGGTGTACTGCTCATTTGCAGAATGATCACAGGCTGACTTTGGATGAACTCCACCAGAAATATGGCACTGATCTTAACAAGGTATGCAAAACAAAAATACACTGTACATATCATTAAGTACACATATATTATTAAAGAAGGTCAGCACTGCAAAAATATATTTTACACAAAACTCTAACATTACTATGTCATGATTATTGTAAGGGTTTGTCCAGTTCCTGTGCAAAGGAGATCCTAGAACGTGATGGACCCAATGCTCTGACGCCTCCTCCTACAACCCCAGAGTGGATCAAATTCTGCCGACAGCTCTTTGGTGGATTCTGTACATTATTGTGGATTGGAGCTTTTCTTTGTTTTTTGGCTTTTGCTGTTCAGATGACTACAGAGAGTGAACCAACAAATGATAATGTAAGATATTTTGTTTCTTTCGTTTCAAATATTAGAGTTTTGTACAGTGCTTATGTATGGTGTAGTCACTACATGTAATGTAAATCTTGTAATAACTTCTGCTGTTTTCTTCAGTTGTACCTAGGTATTGTTCTGGCTGCAGTGGTGTTGATCACTGGATGTTTTTCATATTACCAAGAGGCTAAAAGCTCAAAAATTATGGATTCCTTCAAGAATCTTGTGCCACAGGTATTCAAATAGAGATATAAAATATTATTGGGAATGTAATGATTTCTGACATGGTTTCATTTCATATATACGACATAGCAAGCACTAGTAGTTCGTGATGGTGAAAAGAAGGACATCAAAGCTGAGGATGTGGTTGTTGGTGACCTGGTGGAGATCAAGGGTGGAGATCGAATCCCTGCTGATCTGCGTATTATCTCTGCACATGGATGCAAGGTAAGATTCTCAAAAGCCTATGAAATAAGCAAAATAACAAATACTCCAGTAAGTAGCTAATTATTGACAATTCACATTTTCATTGTACTTCATTTATCTAAATGTTTGAATTTATACTTTGTAAAATTTGAGTCTTTCATTAGAGTTACATACTACATTTCTTAAATAATTTTGTTTTTTTGTTTTTTTAAATAAAAAAACAGTACTTGTGAACTTTCTAAACAAGTGATAAATTTTCTTAGGTGGACAACTCCTCCCTTACTGGAGAATCTGAACCTCAACCTCGTACTCCTGAATTCTCCCATGAAAATCCACTGGAGACAAAGAATATTGTGTTCTTTTCAACAAACTGTGTTGAAGGTAACAAAAAAAATCTCATAAATTAAAAATATATATAACATACTGTATATAAAAAGCTGTTCAATGAAATACTTAGACATTCAAGATGTAAAATAATGAACACAGCTACTAAAATAAAAAGGACCTACAGAATCAATCCTCATACATGATATAAAGCTATATGCATAAAATAATTTTTCCTCTCATGGTTTCTTCCTTGCCACTGTTACTGCTGACTTGGTCATTAGGGAGTCTACATCTGGATTTCTTTAAAGCCGTATTGCGACAATGTCTATTGTTTAAAGTACTAAACTAATAAAATTGAATTACAATGAATTTATTCTACTTGTTAGCAATAAAAAGAAAACTGAGATTAATTACCAAATTTTAATGAAATGCACAATTGTTTTTAAGGTTCTGCCACAGGTATTGTCATTAACACTGGTGATCGCACTGTGATGGGTCGAATTGCTTCCCTGGCCTCAAGCCTCGAGGTGGGAAAGACCCCAATTGCCATAGAGATAGAGCACTTTATTCACATTATCACTGCTGTGGCTGTGTTTCTGGGTGTCACATTTTGTACCCTGTCTCTCATTCTTGGATATGGCTGGTTGGAAGCTGTCATCTTTCTTATTGGAATCATTGTTGCCAATGTGCCTGAGGGTCTACTTGCTACAGTTACTGTAAGTCTTTCATTGTTATGTTAGCAGAATCAGCTCGATAAATATTGTAACTGAATATTGATATGGCCTTTATCAAAAATATTATTTTTCAATTCTTTCACATTGCAGGTGTGTCTGACTTTAACTGCCAAACGTATGGCGAAGAAGAACTGTTTGGTGAAAAATCTTGAAGCAGTGGAGACACTTGGCTCTACCTCCACCATCTGCTCAGACAAGACAGGAACCCTGACCCAGAACCGTATGACTGTGGCACATATGTGGTTTGACAACCAGATTCATGAAGCCGATACCACAGAGGACCAAAGTGGAGCCTCTTTTGACAGAAGCTCTCCCACTTGGCCTGCTCTTGCTCGTGTAGCTGGCCTGTGCAACCGTGCAGTCTTCCTTGCAGATCAAGCCAATGTTCCTATTCTTAAGGTGGGAATTATCACTAGCAGTATTAAAAACCATTTGTTTGCTGTGGCTGCAGTAATCAAAAGTGAACTAATATTTCATTAATGACACAGCAATAAATCCCATAATACATTTCAGTCATATAGTATCTTTCTCAAACTTAAGGTTGCTTTACAGAGTCCAACAATAAGCAAGTGACAAATACCAAATAAATGAATCATCATTTTAAAATATCTCATAAAACAAGACATAACTGAGATAAGAGTAGTTGGATAATGGTATATTGAAAGGCAGTTTTTGAGGAGTGGTTTCAGGACTGGGTCTAAGTGCCATGACAACCTGTTTGATTTCTTCAGTAACTCTTCAAAACACAGAATGGGAACATAGCAGAAAGAAAGGTGGCAGCTTCAAAAAGTGCAAAAACTAGTTGCACAGCAGTTACGGGGTATGGATTATTCTGTTAATGGTAATAAAAACAGCTTTTAGCCTGCACTCTGCATTATTAATAACCAATTGTCAAAGCTTTCTTATGTAGCCTCACAAACCAGCAACCAGTGGTTTTCATGCCGATTAGGTCAGGAAGGGTAAAACGAACAAGTCTGAGTGTTAATGGGTGCATGTAGGGTTTTTGAAAGGAGTGGTTATAATGAGATATTTGGATTCAGTGTGAGAATAAAACTGACACTAAATTCAATAAGCTCATGGTCTGATATTCCAATTTGCCAATTACAACTGAAATACTGTCCAAACCAGGGGTGCATATAAGGTCAAATTGATGAGCATGAGTGTGTCTCCCAGCCATGGATGCCTGTGTCAATCTGTGGCAGTGAGTCAAGAGATGGTGTATTGTGTATGTTAAGAAAGCTATGATAAATATATTGATATTTATAAAGTGAGTTTGAGTACTTTGATAGTTCAAATTACTTGAACTGTCAGTACTTGTAAATGAACACTATTGTGTACCCTTCCAGAGAAGTACCGCAGGAGATGCATCAGAGTCTGCCCTGCTGAAGTGTATTGAGCTCTGCTGTGGTTCAGTGAAGGATCTAAGAGCCAAATACCCAAAAGTGGCTGAGATCCCTTTCAATTCCACCAACAAATATCAGGTACCTCTTTTTTTGTTTGCTGTTTGTTTGTTTGTTTATTTGTTTGGTTTGTTGTTTGATAGTCCTAACAACATCTGATTTGTGTTTTGCTAGCTTTCAATCCACAAGAACCCAAATGCCTCAGAAACCAAGAACCTGCTTTTAATGAAAGGTGCACCTGAGAGGATCCTAGACCGGTGCTCAACTATTATAATTCAAGGAAAAGAGCAACCCCTTGATGATGAAATGAAAGATGCTTTCCAGAATGCATATATGAAACTAGGAGGTCTTGGAGAAAGAGTTCTAGGTATCTTTTATTATAAATTTATGTAGACATGACCCAGTATGACCCAGACCCACCAACTACTATTAATTACAGCTAAAGTTCTAAATTAAGGTGATTCCATGGATTCCATGTTTATGACTAAATATCAGTTGCAGAAATCAGTCAGATAATTCCACATCATGGAATTTTACTGATTCAGTGCATGAAAAATGTAACATTTTACACTCCATCTTGCAGGATTCTGCCATTTCAATCTCCCTGATGATCAGTTCCCTGGGGGCTTTACATTTGACACAGAGACAGTGAACTTCCCCACTGAGAATCTATGCTTTCTTGGCCTCATGTCTATGATTGATCCACCCCGTGCTGCTGTACCTGATGCTGTGGCTAAGTGCAGGAGTGCAGGAATCAAGGTAAACTCCTTAATTCATGTAAATGTACTATGCATGACACCATAAAAAATGTAATTAGATGATAATTGTCACATATTTAAATATTTATCCGTGTTTCCAGGTTATCATGGTTACAGGAGATCATCCAATTACAGCTAAAGCCATTGCTAAGGGTGTGGGTATCATCTCTGAAGGCAGTGAAACTGTGGAAGACATCGCTGCTCGTCTGAACATTTCCATTGGAGAGGTCAACCCCAGGTGAAGTGGAACCTCTTTTTAATTATTATTTTTGAAAGTTAATAACCAAGGTTGTCACAGATTTACTTAATTTCAAACTTCTATTTAGAGAGGCAAAGGCTTGTGTTGTTCATGGTGGAGAGTTGAAGGACATGACACCAGAGCAGTTGGATGACATCCTTAAACACCACACTGAGATTGTGTTTGCCAGAACTTCTCCTCAGCAAAAACTCATCATTGTGGAAGGTTGCCAGCGACAGGTACAATGATCCACTATTTTTGCTGAAATACTGTTATACAAAAAACATTTTAGTTTTCTAGCACAAAATTAAATGTTACAGAAAAATGTTTGTATGTCATTAAAGAAAGCAGCATATTACATAAGAGACACTTTTCAGACAAAAAACACAATGAAGGCTGCTGAGTTTTGCTGCAAAAATGAGAAGCAACTGTGAAAGTCAAAGTCTCAAGAAGAACCGTGGCTGGTTCTGCAAGATGCTCAATAAAACTTACCAGATAATTTCCTTATAAAACTGCACAAATTGTACTGAAGACTACTAATTTTATTAAAATTTTTATTTTTTTGTCATACCAAATATTGACTTTGTTTCATTTACTGCTGTTTACTGCTCTGTATGGTATTTTTGTTTAATGTAGAAACATTTAATTTCATTACTTTGAAGGCATTTTGCTCTACAGCATTTCTTTGCATGTACCTAAAACTTTTGCACAGTGCTGTAAGTTTGAATTTGGTTAAGGATCACATTTTACATTTGTTATTATGCGTACATTCCTTCATTACTTATGGCATGTAATATTTAAATGTTTGGGACAAGGCAGTGTCAAACTTTTATGTGGGAATATATGTTATTCTGTCAATAGGGTGCCATTGTGGCTGTGACTGGTGATGGTGTTAATGATTCTCCTGCTCTGAAGAAGGCTGATATTGGTGTAGCAATGGGTATTGCTGGGTCTGATGTCTCCAAACAGGCTGCTGATATGATCCTCCTAGATGACAACTTTGCTTCTATTGTTACTGGAGTAGAGGAAGGTACAAGGTGTTGCTGAAATTTAATTTCCATAGTTGTCTTCACATTTCAGCTCTTCTAATTCAAGTATAATTATCATACCAGGCCGACTGATCTTTGACAACTTGAAGAAATCCATTGCATACACGTTGACAAGTAAAATCCCTGAGATGTCACCCTTCCTCTTCTTTGTTATTGCGGGCATTCCTCTCGCTCTGGGCACAGTCACTATTTTATGTATTGATCTAGGAACTGATATGGTAAGTCCTCAGCAACAAACCATCATAACAGAATTAACAAACCATCATATCTGAATTTTTTATTATCTTTATATCTAAGTTATATCTCATGTTATTGTGATGTAAACTTGTCCAGGTGCCTGCTATTTCTTTGGCCTATGAGGCTGCTGAGAGTGATATCATGAAGAGGCAACCCAGAAATGCCAAAACAGACAAGCTGGTGAATGAAAGGCTCATCAGTATGGCTTATGGTCAGATTGGTAAGAATGTATTTATGTATTATTACAATATGATATTTAGAAAATTGTAGAACTTTTTTTTTAAATTCCATTTCCATCATGTCTTTCTCCTCTTTACTAGGAATGATGCAGGCAGCAGCGGGGTTCTTTACGTACTTTGTCGTCCTTGCTGAGAATGGATTCATGCCACTATCTCTGATAGGACTGCGTATTGACTGGGACAGTAAAAATTACAATGATCTGGAGGATGACTATGGCCAGCAATGGGTATATGTTACAAAGATAAGTAAATAAAAATAAAAAAAAAACATTAATTGTTTCTAATTTACATTCTATCTATGCTGCAGACATATGAGAGCAGAAAAATTCTGGAGTACACATGCCACACTGCATTCTTTGTCAGTATTGTCGTAGTACAGGTGGCAGACTTGATCATCTGTAAGACCAGGGTTAATTCCATTGTGCAGCAGGGCATGAGGTACGTAAATAAATGACTCACTTTTCAAAAACAAAAACCCTAGGACATGCAATCAGAGAAACTGTGTATGTTCTTCCCCTAAGGAAGAACAAAGTCCTCATCTTCGGCATTTTCGAGGAGACAGCACTTGCAGCCTTCTTATCCTACTGTCCAGGAATGGATGTTGCTCTTAGAATGTATCCACTGAAGTAAGTTGTTGGGAAAAGTCTTCAGTTTACCCACTTAACCCACTTTAAAAAGAATTGTGCAAAATTTCTAATTGAAAGTTTTGTGTAAAACTGCATTTTGATTCTCTATGTTGATGCTTCTGAGTTCTGGAAAAAAGGTCCACAGCTGACATCTCCACTGTGTATTCATATCATATATCTTGTAACAAATCACCATATTGCATTTTTATGTATTACTACTGGATGTTGTGTACCAATATGCTTAGATTACAAGCTTAATCTTTCCAAAAATTAAAACACTTTTAAAAAATTATGCTTTTACCTTCACAGACCATGGTGGTTGTTATGCGCTTTACCATATTCACTCATCATTTTCTTCTATGATGAAGCAAGAAGATACCTTCTCAGGCGAAATCCAGGAGGTATGTTGCATATTGTATTTGTTTGGGTATTTTGTATGCTTCAACAAAATTATAGCTTACCAAAGTACTGAAAAGAGTATAATTAGTGGTGTTCATTGACAAGATGGGTCTTTGTGTTGATATGTGCTGTTCATGTGTAAGCCAAGTCAAGCAGTTATTACTTACCTAATAGAGTAGCAAGGTGCTCAACAATGCTACGTGAGATGATTTTTGAAAATTCATTTTGTTTTATGGGTTTCAAAAGATGTGGCTATTTTCTACCATTCTAGGATTCATAGAGTGTGAAATTGAAAAAGGGAAAGATAAAAAATAAATAAATAAAAGCATAAATGAATTATAAAAGTAACATGTTCAAGTAACTGTGTTCAAATTAGCTTAGAAGTACAATGTTTGATAAAGTTAACATTGCTATGGTTGTGTGTCAAAAAGTTAATATTACCAAGAAGTTTTAATAAATAACACTATCCACAAAATTCCTGGGCTCAATGATTACTTGTTCAGGGATGCATTTGGCACATATTTATGATCTAATCTAAAAAGCTCAAATGTAAAACTGTAGTACAATACAGTACATTCAAATCAGACAGGACTTCTAATGTACTGTAACTATTAGCATAATGTGCAAAATAGTTAATTGAAAATTTGTGAAACATCTGAGCAAAATGTCTAATGTAGCCAACAGATGTTTTTATCGACAGCAAATACATATTAAGAATTTTGTGTTTTAGTGTTCTAGAACTAACTAACCTCTGTTTGGTTTGTCTGTTTGTTTGATATGGGACTGGAATTAAAACTCATTTTCTCTTATGTAGCAAAGCCTTGGAAGTATTTTACATGAATGTTTGACTTATTTATGAGGAAAGGGAAATTTTCTCGACTATAAATTTTAATTTGCAGTTTCAGGCAGAAATCATGCATTCTAATACAGTTGAGGAAGAAGCTGTTAAATGGGTGTGGATGAGTAACAGTAAAATTATTAAGGTTTTAATACAAAATTTGGCATGATTTTGGCATTAGTCAATTTTTTTTTAGGATATCCATCTGTGCTTCTGTCCAAGATTTTTTTAGCACAATATCTCATGTAGGTTGAATGTTTGTAGGATTTATATGGAATTATCATGGTAAACAACAGATGAACTGATTAGATTTTGGAATTGATCCAGACGGGACCAAGGTTACAGCAAGGTTGAATGTCTGAAATAGTCTTTGTTCAATAGCTTCCTTTCTTTTTGAAGTATACACTCACAATCAACTTTATTACGAATGCCTGTACATCTGCATATTTATGCAGTTATCTAATCAGCCAATCATGTGACAGCAGGACAATGCATAAAATCATGTAAATATGATGACAATTCTGTGGGTGGAAACATCTTGTTGATAAGAGAGACCAAAGGAAAAAGGCCAGATTGGTTTGAGCTGCCAGGAAGGATATAGTAACTCATATATTCACTCTTTGCAATAGTGGTGAGCAGAAAAGCATATCAGCATGGGTGAGTCTGTGCCCATGATAGCCTCAAATTCTTGTTTTTGGCTGACAGGAGTAGAACCTGATGTGGTCTGCTGCTGTTGTAGCTCATCCACCTCAAGTTTTGATGTGTTGTGCATTCTGAAATGGTTTTCTGATCACCATGGTTATAAAGAGTGCTTATTTCAGTTACTATAGACTTCCTGTCAGCTCAAACAAGTCTGGCTATTTCTACATACAGGATGTTTTTGTTTGTCTCACCATTCTGTTTAAACTCTATAGACGGTCATGTTTGAAAATCCCAGGAGATCAGCAGTTTATGAAATACTCAAACCAGCCCATCTGGCATCAACAACCATGCCACGATCAAATACACACAAATCACACTTTTTCCCCATTGTGATGTTTGGTGTTTACATCAGCTGAAGCTCTTGGCTTTTATCTGCATGGTTTTATGCATTGTGCTGCTGCCACATGATTGATTGATTAGATAACTGTATAAATGAGCAGGTGTACAGGTGTTCCTGTTAAAGTGACCAGTGCGTGTATTTTAAGGGTATTTCTGGCATACAAATTAGTGAGTTCTACTAGGTTTTTATTTTCTGTACTGATGGCACACTCTGCCAACTCATTTTCAAACCAGTTTGTTTTAAAATTGTGCCAATATTATTGTTGTTGCTTGGGACCCCCAGTCAACCCACATCGCTGCTCACTGATCATTAGAGCCATTAGAGGTGAAGCTTATATTATTGTATAGCACTTATCACATCTTTAGTATAATGTATTAATTCTAACCCAACCACTTTTTAATACTAAGGTACTCTTCACAAGTGGTAATGAAAATGCAGAGAATATATTTACCACACCATCATTTGTCAGTGCTTAAGCTTTTGTCTTATGTATTATTTTTGGGCTAGTGTTATGCCCTCAGACAGTTGTTTGGTAATAAATCTAGCCACAGGAGGTCACAAGCCAGTGTACTTTTTGTGCCAGTCCCAAGCCCGGATAAATAGAGAGGGTTGTATCAGGAAAGGCGTCCGACGTAAAACTTTTGCAAAATTGAATATGCGAATCACTAACATGACTTCCATACCGGATCGGTCGGGGCCCGGGTTAACAACGACCGCCATCGGTGCTGTTGACCTACAGGGCACTGGTGGAAATTGGGCTACTGTTGATCGAAGAAGGAGAGGAGGAAGGTGTGTTAGAGGAGGAAGGCATGTCCGTAGGCAGAGAGAGAAGAGGAAAGGCAGGAGTTTAGGACTGAAAGAAGGCAGAAGACAAAGTGGTGGAAGTTGGAAAAGGAAGAGTGCTGTGCGGTTTTCAGGGAGGAGTTGAGACAGGCTTTAGGTGGTCAGGAGGTGCTTCCAGATGACTGGACTACTACAGCCAAAGTGATCAGGGAGACAGGTAGGAAGGTGCTAGGTGTGTCATCTGGAAGGAGGAAAGAAGACAAGGAGACTTGGTGGTGGAATGAGGAAGTTCAGGAGAGTATCCAGAGGAAGAGGTTAGCTAGGAAGAAGTGGGACAGTGAGAGGACGGAGGAAAGTAGACAGGAATATAGGGAGATGCAGCGTGAGGTTAAGATAAAGGTGGCAAAGGCCAAACAAAAAGCTTATGAGGACATGTATGCAAGGTTAGATAGTAAGGAAGGTGAGAGGGATTTGTATCGGTTGGCGAGGCAGAGGGATAGAGATGGTAAGGATGTGCAGCAGGTTAGAGTGATTAAAGATAGAGATGGAAATGTGTAGACAGGTGACAGGAGGGTGAGGGAAAGATGGAAGGAGTACTTTGAGGAACTGATGAACGAGGAAAATGACAGAGAGAGAAGAGCAGTAGAGGCAAATATTGTTGAGCAGGAAGTAGAAAGGATTAACAAGGGTGAAGTTAGGAGAGCTTTGAAGAGGATGAAGAGAGGAAAGGCAGTTGGTCCTGATGACATACGAGTGGAGGTATGGAAGTGTCTAGGAGAGATGGCAGTAGAGTTTTTAACTAGGTTGTTCAACGTGGTCTTAGAGAGTGAGAGGATGCCTGAGGAATGGAGGAGAAGTGTTTTGGTGCCGATTTTTAAGAACAAGGGAAATGTGCAGAGTTGTGGAAACTACAGAGGTATTAAGCTGATGAGCCATACAATGAAGTTGTGGGAAAGAGTAGTGGAAGCAAGGCTAAGGGGAGAAGTGAGCATTTGTGAGCAGTAGTATGGTTTCATGCCAAGAAGGAGTACTACATATGCAATATTTGCTTTGAGAATGAGCTGCATTGTGTCTTTGTAGATTTAGAGAAAGCATATGACAGGGTGTCAAGAGAGGAGCTGTGGTATTGTATGAGAAGGTCTGGAGTGGCAGAGAAGTATGTTAGAGTGGTGCAGGATATGTATGAGAGCAGTAGAACAATGGTAAGGTGTGCGGTAGGTGTGACAGAGGAGTTCACGGTGAAGGTGGGACTGCATCAAGGATCGGCTCTGAGCCCCTTCTTGTTTGCGGTGGTGATGGACAGGCTGACAGATGAGGTCAGACAGGAATCTCCATGGACTATGATGTTTGCGGATGACATTGTGATCTGTAGTGAGAGCAGGGAGCAGGTGGAGGAAAGTCTAGAGAGGTGGAGGTTTGCTCTGGAGAGAAGAGGAATGAAGGTTAGTCGCAGCAAGACAGAATACATGTGTGTGAATGAGAGGGATCCAAGTGGAACAGTGAGGTTACAGGGAGAAGAGGTAAAGAAGGTGCAGGATTTTAAGTACTTAGGGTCAACAGTCCAGAGCAACGGGGAGTGTGGAAAAGAGGTGAAGAAGCGTGTGCAGGCAGGTTGGAATGGGTGGAGAAAAGTGTCAGGTCTGTTGTGTGATAAAAGAGTACCAGCAAGAATGAAAGGAAAGGTGTACAGGACAGTAGTGAGACCAGTGATGTTGGATGGTTTGGAGACAGTTGCACTGAGGAACAGACTGGAGGAAGAGTTAGAGGTAGCAGAGCTGAAGATGTTGAGGTTCTCTTTGGGAGTGACGAGGATGGATAGGATCAGGAATGAGTACATCAGAGGGACAGCACATGTGAGATGTTTTGGAGACAAAGTTAGAGAGGCCAGGTTGAGATGGTTTGGACATGTTCAGAGGAGGGAGAGTGAATATATCGGTAAAAGGATGCTGAGCTTAGAGCTGCCAGGCAGGAGGCCGAGAGGAAGACCAAAGAGGAGGTTTATGGATGTAGTGAAGGAGGACATGAAGGTAGTCGGTCTGAGAGAAGAGGATGCAGGGGATAGGGCTAGATGGAGGCAGATGATTTGCTGTGGCGACCCCTGAAGGGAACAGCCGAAAGGAAAAGAAGACAGTTGTTTGGTAATAGTACTGTTACTCATACAATTTAGGTCAGCGATCCACATTTTAGTCTTTGAGTGTCAGTGCAGTTTAATAATTTCCTGATTTAACTTCATTAACTGGTATGGTAGGTGTGTTAAAGCACCAAATCGCCACACTGTACTGGGCTCATATACTGAGCACAGTTTCATATTGTAATATGAATCATCTTCCATACTTCTGATTTCGGATGGAATGTTATACATGTTATGCATATGCAAGTGTATGATTTGCTATTTTCATCACATTTTAAAAATGTTGTTTCTCTTCTTAGGCTGGGTGGAAAAGGAGACCTATTATTAAAGAAAGCCACTATACCTGCCACTATAACTACTACCTGCTGCCCACACCTTCACAATGTCCCAACCATTTCATTTCACCCATAGAGCTCAATATTAAACATTACGGACAGTAAATTGTATGTTAAATAAACATAAGATATCAATGGCATGTGTTGATTCTTATTTAAATATAGTCTTGAGGACTGATTGAGACTTGCATTAATGTTACAATATTTCATTTACATACAAACATTTGCATGCAAACAGAGAATTAGATTTAAAGATAAACATTACAAAAACTACATGTCTAGTTTTTCCAGTCTAAATATTTTCAATGATTTTGGGGAGGCAACAGACTCAAACAGCCTTATAATAGCTCATTGTTCTAGTATATTTTAAAGTGCTGGTAAATATTGGAATCATACTTTTAGTATGTAAGTCTGCGACTTACAATATGGCAGCATAGTAGCTCCCGTATCCTTTATCCTCTAACCCTGACCAAGATAAAGAGCTTAATGCAGCTGAAAGAATGAATATACTGCAATTAATTGCATTACTTACTTGCCTGGGGCCGGACTGAAGCAGCCTTCTATATTATTGTCTCCTCTGATTCAAACTTAAGTTCTTGAACAGCCAGTGCTGTTTCAATGGGTGGACAAAAGATCCCCATGCAACAGGGCCAGTGACAAAAAAAGGCCAGGAGTCTCACATTATTAGAAAGCAACACTACACATTAAGAGCCAGCGGGTGAAAACTTTTGAACAGGATGATCAGTGTAATTTGTTATTTCGTCTTCTGGAAATATCATGTAAATAAGTATGAGTAAAATATCATATGTAAATATCATATGTAGCATCAGAAGGGCAGTACTACATGAAAAAATAAGATCTTTAAACAAAATAATAACAAATTACACCAATCATCCTGTTTAAAAGTTTACATGCCCCTGGTTCTTAATTTATTGTGTTGCTTTCTTGAGCATCAGTGAATGCTTGCACCTTTTGTAATAGTTGTGTACGAGTCCCTCAGTTGTCCTAAGTGTGAAAAGATGGATCTCAAAATCATATAGCCAGTGTTGGAAAGGGGTCAAATATGCAGAAGATGCTGGAAAACCAAATAATGTGCAGGACCTGGAGGATTTTTCTGAAGAACAGCGGGCAGTTTAACTGCTTAGGATAAACAAGGGGGTCATGAACAACTATCACAAAACATACAACAGTCTGTGATCATCCAGGTAATAACGCACAATATTAAGAACCACAGGTATGTAAACTTTTGAACTGGTTCATTTGTGTAAATTCAGTTATTATTGTGTCTTGTGGACTATATGTAAACATTTATGTGAAATAGCTTATTCAGGGCAGCACTAAATAAAAAAACAAAATGCAATTTTAATGATCTCTCTCTTTTTTAATTATTAACATTTTGCGGATTCTGCAAGGGGTATGTAAATTTATGAGCACAACTGTAAATCATTGTTCTCATTAAGTGCACAAAATAGGATTTATATATTTCCTTTATTTTTACTATGACCCTCAGTAATGTGAAGAACTATGCATGTCATAAAATAACTACAAAAGTGTGGTACAGACCGCTTAATAGAATTCCTTTAATTCTTTCATTAAAGTCGGCTGTGTTTTTTTAAAAAAAATAATAATTGAGTTCCAAAGAAAAAAAGTTGTAGATGATTTTCATGATGCATAGTGTTAGGTAATGCGGCGAAAAGCGGATGCAAGTGCAGATAAAAATATTTTTATTAGGAACAGTCAGTTATCCAAATCGTGAAACAAGAGTGTAGTCAGAAAACAGGCGTGGGTCGGGCGATCTACTAATATGAACTGGACTAGGCAAGAATCGAAAACACGAGGCGGAAATAGGATCAAAACCAGAAACCACGAAACAAAGTCAGACGACTTGGTACGCGACCGTACACTAAGGAAACTGCGCTAATACTTCGCGTCGGACACAGACGCACAAGGGGTTTAAATAACAAACACAATAAAAGGTTAACACAAGACAGCTGAGACATATTAGGACACAACCAATGACAATACAGGGGCGGAGACAAGACATGAACCAAAGCAAAACACTCGTGGAGAAGTAAACAGAGTCAATGTCACTGAATCCGGAAGTTCGCCGCTCGCACGGCTCGCGATGGGGAATCATAACACATAGTAATAACATTTACACCTTTTTGTTATTTTATCACTATATAGTACTATTCAGACCGGATTAGTTTGACATATTGGGAGGTGAGGTAATGTTATCACTCATGTATCTCTGGGATTTTAGTCCCATCCGAATCTGTAATGTCAGTCATTATTACAGACTGTACATCCCCATATATTGGTAGATTATGCCTATTATTAAAGGACCTGTAGAAATAACCCCAGGTAAAATATATCCTGTTTAAATTGACATGGTGGTAGAGATTGTGTTATATCCAGAGAGAAAAGAGGGTTTTGTGCTTTTCTTTCAGTATAGAGACACTCCAAGAAGTGATCTTTTCTGTCATCTCTCAACAAAGCCAAGTATTAGCCAGGCTTTAGGCACGTTATTTGAGTTCCTATTGCATAACCTACATAAATGTTATGTACCTAAAATGATTAGGCCCAAACCCTACAACAAGTAAGGAATAAAATATGACTGGACATGATTGGTGTGATGTCACCCTGAAGTTGATTATTTACCAATAACAGCGTGTTCTGAAGTATTCCTCTTATAGCACAACAATTGCCAACAAATGTAATTTTTTATTTATTAAAGAATAAGAAAAAAAGCAGATTGTTACAGAGAAACCACAAAGCCCAATGTCCTACCTCCTTAGACTTTCCTGTGGCAAAAAAAGTTAAAGGAACATCCTCATGTCTGACCAAACCCTGACCTTGAACACTGTTACTGTAGAGAAATCTTATCCCACCTGAATAGTACTTATTTGATTGTTTCAATCCCCAGGTTTAGTCAGATTGTGAAAATTTGTTTCAACACATAAACACGCATTAATGGTATATGCATGGTGACTTATTTATTTATTTGTTTATTTATTTTAAGTTTTTGCCCACAATTCCAACTAACTGGATATCATAGTGTGGCTTACTGGGGCTAGAATAATGGTCATTAGAATAAACTAACTGGTCGTCAGGGTACATTGTGGCTCTATGTTGTGAGTAAAATGTAAATATACAGTAATTATCCTTTAAAAATAAACAGCTGTCTATGAAATACAACTAACAGAATGTAACACAGCAGTTACATTGTTGGTTGGTGGACTTATGTCTTTATTATTAGTAAAATCCCAGTCCATTTCTCTGTCATGTCTTATTATTCAATTGTTGTTATTTTTAAAGATTTCATAAAATTTTACATTTTACATGTTCTCCTAATTTTTTTAGGAGTTTGTGTAATTCTACCATTCAGCACTGTTTGATTCTGTTAGAAGAAAAAATTAGATACTTTAATGGTCTTGAAGATAAAATGCAGTTTTAAATATTTGTTAATTAAAAATGTATCTTATGTTTAATGTTTAACCATTGAATTTTGTGTGTTGTTCTTGTTTGTACCTCACATTAACATGCTATTTTCATCACCGCTGTTATGTACCATTTGACCCTGCTACATTTTCTCTCCTTGAATACACCATTCAAACAGTGCTCAACTTTGCATGTAACCTCATCTTTATAATATCATAGTATAGCCCTGACAACTCCTTCATCTTTCTCCATCCTTCTTAACAACTCAAGTCTTTTTCACAGTTTTGCTGTCCCCATTTTATTAGCTGATTTTCTGTCAGGTAGGACAGATCATTCCCTTCTTTTTGAACTCATAATATACCACACTATATATTATATTTTGCTGAGACATAACAATTACTGACTGTGTTCTACACTGTAATTATTTTGAACTAACCAAAACCAATATTCAGTTTTGTATGTGGTCACCTTTGAGGTCTCTTATCTGCCACTTCCACCAGCTCACCTGAAGAGGAGGAGTTTGGAGTACAGGTGGAAAATGGAGTTATACCTTGTTCAACCTTCATCCATACAGGAAGGTCATTTAAGGTACTCAATGACAAGAACCAAAGTACATACATATTTGTCCACAAACACATCATCCACATCCTAAATGTTCATAGTATAAACACTGAACTGTTCACAAATCTACGCTGTCCATATGAAGATGACACCATTTTGTATACAGTTGCTCTTACTATAGTGCAAAGAACAGTTTACAGTAAACGTTCTGCAGTAATGAGTGAATTTTAGGCTTTAATGTAATTAACTTCCTTAATGGCACCTAAAGTGTGTCAAAAGATCACAGCCACTCATGCCTCATAGTATGAAACAGCCAACTAAAATAAACTGACCAGTAAATGAGCTGGATAAATGAGCTGAATGTTGATATTAACACAGGCTGATTTTGATATAATAGTTCCCATCTATTTATTTTTTCTCTACTAAACTAACCCATCCATTACTAAATTGTTCAGTTGTTATAGTTCCATCAAAAATATATGAATTTCATTCCTGTCATCGGTACTTCCCCTTCCTATACATATAATAAATCTCATTAATAGATTAATAATATTGTTTTAAATTAATCTCATTCTCTATTTCTTTTCATTAAATATGCTTATTTTTGCATATAGCAAAAGCTAGCAATTAATTGTCATTGAGGACTTCATACGACCTACCTGTATAAACATCTTATGTATCTAAAATACTTTTAAATGTGTCCACAAAAAACTTACCCACTTCCTAGATGTCTTTGATTGGTTGTCATTGAGATGTTCAAATGACCTGCCTGTATGTTCCAGCTGTATCTGAATCTCCGCCTCTTCATCCAGGTGAGATGTTGGAGTATAAAGGCTGGCGAAACTGATTTTGAGACACAGAGACTCTAATGTCTCTCTGAAGAAAAAGGGAGTACAAGGGGGGATATTGATAGTTTTTGGTGAAGAATGGGGTTAGGAGTAAGTGGACTGTACCATTGTTCAGTGGCTTTTTCTTGTAATTGTACAGCTCTTCTAAACACTTTTGGAACTCTCTTGATTTTATTTTTAATCGTATTTTGACTTCATAATTGAAGTGTTCATTTTTTGTATGTTTACCATTTCTTTAAACATTTACACAGGCTGGGAATGATAGGTACAGGCTGGCGTCAACATCTGACGATGAGGGAAAAAGGAAGAAAGGAGGAAAGAAAGATAAAAAAGATCTGGAAGAACTGAAGAAAGAAGTGGACTTGGTGAGTAATTTCTCCAAAATAACAATTTCCAATAATGTCCAGCATGAGTGAAAACTGTTCTTTTCAACTTAACAATTGTTAAGATACTTAAATATGCAAGGTAACTAAAATATGTGCCACTTGTCTGAAAAGTACATTTAAAATGCTTTTGAAATAATTGTTCTACCATGCAGGATGACCATAAGTTAACCTTGGAGGAACTTCAGCGTAAATATGGCACTGATATCAATCAAGTGAGTAGTTTAAAGATGTAATACATTTGTGGATATATTTGATTTTACACAGAACATTAAGGGAACTTACAACATTTATATTTTAAACTCAGGAACAATCAAATAGATCTATGACAGCATTTGCTCACATTAACACTTAACTAATACTTCTTTCTTCATTAAGGGTTTGTCCAATTACCGTGCGAAGGAGATCTTTGAACGTGATGGACCGAATGCTCTGACACCTCCTCCTACAACTCCAGAATGGGTCAAATTCTGCAAACAGCTATTTGGTGGATTCTGCACACTGCTGTGGATTGGAGCTTTCCTTTGCTTTTTGGCTTATACAATACAGGTTTCCACAGAGAGTGAGCCTGTACATGATAACGTAAGAAATACAGTTTCATGTGGTTTGTAAAATCTTGACTCGCTTTTTACTTTACTCATTGTAAAACTTGGAACAGATGATTAAGAGGATGTGGCTCAATATATATTTCCCCTCTTTTAGTTGTACCTGGGTATTGTACTTGCAGCAGTGGTGATGGTCACAGGATGTTTCTCATACTATCAAGAAGCTAAGAGCTCAAAGATTATGGAATCCTTCAAGAAACTTGTTCCACAGGTATATGAACATATGACTTAATTGTATTGTGAATACAATTTTCACTTGCTGCACATGCACAAAAGTTACTGGAATTGGAAACATTGTGTTATAGCAAGCTCTGGTTATTCGTGATGGTGAGAAGAAGAGCATTAATGCAGAGGATGTGGTTGTTGGTGACCTTGTAGAAATTAAGGGTGGTGATCGAATTCCTGCTGATCTCCGAATTATTTCTGCACAGGGATGCAAGGTACGAGAGGAAGTAATCACTGATTGTCCTATAGGAAAGCCATTTTTAAATTGGACTTAACTCAAGTTTTTCCTTAACCTTTCAGGTGGATAATTCCTCCCTTACTGGTGAATCTGAGCCTCAAACCCGTACCCCTCAGTTTTCTAATGAAAATCCTTTAGAGACAAAGAATATTGCATTCCTGTCTACAAATTGTGTTGAAGGTACAAGAAAGCATGAAAACTGTCATTTATTTTGGATACAAAATAAAACGAAAATAAATTCAAATAAATAAAAAATGTAAATGTAAATAAAATTTAAACGTGTGATATGTTATGCAATTCTTCCTCAGGCTCTGCTACAGGCGTTGTAATCAACACAGGTGATCGCACTGTGATGGGTCGAATTGCTATCCTGGCTTCCAGCCTTGAAGTTGGACAGACACCAATCTCCATAGAGATTGAACACTTCATCCACATTATCACTGGTGTAGCATTTTTCCTGGGTGGAACCTTCTCCATCTTGTCCCTGATTCTTGGATATGGCTGGTTGGAAGCAGTCATCTTCCTCATAGGGCTCATTGTTGCCAATGTGCCTGAAGGTTTACTTGCCACAGTCACAGTAAGTAAAATTATTTAATATTATTTGAAATATGCTAGGCAATGCTAATTGTGTGCTTCTAATACTTGTGTAACTAGATTTGAGAAACACATTATTATTATTATTATTATTAGTAGTAGTAGTAGTAGTAGTAGTAGTAGTAGTAGTAGAGGTATTTCAAATGATTCTATAACTAAATAACTAAAATCGGCCAAGTGATATATGGCTATTTCTGCATTTTAAGACACAATAAGTAACTATAGAGTACTTGACAACATTACCATTGTTGCTGCTTATTGTGTCTTACAGATATATTTCACTTATGCCAAACATGGATGTGCATGTTATGGTGATATTAACATTGTTTATTCTTGAAACATTAGATAATTTGTCTGAGTCTATCATTTGCATAAAAGAAATTAACTAGTTTTCTGCATTTCATAGGTTTTTCTCAGTTTACACAACAAGAACAATACTCAGTTGTCACTTGATTATTGTAGGTGTGTTTGACTTTAACTGCCAAACGCATGGCCAAGAAGAACTGCCTGGTCAAAAATCTTGAAGCTGTAGAAACACTTGGCTCCACCTCCACTATTTGCTCAGACAAGACAGGAACACTGACCCAGAACCGTATGACTGTGGCACATATGTGGTTTGACAACCAGATTCATGAAGCCGATACCACAGAGAACCAAAGTGGAACCTCTTTTGACAGAAGCTCTCCCACTTGGTCTGCTCTTGCTCGTGTAGCTGGCCTGTGCAACCGTGCAGTCTTCCTTGCAGATCAAGCCGATGTTCCTATCCTTAAGGTATGTCTGTGCAAAAGTCACCACTAAACATTGTCACTGAAGCATAGTACAATGTGAATGTAATATTTGTATAAATATAGGTGATATCCAAACAACATTGGAAATAAAGCCACAAGCTCAAAGACCCTAAATCCAGGGCTTTATTTCTAAATTAGGTTAATGCTGGTTCTGGGGCATTGTAAAATTACTGTACAAAGTATTAATAATTGGAGACTTTCCAATGTCTTTCCAATGACTTTCCAAAACTTTACCCCTTTTCACAAGGCTGATGTTGTTATGCACCACCCACATAGCATTTATCAGACAATTCTGAGCAAACAAATGAGCAAAAGCAAACTAGCCAGGTGTGTATAGGCCTAGAGGATATTTTTTTTATTAGATTTTTTAAATTATTTACAAATAGCTGTACAATTATCAGAACTGTTTGATTAGCAAACTGCTAAAGTTAAATCATATAGTTTTATCTTATTTTGGGGAGTTGAGGGTTGAAAGCATTTGTAAGCAAATATTTTGTGTCATTTCACACTTTGCACATTTTGCAGAGAAACACCACTGGAGATGCATCAGAGTCTGCTCTATTAAAGTGTATTGAACTCTGCTGTGGCTCAGTGAAGGAAATGAGAGACAATTTTGCTAAACTTGCTGAGATCCCCTTCAATTCCACAAACAAATATCAGGTACTATGCTTTCATTCAATTTTTTGAATATTGACTATTGAAAGATACAAGAACTCTAACATTAACTGATCTGGTGTACAATAGTTATCAATCCACAAGAACCCCAATTCTTCAGAGACCAAGCATTTGCTAGTAATGAAGGGAGCTCCTGAGAGGATCCTGGATCGATGTTCAACCATTGTGATTCAAGGGAAAGAACAGCCGCTGGATGATGAGATGAAGGATGCTTTCCATAGCGTATATTTGAAACTGGGTGGTCTTGGAGAAAGAGTGCTAGGTAAGCCACATTAATGTACAGTTTTGACAATGACTTCTCCAGGTGTAATGTAGGCTATGCAAAGACAAATGGACAATTTTTTTTTTTTCTTGCAGGATTCTGCCATTATAGCCTCCCTGATGATCAGTTTCCTGAAGGATTTGCATTTGACACAGACACAGTGAATTTCCCTACTGAGAATCTATGCTTTCTTGGACTCATGTCTATGATTGATCCTCCTCGTGCTGCTGTACCTGATGCTGTAGCTAAGTGCAGGAGTGCTGGAATCAAGGTACTACCTTATTTCACTCTCATTTACATGTGTCATATGTTGGCAGCAGTCATAATATCAAAACCATGCTATTGTAATCCAAGTATTGTCTGTATTTTTAGGTCATCATGGTTACCGGTGACCATCCGATCACAGCTAAAGCCATTGCTAAGGGTGTGGGTATCATCTCTGAAAGCAGTGAGACTGTAGAAGACATCGCTGCTCGTCTGAACATCCCTGTAGAAGAAGTCAACCGGAGGTAAGCACAAACTGTAAATTGTCTGTGTATTTCTTCACTTTTATGAAATACTAAAGAAAATTGGCTTTGCAGGGATGCAAAGGCATGTGTGGTCCATGGTGGCGATCTAAAGAATATGAGCCCACAGCAGCTGGATGATGTCTTAAAATACCACACTGAGATTGTGTTTGCCAGAACATCTCCTCAGCAAAAACTCATTATTGTGGAAGGCTTCCAGAGACAGGTACCATAAAACTAAATTCTAGGGCAATAATTAGTTTAGCTGTTATAAAAACTTAAAATACAAAGACTGATGAATGTTTTATGTATCTTTTCTCTGCCTTCCAATAGGGTGCCATTGTGGCTGTGACTGGTGATGGTGTTAATGATTCTCCTGCTCTGAAGAAGGCTGATATTGGTGTAGCAATGGGTATTGCTGGGTCTGATGTCTCCAAACAGGCTGCTGATATGATCCTCCTGGATGACAACTTTGCTTCTATTGTTACTGGAGTAGAAGAAGGTATAGAATCTGAAACTGTAATTGCATTTTACAAGTAGTTCATGTGAAAACAGAATCCTCACATTGAAATTACATTGAATGTAATTATCTTACCAGGCCGACTGATCTTTGACAACTTGAAGAAATCCATTGCATACACACTGACAAGTAAAATCCCCGAGATGTCACCCTTCCTCTTCTTTGTTATTGCTGGCATTCCTCTTGCTCTGGGCACGGTCACTATTTTATGTATTGATCTAGGAACTGACATGGTGAGAAAGAGGAGATTTAATTATTATATGATTTCATCATATGCTATAGATAATGTATGTGTATAGGTGAGTAATTAATGTGGCTTTATATTAATCATACAGGTGCCAGCTATTTCTTTGGCCTATGAAGGTCCTGAGAGTGATATCATGAAGCGGCAGCCCAGAAATGCCCAGACAGACAAATTAGTCAATGAAAGGCTCATCAGTATGGCTTATGGGCAAATTGGTAAGCTAACTTTTTGCCTAACACATTTGTCATAAGTCTAAGCATGGTTTATTGCTCACAGATGATTTCATAGTCATAAGTACTGTTGCATAATGAAGGAAATAAATACTGCGAATTGTGAGAATTGTGACAAAATTAAAGATTTTTTCACGTGACGTGGTACATATTCATCTATACCAAAGTAAAATGCATTTATTAAAGTTATCACCAAATTACCCAGTTTTGTGTAGCATAGAATCATTTCCACAATTTAACCACAATTATTATTTTTGTGGACGGCATGGTGGCTTGGTGGGTATCATTCCTGGCTCACAGCTCCAGGGTCCCAATTTGATCTTGAGTTTGGGTTACTGTCTGTATGGAGTTTTGAATGTTCTTCCCATGTCCCATGGTTTCTTCCAGTTTCCTCCAACCACCAAAAAACTTGTATGTTAATTGGCTATACTAAAATTGCCCCAACATGTGAATTTTTGTGTGCATGGGGCCCTGTAATGTAATGTGGTGCCCCATTAAAAGTTATAATCCCCTCTCACGCCCAGTATTAATGGGAAGGACTCTGGATCGCAACCCTGACTAGGATAAAGCGCTTGCTGAAGCTGAATGAATCAATATAAAGTTCATTTTGAGTTTGATTTGCTTTCTTTTGTAGGGATGATGCAAGCAGTTGGAGGATTCTTCACTTACTTTGTAATCCTTGCTGAGAATGGATTCCTGCCCTTGTTTCTGATTGGACTGCGTGTAAATTGGGATGATCCATATAACAATGACCTGGAGGACAGCTATGGCCAGCAGTGGGTATGTAATATATATCAGTGTGATCAAGAATTAAAGACTAGGAAGGTCTCATTTGGTGAACCTCTAAGTGTTTGGGTTTGTTTTGTTTTTGTTTTTTTGTTTTTTTCAGACTTATGAGCGCAGAAAAATTGTGGAGTACACATGCCACACTGCTTTTTTTGTCAGTATTGTAATTGTACAATGGACTGACCTAATCATCTGTAAGACGAGGACAAACTCACTGATACACCAGGGCATGCGGTATGTATAACAGAAATTATATCAAGCTATCAGAGTAAATAAAGCATTTTATTGTAATTCCTATTTCATCAATGCAGTATAGACTGTGAGGGATTTCATTCATCTTTCATTAAACTTTCTTTAGAAACAAAGTGCTTAACTTTGGCCTCTTGGAGGAAACAGCTTTGGCTGCATTTCTGTCATACTGTCCAGGCATGGATGTTGCTGTTAGAATGTATCCACTTAAGTAAGTTCTTTTTTTTCCCAAATAAAGTTGTTTTTTCCTCAGAAAAATGGTCATGGTCAGAAGATACAGAAGAAATTTGACTGCTTCCTTTATTTTGGATGTGTTGTAATATGATGTTTGTATGATCTAATGATGGTAGTCACATATTTCAATTGCAGTATGTCCTAAGTTCATTGTGCAGACAAATAACAATCTAAATCCAAAATCTAACCCTACCTCATCCACACACTTGATCATTACAGCTGTAATGTCCACTGTCCATCTCTTTTAGACCATGGTGGTGGTTATGTCCTGTGCCTTATTCACTCCTCATCTTCATCTACGATGAGGTCAGAAAATACTACCTTCGGCGGAACCCAGGAGGTAAGAACAGGCATCACCTACGTTATCTGCTTTTCAATAGATTACAGTAAATGCAGATTCAATGGTAAATAAATATAGAAAAAGAAATCACACACATACTATTTTTGTGAAATCGATTTCATGAAAATCTGTGATTCCATGATAAAGGGGCATTCTCTCATTTTTGTTTCCCCTTTTTTAGGTTGGCTAGAAAAAGAGACATACTATTAAATCACAATGACCCCTCTGCTATGAACACGCCCACAGTCAATCATTGTGCAATGCTGAAAAAAACATTTTTATTTATACAATAAATATCAGACCTCAACTCATAATATGTGTATGATGTGTTTATTATATTTCATTCTTACATGATAAAACATTATTATCCAGAAATAAAATCATGTCTCTGCCTATATATGTAGCCCTCAATGCTAGACTGCTAGTCTGACTGTCTATCTTTAGCCACATGAAGTAATACAAAAAGAGAAGGGACCTATTTCATGCAACCACAGCAGCAGTAACAAACACTGCATACTTGTTTCCAAAAGACAAGCATAATAGTACAGTACAGTGCAAAATGTGTCATAACAAACTCATAACTGTGCATAAGTGTCTCTTATTTGGATGAAACATATCAGAACAAGTCATGTGCTCCAAAGAGAGTGAATCACTATGGCTGTGCCAAAAACTGGTTGAGAGAGTAGTGTGCGGAAGATTAAACTGCTGACACAGCAATAACATATGTTAATTTAGGCATGTCAATCCAAGAAAGTCCTGATTTCTTGAAATTACTTACAAACTTATCTACCTAGTGTATTGATTGCTGTCATAAAATAAAATTTCAACTACAGTTTAGCAAACCAATTAGATAAGAAGCAATAGCCTGTATCTGATAACGTGATTATAGTGGCTATTAGATGAGGCTTCTGTTCTACAAGAGTGTGTTGCTTTCTGTCACTGCAGTAGTTAAATCATCTCATATATATATATATATATATATATATATATATATATATATATATATATATATATATATATATATATATATATATATATATGTATTGGTGGAGCTATGATCATAATATGATAATCATGCAAAATACCCTGGAACTGAAGCAGGCCTTTAAGGTCTCTTTATTACTTAACATTCCCCCACAGGGGACATTGTCCTGTTCTAATGGCAGGGGAACATGATTGTTTCCACGGCAACACATTTATAGGTTAGAGCCTGCAGTGTGTAAATATTTGATATTTTTAGCATTCACTTTCTATATATGTAAGTTACACTTGACTGGTCAGTTAATAAACTCTTAAGATGTAAACTCAACAATTAAAAATATATTTTGTTACTCTAGCTTGGTAAACATTACTGAATATACACTGTATAGCATAGCAAATGAAAGCAGCTCAGCTAATGTATATTTAAAATTGTCACCATAATGCTGAATTAATTTATTTACATTTTTATGTGAAATTCAAAAGAACTTTTTTTTTTTTTTTGCAAAACGGAACTTCTACAAAGCCTAACTAAGAAGTATAACATAACTGTTTTTCTTCTACTGTCATTGCTTAAATTGGCTGAAAACGCCGTAAAAGTATTCACTTTATAAAGTGCACTACAGCAGAAGCAGACCTCTCACTGCCGCAGACTCCACCTACTCCATGTTACCATGGCAAAAGAACCAGACGTCACGAGAAAAAGGTATATAAGAGTGGAACTGCGCGCCGCCGCAGGTCGGTGCGTGTCCGTGTGGAGTGACACGTGTGGCCGGGACGCAATCAGGGCGCCTGTATCAAGTCACCGTGAAGTTTTATTTTGTGACTTTTAATTAATTTTTTTTTAACTGTTTGGTTTGAATAGACATTATTTCTCGTCTTTATTTAAACCCCCAAGAGGTAAAATGGGACGCGGAGTAAGTGTATGATTAGCATTTTTTATTCAATACATATATTTTAATGAAAAGAAAATGCATTTCGTTAAACATAATAAGCTACTGTATTGATCTGTTATTGGTAAACAGATCATTGAGAGTGTAGATGCCTTCTTCAGACAGGACTTCCGCAGTTATTTCAGTCGTTGGATTTAGGGTTGGACTAATGTAGAGTTTGCCATATTTAAAATATAACGGTATTTATATGTAAAGAGCAACAGGTTCTGGTGTTCTCGTGTAAGAAAGTGTACTTGAATGTACTGTTGTTAGGTAGAATGGCCAGGTTCAGTACAGATTATTAGTGTAGCGGTGAAAGTTTTTCTGAGATGGCGGCGAGGTTCCTTTGGCCTATTTGAATGCGGGTTGAAGGAAAGGGAGTCTTGTGATCACGGAAATCACCTCTTCTGAATCTTTTAGTCGACACGGTGTGACAAATCTTTACAGAGGAGTTTGGAAATGTTGATCAGGTTTTCCATAATATAACTTGCCATATTGATTCTGACTTCCATGCGACACGTTTTGAAAGGTAGGGAATGGAAATTTACCAGAAACGCTTATGGGCTTCACTGAGCCTTCGGGAATCGCACAATTTCGTTTTCTCGACGCAAACCGTAAGCAGTTTCCTCCCCTGACCAGACTGATGCAACAGTGTGGGCTGCCCATTATCCTGTGTTTCATAATTGTAACCTGCAATTTTAAGCTGACGCTGGCAAAGCGCGTTTTCCTGTCTGCTTCAGTATGTGAACGTTGGGGTAGGAGACGTGGAGCCATCATGTCTCCTCCTTTATACCGCCCCTCACCCACCCATCATGCCGCAAGAAACCATACACAATGCGTTCATTTTATAGGGTTTCTCATTACTTAAATAGGGTGGTTATTACAAGCGGGAAAGTGTCTTACGCTACACCCCTTGTTTGTTTGTTTGTTTGTTTGTTTGTTTGTTTTAAACGTTGTATTCGTTTCTGTTCAGTGTTTTTAATATACAAAAGGTTTGACAAACAGCATCGCCAACACGATTCAATTACACGTTCACCGGCAGGCCATCTTTGAGATGTGGTTTGGTGCATTGAACAACGCCCCCCTTCCTCCCTTTCTCTCCGCTACAACCCCCCCACCAGCTGATGCCTTTCCTCACAGTGTGTGTTAAGATGAAACGCTTCGCTTAGTCACAATGATTATGAATGTTCTTTTCCAGTCATGGCTGAAAGAGCAGGCATAGTAAGGGTTAAACTAACAATTCCGTTTGAAGTAAAAAAAAAAATAAATAAATAATGAAATTTGCCACAGGCATTTTCATTTGTCTAAATGAACAAATTCTGGCAGCAGCTTAGCGTTAGGAACAGGTGTTTGGGCACAGCTGTGTTCTCTCATGTCCCTTCCCCTTTTTTCCTTGAGTGTTTACGCAAAGCTTACGATCATCATGATGTCGCTCCAAAGAGTTTAACATTCTTTCCATTCAGCAGTCTCTACTTGTGAGACCCTTGTGTTACAGGCATTCTCGTCACCACAAGAGAGAGGAGCGGCCGCCCACCTCTCTGTGGAGGCTGGCTTAGCTGTTTCCTTTTTTGGTGTTTGGCCTAAAGGAGCAGATGCAGTGTGGCGTAACATGTTTCTCCCTGCATATCTGATTCTGCTCTGCTGCTGTTGGGGAATTTTGTGAACCTTGTGGAATGGTTTGCCATTATACAGTATTCTTTTTTTTTTTTCTTCTTTAAATGTGGCTTGCAACCCCCCTGCCCCCCCCCCCCTAAAATGAAGAGTGTTAAATATAACACGTGACTTCACCTTTCGAAATGACTAGAGGTGTGGCTCTAGTGCCCCTGGGGGGAGGGGGGTAATGGTGCACATGCACATTGTACAGATATCAGAGAAAGATACATTGTTTCATGAAATGATCTTTCACATGCTGTATTTAATACAACCACAGATATATAACCAATTAATAATTTATTAAATGTATCTACTAAAAAGACAAAGTTAAAATGAAAGATTTAAGAAGAGAGAAGTGGAAGGAATCTTATAGTACTGATGTTCTTGAACTAGTATAATGGTCATGCATTTATGTATGGTCACATTTTCAGTGTTAAAACCCAAGTTAGCTGGCCCTGATAAGCCTATGTTTAAGAAATGTTGGATGTCAGACAGCGTCGCGTGAGTGACTCACTCAGTTTTTGTGCTGTGTTCTGCACCAGTAGCATTAGATAGCCCTCGTCAGTGCTGATTGAGCCTGATGAATCAGTGTGTATGGCTGGTTAGGGATTGAGTTCTCTGATTGGCTGATCAGCAAAGCTAATAGAGAAGAGACATCAAAGCAAGCATTGCAAGCACATGACATTTCTCAAGAGAGCACAAAGTATCTAGTTCGTTATTTCTGTCTAGTTCAAGTGATTGAGCACACACCACACAAAACACTAAGACAAACAGTAGGATAAATAACTTTTTGTTGTGTTGGGTTGTGATACTGTTGAGTGTTTTGATGTATTTGCTTACAAATACAGACTGTTATCACCTGGTATAGGATATTTCCTTTCATGCTGGTGAAAAGTGTTTTGTGCATGCTGGCAGACACATGACACCGATAAGACAATGGACAGTAAGACAAAAAACAACCTAGAATAATTTAAAGTTGTTGATGACTGCAAACCTATTGGTCTTTAGATTAGAGCTGAGCAATGTGAGTATGATTTTATATTATAAGCATTTGTTGCAATATGCTCTTCTGAAAGTATTGAAGATATTATCAATGCTTCCAACAGCAGGTTTTGGTTTGTTTTTTTTTTTTGTCTAATTTGGTACTCTTGTGACAAAACTTTAAAAAAAATCTATTTATAGACCTTTCATTTTGTTTACCCAATTAACTAACTAATGACATGGCTTGTCATTTTAAAAAAAAAAGTTGATAACAAAAACAGAAGATTTTCCCCCTACATGAAATTCTCCTGTGTTCAGAGTCCACACTAGTCAAAAGTGGTAACCTGATTTGTACTGATTAGGCTGTGTTTTGTTTGGTAGGGTCACTACCCAGTACAAATTCTCTTAGCCATAATGTAATCATTAATTATTATGCACTAAAAGGTAACTCTGGTCACAATTCATTCATGTTAGTTGCTTTTCAGGACCTTTGTAAGCAAGGAATTTTTTATTTTTATATTTTATCTAACTGGACCTTTATACATTTTAGTTTAAATCCCTTGATTTATCCCGTATCTACTTCAGGTCTGTTCAATCTGTGTATTACCTTGTCTAATTCCAAAGTGTGCTCACATTCATATTCATGCCTAATTTATAAATGAGGAGCTAAAATGTCTGTAGCTCTGCATAAGGAAAATGCTAAATCGTGTTATGGGCACTCTGTTCTCAGAATCTTCACTTGTGTCAACATAGCCAATTTGTTTTTAAAGGTGTCTTCTAAAGCAAAATCTCTCACATTTGGACCTAGTAGGATTTTAAGGCCATGAGACATGGAAGTTTTTGTTTTTTGCTGGACTGCCTGGCAGAAGAGGCATTTTCACTCACTGTTGAAGTGTGCATAAGGAAGGAGTCTAGCTACAGTAAGAAAAAGGGACTATGTGGTCGGTCAGATTTAAGAGAACATATTGGGTATATTTTACCTAAAGTTTCTCATTTAAATGTGATTTCATTGCTCATACTAAATTTAATTTAAACAAGTTTCTAATTACTAGATTGAATTATGTGCGAGTGAGTTAATTACGAGTGGGTGATCGATTCATGTAGTATTAACATGATCCAGTTACATTGCACGGATGTTAGCACTGACTACACAAAATAACTGTAGTATTAAACTAATGTGATTAAAGCTTGTGTGGTACAATAGTGCAGCGGTAAATGTTGGTGTCTCACCACCCCAGAAATCCAGGTTTGGTCCTGTGCTGGCGTGAGCAATTTATTCAGGGTTTTGTAAATACACTCTCAAATTATGTTCGATGTACAAACACAAATTGTGTTAATGTAACAGTTCATTCTTATGGAACCAATGTACAGTATCTCACAAAAGTGAGTACACGCTTCACATTTTTGTAATTATTTTTATTATATCTTTTCATTGAACAACACTGAAGAAATGACACTTTGCTACAATGCAAAGTAGTGAGTGTACAGCTTGTATAACAGTGTAAATTTGCTGTCTCCTCAAAATAACTCAACACACAGCCATTAATGTCTAAACTGCTGGCAACAAAAGTGAGTACACCCCTAAGTGAAAATGTCCAAATTGGGCCCAAAGTGTCAGTATTTTGTGTGGCCACCATTATTTTCCAGCACTGCCTTAACCCTGTTGGGCATGGAGTTCACCAGAGCTTCACAGGTTGCCACTGGAGTCCTCTTCCACTCCCCCATGACGACATCACAGAGCTGGTGGATGTTAGAGACCTTGCGCTCCTCCACCTTCCATTTGAGGATGCCCCACAGATGCTCAATAGGGTTTAGGTCTGGAGACATGCTTGACCAGTCTATCACCTTTACCCTCAGCTTCTTTAGCAAGGCAGTGGTCCTCTTGGAGGTGTGTTTGGGGTCGTTATCATGTTGGAATACTGCCCTGCAGCCCAGTTTCCGAAGGGAGGGGATCATGCTCTGCTTCAGTATGTCACACACCATGTCACAGACCATGACACACCCCACCACCATGCTTGACTGTAGGCAAGACACACTAGTCTTTGTACTCCTCACCTGGTTGCTGCCACACACGCTTGACACCATCTAACCAAATAAGTTTATCTTGGTCTCATCAGACCACAGGACATGGTTCCAGTAATCCATGTCCTTAGTCTGCTTGTCTTCAGCAAACTGTTTGTGGGCTTTCTTGTGCATCATCTTTAGAAGAGGCTTCCTTCTGGAATGACAGCCATGCAGACCAATTTGATGCAGTGTGCGACGTATGGTCTGAGCACTGACAGGCTGACCCCCCCACCCTTTCAACCTCTGCAGCAATGCTGGCAGCACTCATACGTCTATTCTGCAAAGCCAACCTCTGGATATGATGCTGAGCACGTGCACTCAACTTCTTTGGTTGACCATGGCGAGGCCTGTTCTGAGTGGAACCTGTCCTGTTAAACCGCTGTATGGTCTTGGCCACTGTGCTGCAGCTCAGTTTCAGGGTGTTGGCAATCTTCTTATAGCCTAGGCCATCTTTATGTAGAGCAACAATTCTTTTTTTCAGATCCTCAGAGTTCTTTGCCATGAGGTGCCATGCTGGACTTCCAGTGACCAGTATGAGAGAGTGTGAGAGTGATAACACCAAACACACCTGCTCCCCATTCACACATGAGACCTTGTAACACTAACTAGTCACATTAAACCGGGGAGGGAAAATGGCTAATTGGGCCCAATTTGGACATTTTCACTTAGGGGTGTACTCACTTTTGTTGCCAGCGGTTTAGACATTAATGGCTGTGTTGAGTTATTTTGAGGGGACAGCAGATTTACACTGTTATACAAGCTGTACACTCACTACTTTACATTGTAGCAAAGTGTCATTTCTTCAGTATTGTCCCATGAAAAGATATAATAAAATATTTACAAAAATGTGAGGGGTGTACTCACTTTTGTGAGATACTTTCGTGTGTGTATATATGTATGTATATATGTATGTATGTATGTATATATGTGTGTATGTATGTATATATGTATGTATATATGTATGTGTGTGCAACAATTTTATTATTATTGGTGCCCTTTTAGTCAATTCTTCTTCCCTTTGCCTGGAAGATCTAACCATGACCCATTTTAAGCTTTCTGGCAGAGGCAGTCAGGTTTTCATTTAAAATCTGTTGATATTTGATAGTCCATGATGCCATGTATCCTAACAATGTCCAGGTCCTCTGGCAGAAAAACAGCCCCAAAACATTACAGAGCCACCACCATATTTAACCATGAGCATGAGCTACTTTTCCATATGGCGACCTCTCTGTGTGCACCAAAACCACCTCTGGTGTTTATTGCCAAAAGCTCTATTTTAGTTTCATCTGACCATAGAACCCGATCCCATTTGAAGTTCCAGTAGTGTCTGGCAAACTGAAGATGCTGAAGTTTGTTTTTGAATGAGAGTAGAGGCTTTTTTTCTTGAAACCCTTCCAAACAACTTGTGGTGATGTAGGTGACTTCGGATTATAGTTTTGAAGACTTTCTGATCTCAAGACGCAACTAACACTGCAATTCTCCAGCTGTGATCACTGGAGATTTGTTGGCCACTCGAACCATCCTCTTCACATTGCATTGACACAGTATAGACACACATCCAATTCCAGGTTAATTTATAACATTTCCAGTTGACTGGAACTTCTTAATTATTGCCCTGATGATGGAAATGGGCATTTTTAATGCTTGTGCTATTTTCTTATAGCCACTTCCCATTTTGTGAAGCTCAACAACCTTTTGTCGCACATCACAGCTATATTCCTTGGTCTTACCCATTGTTATGAATGACTAAGGGAATTTGGCCTATGTTACCTCATATTTATACCCCTGTGAAACAGGAAGTCATGGTTGAACAATTTCCTGTTCCTGGTCACCCAGGTGTGTTAAAAAAAAAATGCAAAATATCAGTGGGAATATACTGAAAATATATTTTTCTCATATGAATTAATAGGGGTGCCAATAATTGTGGCACACCTATATTTAAGACATATATTTTTTTGGATAAACCTGTGTTGTGTTTGCAATTGTTTGATATCCATGAGAGCAGAGTATTTTTGTGAATTTTTTATTATTTTTTTTTGAACAAAATAACAAAAGGTTAAACAATAGACAATTTTTCACAGCCTTCTTTGCTCATATTTACCAAGGGTGCCAATATTAGTGGAGAGCACTGTATATATTTATTTTTTGACATACTCTAAAAATTGGAAGACCGTAAATGGATAGCTCACCCAAAAATGAAAATTGTCATCAATTACTCACCCTCATGTCGTTCCAAAACCATAAGACTTTCATTCATTTTTGGAACACAAATGAAGACATTTTTAATGAAACCTGGGAGATTTCTGTCCCTCCATTTACAGTCCAGTAACCAAAACATTCAAGCTCCAAAAAGTTCATAAAGACATTGTAAAAGTAATCCATGTGACTCCAGTGGTTTAATCCCGATTTTATGAAGTGATAGAAATGCTTGGTGCAAGAGAACCATGACAAATGCGTGTTGTGTTAACGCGAGAGCAAATGTTTTTTTTTTTTGTTTTGTTGTTGTCAAGACCAGACAAAGAAAAGATTGTTCTATGTGACTCAGTTTGTGTATAGCATCCACTTTTCCTCTGCTGTAAACAGTGCAACTCTCTCGATACAATGGGACCAGGAAGTGCTGCACTGTTTACAGCAGAGGAAAAGTGGACACTGTGCACAAACTGAGTCATATAGAACAATCTTTGTAACAAAGATGTCTGCAGATTTCGACATAGAGGAGGACATTTTCTTTTTTTTTTTTTTTTTTTTTTCTTGTTGTCCACTTGACAAAAAGCATCTGCTCGCGCGTCAACACATGCATGCATCATGGTTCTCCTGCGAACGCATGTCGGAGATCTATGCGGAAGTGAAGATATTTTGTGGAGAGCGTATCCAGCTTAACAAATTACTCTAGTAATAAGAAGCAGAGATTCAGGAAAGAATTGCTGCAAACCTTGAATATGCCAGTTAAGGCCCGTTCACACCAAGAACGATAGCTATAAAGATAACTATATTAATGTCCACACCAGCGCACAATATCATTCTAAGTGCGTGCTGCAGTTATGTCGTCTGCTACTTTAAATGCTCGAGCTCTTTAAAGCAGGATAGATTCTGATTGGCTGTCATTGTTTATCGTTAATCAGCTGGAAAAAATAGTTCTGAAAGTGATTCCAATGATATAATTTCTTTGTGCCGTTATCGTTGGAGTTGTGGTGTGGATTCTGCTATTCTTTTATAATTAGAATGATTTTTTGAACTATATCATTATGGTTGTAGTTATCGTCCTTGGTGTGAATGGGCCTTTAGACTTGTGATTTTCCTTGTTCAGAAATGGAGCCAAACTGCTCAAATGTTTCGTTACACAACTGTTTTGTTTAAACAAATAAGTCTGAATATGCCCTAGTTACAACTTGCAAAAACAGTCCTGAACTTTACCATGTGCTGATGGTGGCACTTTTATTTGTTTTGCTATTTTGCATTGTCATTTATCAAGATGCTTTTTTTCTTATTTATTTAAGGAGTGGGTGGTTTTTATTCTCATGTGGGTCATAGCAGGTGACAAATATGAAGCTCGTGAGCTAAGCCCATGATGTGGTTTTTTTATTGTTTTTTTTTATTGTTTTTATATATATATATATATATATATATATATATATATATATATATATATATATATATATATATATATATAAATTTATTTTGTTGTAAGGTTTTTGTAATGAGCTGAATTCTAAGCATGCTTGTTTGGTCTATTACAGGAAGGTCGGGAACAGTATGAGCTGGCAGCCACTTCGGAACAGGGGGGCAAGAAATCCAAGCCCAAGGGCAAGAAGGATAAGGATAAGGATATGGATGAACTTAAAAAGGAAGTGGACTTGGTGAGTAATCTTCTGGCACATGTATGAAACTTTTTGGTCAAATTGTTTAATTGTTACAATCTAAAAGATTTTTTTTGCAAATACAAAAAACTTTATAGGATGATCATAAGCTGACTCTTGAAGAGCTTAACAGGAAGTATGGCAGCGATCTTACCAGGGTAAGCCTAATTTTTTCTGTAAATGTCAGATATGACAAATTCTAGTAGAACATCACCTTAAGGTTCCATATTAATTTATTTTTTTATTCTATGTTTTGGGTTTAACTATATATTTTCCTTACTAGGGATTGACTGCTGCTCGTGCAAAAGAGATCCTTGAACGTGATGGACCAAATGCTCTGACCCCCCCTCCCACCACCCCAGAATGGGTCAAATTCTGCAAACAGCTCTTTGGTGGATTCTCCACTCTTCTGTGGATTGGTGCTATTCTTTGTTTCCTGGCATATGGAATTCAAGCAGCTTCAGAAGACGAACCAGCAAATGATAATGTAATGATATTTATTTTAAAAAAATAAATTTAAAAATAGATTGGAAGCATGTTACATGCAAAGATGATTAATCCCCGTTTCTTTCAACCTCTGTCTCACTGCCTTACAGTTATACTTGGGTATTGTGTTATCTGCAGTAGTTATGATCACTGGTTGCTTCTCATACTATCAAGAGGCTAAGAGCTCAAAGATTATGGACTCCTTCAAAAATCTCGTTCCTCAGGTACTGAAAATTGTATCTTCATTCCCATTTCAAACTTGTAGAACCCATTGTGTTGTTCTTTATTATGTTGATGCTTTGTTGTTTAGCAAGCCTTGGTCATCCGTGATGGTGAGAAAATGAGCATCAATGCAGAGGATGTGGTTGTAGGAGACCTTGTGGAGGTTAAGGGTGGAGACCGAATTCCTGCTGATCTGCGTATAATTTCTGCCCATGGGTGCAAGGTGAACATGACTTAACTGTAGTGAAGTGGAAAATGACAGCCTCATATCTACCTAACTCTTAATTGTGACTTATTTGAGGCCTTCCTCCTTTTTAGGTGGACAATTCCTCACTCACTGGCGAATCTGAGCCCCAGACACGTACTCCAGACTTCTCTAATGAAAATCCCTTGGAAACTAGGAACATTGCTTTTTTTTCTACAAATTGTGTAGAAGGTACAGTTCTGTTCCATAGTCATAATTTTGAGTATATATTTATGTATATTTCAGCATAAACTGCTCACCTTATTCACCAAACGTTTTTGTGTTGTTATTAATAATTTTGTATTATATTAAATATTTGTTTTCCCTTTAGGTACAGCTAGAGGTATTGTCATCAACACCGGTGACCGCACTGTGATGGGCCGTATCGCTACTCTTGCCTCTGGTCTGGAAGTTGGCCGAACCCCCATTTCTATTGAGATTGAGCACTTTATCCACATTATCACTGGTGTGGCTGTCTTCCTTGGTGTGTCCTTCTTTATTCTGTCACTGATTCTTGGATACAGCTGGCTAGAGGCCGTCATTTTCCTCATTGGTATCATTGTTGCAAATGTGCCAGAGGGTCTCTTGGCTACTGTAACTGTAAGTACCACTTTAAACATGAGTATTGAAATACTGTAGTTATGTACTACAACCCCAATTCCAAAAAAGTTGGGATGCTGTGTAAAATGTAAATAAAAACAGAATGCAATGATTTGCAAATCTCAAACCGGTGTTATTCGCAATAGAACATAAACGGATATCAAATATTTAAACCGAGTAAATGTGCCATTTTAAGAAAAAAAATAAGGTAATTTTGAATTTGATGGCCGCAACACGTCTCAGCGACAAGTTGGGATGGGGGCAACAAAAGGCTGGAAAAGTAAGTGTTATACTAAAAAGAAACAGCTGGAAGTTAATTGGAACAATTTCAGGATAATGTTCCTCAACGTAAAATTGTGAAGACTATGAATATCTCATCATCTGCAGTACATAATATCGAAAGATTCCGAGAATCTGCAGAAATCTGTGTGCAAGGGACAAGGGTGAAAATCAATATTGCATGCCCATGATCTTCGGGCCCTCAGGCAACACTGTATTAAAAACAGGCATAATTCTGTAATGGAAATCACTGCATGGGCTCAAACACCTCCAGAACTCATTGTCTGTGAACACAGTTCGCCGTGCCATCCACAAATGCAGGTTAAAGCTCAGGTTTAAAGAGTCAAAGTAAAAGTTTAGCAAGGTGGTGAGAGAAGCTAAACAGCTGTACTCTGAGAAACAACAGTAGCAGTTCTCGGCCAATGACTCTGCTTCTGTCTGGAAAGGGCTTGAACAGATCACAAATGACTTGCGTCTGGCCAACAGCCTGAACGATGTCTACTGTCACTTTGAAAGACAATGGGACAGTCCTGACACCATCCCCTGCGACATCAATCATCAGCTTCACCTCCAGCCCAACAGCTTCACCATCACCACCACAGTTGGGGCTGGGGCCTCTCCACAGCTGCACACTTCCCTCCCCCACCATAAACAACTCTCTCCCCTGCAAAGCAGCTGGGCCAGTCTCTATCTACCCTGAAGGTACTATCAGCTGTCTCCTGTGCTTACAGACATCTTTAACACCTCACTGGAGATGGGCCATGTTCCAGTCTGCTTCAAAACCTCCACTATCATCCCTGTCCCAAAAAAAAACTCAGGATCACAGGACTAAATGATTACAGACCTGTCTCTCTGATATCTGTGGTAATGAAGTCCTGTGAGCACCTCATGCTCTCCCACCTCAAATCCATCACAGACCCTTTCCTGGACCCCCTGCAGTTTGCCCACAGAGCCAACAGGTCTGTAGATGATGCAGTTAATATGGCCCTCCACTTCATCCTCTAGCACCTGGATTCCTCAGAAACCTATGCCAGGATCCTGTTTGTGGATTTCAGCTCTGCTTTCAACATGGTCATCCCGGCTCTGCTACAGGACAAGCTCTCCCAGCTGAGTGTGTCTGATTCCACCTGCAGGTGGATCATAGACTTCCTGTCTGACAGGAGGCAGCACGTGAGACTTGGAAAACCTCAGTCGATGGGAAAACCTCTCTCAGTCGATACTGTGGACTCCTTCCACTTCCTGGGAACCATCATCATCCAGGACTTCAAGTGGGAGATGAACATCAGCTCTCTGATTTTAAAAAAAAGCACACTAGGGGATGTACTTCCTGCAGCAGCTGAAGTTCAGCCTACCGAAGACAATGATTGTGCACTTTTACACCTCCATCATTGAGTCTATATACTCGCCTCCTCCATCACTATCTGGTACACTGCTGCCACTGCCACCCCTTCATGACCTGTACACTTCCAGGATCCTGAAGCAGGCAGTTAAGATTGTGGCTGACCCCTCTCACCCTAAACACAAACTTTTTGAGGCACTCTCCTCCAGCAGGAGGCTGCAGTCCATTAAGACCAAAACCTCACACCACAAAAACGGTTTATTTCCATCTGCAACTGGCCTCATTAATAATACCCAGGACCCACCATGGTCTCCTATCCGCCTCCATGAACATTACACTTTGTTATTAAAAGAAAAAAACTATTTTTTTCATGTTACATTAATGCACACAACTCAGACTGCTATATAGCACCTTCTTACTTCAAACTGTGAGCATTTTATAGCTTTCTCTCTCTTGCATTATTTTACCTTGCAAATGTTTTTTTGTACCTTGCAAGTGTATTTATTAATATTTTTATTTCTTGTATTTTGCTGTTATTGTTAAGCACCAGTACACCAAGACAAATTCCTTGTACATGTAAACCCATGGTACTTGGCAATAAAGGTGATTCTGATTCTGAACTGGGTTATTGGAGTTCTAATCAGTCCCTTATTATCCCTGTGCACAGGTGTGTTTGACTTTAACTGCCAAGCGTATGGCAAAGAAGAACTGTCTGGTAAAGAATCTTGAAGCTGTAGAAACACTTGGCTCCACCTCCACTATTTGCTCAGACAAGACAGGAACTCTGACCCAGAACCGTATGACTGTGGCACATATGTGGTTTGACAATCAAATTCATGAAGCAGATACCACAGAGAACCAAAGTGGAACCTCTTTTGACAGAAGCTCTGCCACTTGGGCTGGCCTGGCTCGAATTGCTGGCCTCTGCAATCGTGCAGTCTTCCTTGCAGATCAAGATAATGTTCCTATACTTAAGGTATCGTTTATAAGCACACAGTATGCAAAACACATTAAACTATTTTTTGGTGAGTTGTACCATAAAATGTTAGTCAGATATTCATTAATTTAACAATTTTTCCAAGATGTTTACTTACCATGCCTTGATTGATTGGCTGATTGGACAGGCTGATTGTATCAAATATGTTTTACTTGTAAAGGGTAGTTTGCAATTCACCATTTATTGTCATTAAGGCAATTTAGTGTTCTTGTGCAATTAAACTGAATTAGTAATATTGCATGTTGCATTTATTTGCATATGTTCTTCAGAACACTGAAATTAAATGCATAACTCTGTTCCACAGAGAGATACAGCTGGTGATGCGTCAGAGTCTGCCCTGTTAAAATGTATTGAGCTTTGCTGTGGTTCAGTGAAGGACATGAGGGAAAAATACACAAAGATTGCAGAGATCCCTTTTAACTCCACCAATAAATACCAGGTAATGTGATCTACCTACTTGTACAATATGCAGTTTGCTTGCTTTCTATGAGTATGAATTTGCTAATGTCTTTTACAATGGCCTTTTATCCATTAGCTGTCCATCCACAAGAACCCCAGTGATGGAGAGAGCAAACACCTGCTAGTAATGAAGGGAGCTCCTGAGAGGATTCTGGACCGATGTTCAACTATAATGCTTCAAGGAAAAGAGCAACCACTGGATGATGAGTTGAAGGATGCTTTCCAGAACGCATACTTAGAATTGGGGGGCCTGGGAGAGCGAGTGCTGGGTAATATTCTGTTACTGTAAATGCAACTCTGTCAACAATTTGTTGTTGAGTTATTTACAAAAAAGGGTTGTGTGAGATTAGATTGTTGCTAACAAGTTTGCCATTTGTTACATAGGTTTCTGCCATTACAGTCTTCCTGATGATCAGTTCCCTGAGGACTTCCAGTTTGATACTGAAGAAGTGAACTTCCCCACTGAGAACCTGTGCTTTGTTGGACTCATGTCCATGATTGATCCTCCTCGTGCTGCAGTACCTGATGCTGTTGGCAAGTGCAGGAGTGCTGGAATCAAGGTATAATAATTTGCATAATGGAAGTGAAATGGTTTGTGGAATGGTTTGAATTTTAAAACTTTTACCTTGTCCTAGGTAATCATGGTTACAGGCGATCATCCAATCACAGCTAAAGCAATTGCTAAGGGTGTGGGTATCATCTCTGAAGGCAATGAAACTGTGGAAGACATCGCTGCTCGTCTGAATATCCCTATAAACGAGGTCAACCCAAGGTAGTGGGCAATTCTTGTATTTGTATATTCTTATAGGGTCTGTGATAAACTATGATGTGCATGTCAACTGTTCTTCACTGATTTTGATTTCAGAGATGCCAAGGCATGTGTGGTTCATGGTGGTGATCTTAAGGACCTGACCCCTGAGCAATTAGATGATGTATTGAAACACCACACTGAGATTGTGTTTGCCAGAACTTCTCCTCAGCAAAAACTGATTATTGTGGAAGGTTGCCAGCGACAGGTAATTGCTGATGAGATTTTCAGTGAGAATAATTAATGAAATGATAAAACAATGGAGTACAAGTTTATATTTTATTGTGACAGGGTGCTATTGTGGCTGTGACTGGTGATGGTGTTAATGATTCTCCTGCTCTGAAGAAGGCTGATATTGGTGTAGCAATGGGTATTGCTGGGTCTGATGTCTCCAAACAGGCTGCTGATATGATCCTCCTAGATGACAACTTTGCTTCTATTGTTACTGGAGTAGAGGAAGGTATAGGACACCTAACAAATAATAGCAATAATTGATATTTCAGCTGCAAAATATTATAACCTTAGGTTGACTCTTATTTTACCAGGCCGCCTGATCTTTGACAACCTGAAGAAGTCAATTGCTTACACGTTGACGAGTAACATTCCTGAGATCACACCTTTTCTTCTGTTTATAATTGCAAACATCCCTCTTCCTCTGGGCACAGTCACCATTCTTTGCATTGACCTTGGTACAGACATGGTAAGCATAATTGGCATAAGAGCTTGTTTTTAACAATGTTTGACATTTAAATTGGGCTTCATCACCTCTGTCCCCATTACAAGGTCCCTGCAATTTCCTTGGCCTATGAGGCTGCTGAGAGTGACATCATGAAGAGGCAACCCAGAAACCCCAAGACAGACAAGCTGGTTAATGAAAGGCTTATTAGCATGGCCTATGGACAGATTGGTATAAACCTCTGCCAATTTACTGATTTTAACAGTTGTTTTTTTATTATTTACGTGCATTTCACATGTACATGAATACAATTGAGCACTAACTCAATTTAAACAAATTCTCCAAAAATAATTGGCATGAGATCCCCCCCTCCAAAGCAACACTTGTATATGCTGATCATTTATGCCCCCTGTTTTCACTCACAGGTATGATTCAGGCACTTGCTGGCTTCTTTACCTACTTTGTAATTCTGGCTGAAAATGGATTCCTGCCTTCTACATTGTTGGGTATACGTGTGTATTGGGATGACAAATATATGAATGACCTGGAAGATAGTTACGGGCAGCAATGGGTAAGTGTGAAATTCGTTTTTAAGTATTTCATCTCAAAGTTTCAAGTTTTAATGTGCCCAAATTCTTTCCAGACATATGAGCAGAGGAAGATCGTGGAGTTCACATGCCACACTGCTTTCTTTATCAGTATTGTGATTGTGCAATGGGCAGATCTGATCATCTGTAAGACCAGAAGGAACTCTGTCTTCCAACAAGGAATGAAGTAAGTAGAGACCATAATACATGGAATAGTGTACAAAATTTTCTACTACTGATTTATCTGGATCTGTGACTTAAAGCTCACTATTTCTTGTTAATGCAGGAACAAAATTCTCATCTTTGGGCTGTTTGAGGAGACTGCTTTGGCAGCTTTCCTCTCCTACTGCCCAGGAATGGATGTTGCCCTTAGAATGTATCCACTCAAGTAAGTTCCTTATGGTCACTTTATTTGTATATGCTTGAATGTTTACTAATTGGTAGTATGAGTAATTATACATTTCAAGCAGATTTAGTTGTATGCAAGTAGGCTTTTATACAGAGCCCCTGAAGTGCAAAAAAAATCAGAGACTTTGCGTGCGCACGAGAAAATTTTCACATGAGCACAAGAAAAGTTTCTTGTGCGCATGCGTTACAGTTTCCGGTGTGTGTGTGTGTGTGTGTGTATAGCTCTCTTCCGTTTACGTCATTGCTGTCGTGCATTTACACGTAAACAAACCGAGAGCATGGATGCGCATGAATTTATAGACATATATTTTAAAGTTGGCCTTCAATACAAAGACATTACTTCTGTAATGTACTCAAATGGAAGACAGCTATACAAACACCAGAAACTTTCCACGTGCGCACGAGAAAGTCTCTGATTTTTTGTTTTTTGGGTTTTTTTTGCACAGGTCACTTCAGGGGCTCCGTACTTTTACCTCTTGTACTGAGACCAAAAAAAAATTATTTTTTAAAATTTTTATTTATTTATTTATTTTTTTTGCAAATGGTTGTCTTTATTAACATTCAGTCTTCTTTGATCTTGCCTCTCCAGACCAAACTGGTGGTTCTGTGCCTTCCCCTACTCACTTCTTATCTTTATTTATGATGAAATCCGAAAGCTTATCATCCGACGCAGTCCAGGAGGTGAGTATAGCTTTACAGAAATCTGGATATAGATTTAATTTTATCCGTAATGTATCCCAATTGCTCATGTAATGAAAAAGTGATTTAGCAATTAATATATTTATATATAAATCAGGAGCAACATTAAGTAGTACAAAATAGTAGGGGTATTGTGGTCATGAATTTTCAGCAGTTATATTTTAATTTGACTTATGCATTACATACTAGATTTGTGATGACTAAAGGAGTGTCTGTTTTGTTGTAGGTTGGGTGGAGAGAGAGACCTATTACTAAAGCATCCTGTCCACATTGCACAAGATTATTTGCATGGCTGTCTTGCTGCTTGGAATTTAACCTCAGTAATTCAGTTTTTTTTTTTTTTTTATATATATATATATATACACAAAAATCTGTACATCTCTAGGGAATGCTTGATACAAACATGGAGATCATGAACCAAGACATTGCGTGCCTTGTTTCTGAAGCCGGACCAATTTTCTACGTTTTTAAAATTGTGATTATAAATAAACTCCGTCATTTCCCACATTTGGAATCATTTGGATGCTTTACATTTATACAGTTGGCAGACACTTTGTCCAAATAGACCTACAAACCGACACAGGATAGAAACATAGAGCTGAGCAGTTTGAGAGGGTCTTGCTCAAGGACCTTAAAGTGCCCACTGACCTAGATATTTATTTATGTATTTTCTTTTTTTAACTCTTCGCTCTTGGTGTGAATTGACCAAAAAAAAAAAAAAAAAACATGTAAAGAGTCATTTTAATCCCCTATTAGCTCAGAATTGAATAATTAAATCTTCCTCTTTGCAGCATCCATTTCTGAAAGTGGGATAAACTCGGTTTATAGATGTGATTAATAGCTTTAAGGCTTTCATGGTGCAAAATGATCTGTGAGATTTACAGACTAAGTTGGACCCATTGAGGTCTGTCTCTCCATGCTTCCAATTCACGGGTGGGTTTTAAAGTCTGCTCTTTATATACAGTACTTTGAGGGAAGCAAGTGACCGTGGCTCCCCAGCATGTAAGCAAAAGCTGTTATAATTTTTTAAGCTAATTCTGTTAAGTTCACATTATGCGATCATGGCTTGTGAATATTTGGAATTCATACACACAGGAAATCTTAAGCAAATGGCCCCTGGTGCTGTCTAATTTTATTTAATGACGCATGGCTACAGAGGTCACATTTCTTCTGTGTATGTGAATAAAATTAGCATTTTTTTTCCTTGATCTGTTCCACCAAATTTTTCCTCAGCTACTATAAAACTGAGACCAACACTGGTAAGACCATTAACAACTATATAATTTTCTAGGTTATATCTTGAGCTACTCTCTTTCAGCTGTGATGCAGACAAACCAGTTGAAACTGGCACATCAAACACACCCCAACCCCCCACCCCCACCCCCCCCAAAAAAAAAAAGCATTTTAAAAGATCAGTAAAAGGAAAAAGGTATTGCAGCACATTCTATTGTTTTGGCACAATAAGATTACGCATGAACCCAATTTAATTTTTATGTAGGTGTATGCGTTTGCCTGTTGACATTAAGGCGGGAAAAAAATCTGTAATTTTGTATTTTAAACCATGTATTTAGTGTGCATGATTTTGCATGACTTGGAGAATTAAGAATTATGCAAACAAAACAGCAACTGGGTCCAGTGTGAAGTGAGTTTATCATGGGGCAGAGGATGTGCTTGGGGACCAGGAAATGTGTGTACAGTCATTATTTCTGCCTAATTAGGCTTTACCACTTTTTGAAATCTTAATAAAATGCAGGAAATATGAGCTTGCCAATCATCTTCTGTTTATGACCTCCTTGATATGTAAGTCAATTGCTATAAATGCCTTCCCTTTGTGAATGAAGACTGTTAAATGAATCCAATAAAAAGACAAAAGGTTACATTGTCTCCTGAACAGTTTCATGTAATTTCCCCACATATTCAGTTTTATTTGTACAGTGCTTTTAGCAATAGACATTGTCACAAAGCAGCTTTAGGAATCCAATTCTACCTCTGGATTTCTGTAATGAGCAAGCCACATACTACAGTGATGAGACAAAACTCCCTGAGACGACAAGAAACCTTTTGAAGAACCAGACTCAACCCATCCTCTTCTGGGTGACACAAGATGGTGGGATTATAAATCATTATAGTACACAATTGTGAGAGAGTAAAGATGTTACTAAGTGTTATCCAGTATGCAGGTGAGATTATTTGCTGAAGAAAGGGTGACACTTGGGTATACATTCTTTTGGGAAGTGTTTTCTTCAGGGCATACAGGTGCATCTCAAATTAGAATATTGTGGGGGGGAAAATTTCCCGTAATTTAATTTAAAAAGTGGAACTTTCATATATTCTAGATTCGTTACACAAAGTGAAATACTGCACGCCTATTTTTGTTTTAATCTTGATGATTATGGCTTACAGCTCATGGACATGAGATACTGGATTTTTCCAGTATTTTTCTGGAAAATACTGATATTGGATTTTTCCAATATTTTTTATATTTTGTGACCTACAGCCCTCTGTAAAATATTAGAATAAAGAGTTTATAATACAGCAATGTCGACCTGAGAAGAGCTCTAATCAGCTAATTAATTCAAAACACCTTTTTACTCAAAACACCGTTGCTCAGTGGTCCAAAGTCTTCTCAGATGAAAGTACATTTTGCATTTCATTTGGAAATCAAGGTCCCAGAGTCTGGAGGAAGAGTGGAGAGGCATAAATTCACCATTCTGTCAGAAAGATTGTTTACAAATGGAGAGCCTTCAAGACAGTTGCCAGTCTTCCCAGAACTGGGCGTCCCAGCAAATTCAGTCCAAGGTCAGACTGTTTAATGTTCAGAGATATAAAGAAAAACCCAAGAGCTATATTTTGTGACCTACAGCCCTCTGTAAGCACATTATGTTCAAGACAGCACAATCAGAAAAAATTATGGCTTTAATATAAGGGGGCCAAGAAAAACAATCAGAACAAACCACAAAAGGTCTGGAATAATGTCCTTTGGACTGATGAGACCAAGGTGGAGATGTTTGGCAAAAACCAAATGGAGTATATTGTTGTGTCTACACAGTATAGTGTACACAGTATGGCTCAGACAAGCACCTAGCAAATGCAAAAGACTGCCCAACAAGGAAGATGGTGTAAGAACTGTGACAAAAGGAACACTTTACAGGGTTCCTTCCGTCGTTTTGCTCAGATGCATACCCTCAGAGATTTGACTGCCTGAATACACACTTTTGCTCAAGGCTTCTAGTTCAAGGCTCAAACATGTCAAACAAAATTCAGTGTGTTGTAGACATTCAAACAGACGAGGCAGTGCGGTCTGTAAAGCTGACTGTTGATTCAGGTGCTTCAGCGTCAGTCATGCCCTAATGCGTTTATGAAGATCGATTCAAAGAACACTCCTGCAACTGTACAATTGGTGACATACTCCCATTCACCCATTAATGTGCTTGGCTGCATGTCAGTCACTGTCATTAAAGATGGCATTAAATGTACTGCATCATTATTCATTGTGGAGTCAGGAATAGCACTAATGGGGACGGACTTAATATCAGCCCTTCAGCTGCACATTGAGGGTAATGCTGTTCTGTCTGCTTTGCACCCTAGTTCACCTGATTCTCCTTCTGCAATGCCTGTGTGCTTTTCTCCACTACTACTGGTTCTCCTGCTGTGGCCTGCATTTTCACCAAGTGAAAATATCACTCTCTGTTGTACCGGTGAGACAGAAATTGCAACACATTCCTGTGTGAGGTGCGAGCCTAACAAGGCAATTAGCTACAGTACTAATAGAGTGAAAACCCATGATGGGATATTTAGTTTCTGTAGGATTCCGTATCTGTCTTGGCATCTGCCACATCAGCTTTCCAAAAAATAATGATGATAATCTTGAAAGACATTCAAAATGTGCAGAATTATTTGGATGGCATCATCTGTTTCAGACAAAGCATTAAAGAGTGTGCTAGAGCAGCTCAACAAAGTAGGCCTTCTTCTTTGTGAATGTGGAAAAAGTACAACTTTTGGCAATTCAGTCTGTGCTTCCTCGGACATCTGGTGAATGGAAAAAAGGTATTCAGCCAGATACAGAACACCTGCAAGCAATAACACAAGCCCCTGCTCTGACTGATGCTGCTAGCCTGCACTCTTTTTGGGTATGTTGTCATGGTATTTCAAATTCATATCCAACTACGGCAGTCTAGTTGAACCACTGGTGTGTGGCCTTACGTCAGAATTCCAGTTTCACATGGACTGTGGTGGTTCATACATTTTTCACAGAGATGAAGAAACAACTAGTGGAAAGTCCAGCACTTGCTTTGCTTAACCCTGTACTGCCATTAATTGTGTCCATTGATGCATCTGATTACAGCGTGGGGGCATTGCTATTACACATATACCCTGACCAAACAGAGTGCACTGTGGTCTTTGCATCAATGACTCCAACTGAAAGAAAGTATTCAATAGTGGAGAAAGAAGCCTTTGCCTGTGAATGGGCTGTTGAAAAATAGCAGACATATGTGTGGGGGCAGTTACACACAGACCATCAAGCACTTACCACTTTGCTGTCAACTAAAGTAGCTGATCAGGCAGGAATGTGCATCACTCGATAGTCAGCTTGCTTCCTGTGCTTCACGTATGATGTCATGTATCGTGCTGGCTTGAAAAATCACATCACAGACTGTCTGTCATGCCTACCTCTACCTCTTACTTGCACATCTAAGACAGATGCAGAACCAGAGATAATTCTCTACTGTCTACTGCAATCTCACCACAGGCGTTTGAAACTGCTTTTTCTTCTTGTCCAAAAATGACTGTATTGTACACACAGCATGCAAAGAAATGTCCTGCTTCATCCAAAGCCGTAAGACCTCAGCTACTGCCTTACTTCAAAATTAGACATGAACAGTATGCTAAAGACAACAGGCTCAAGTTGCTGCATGCGAGTTGTGCCAAAAGTCAGATACAACTGCCAAAGTCAATCTGCTGCTCCTCTCCAACCTGTGCCTTTTCCAGAGACACCCTAGGGCAAACTTGGAATGGACATTGTAGTCCCATTTGACACTGAACCATGGGATTGCAAGTACACAAATACTCTCATAGGCTACCATTCAAAATGGCAGTTTGTCAGTTTACATCTGAAGCCTTGGTCTTTTTTTCTCAAAGACAGAGATATTGCTCACATCCACACTTCCGTGTACAACCCCAATTCTGAAAAAGTTGGGACAGTATGGAAAATGCTAATAAAAACAAAGAGGAGTGATTTGTAAAAGTACTTTGGCTTTTTTTTTTTTTAATACAAAAACGTATAAAGACTAGGTAGTTGATGTTTTACCTAATCAACTGCGTAGTTCTTTTGAAGATAAATGTTTATTTTGAAATTGATGCAAGAAACATGTTCCAAAAAAGTTGGGACAGGGGTAATTTTGGACTAATAGCGATGTGACAAGTTGAAATTAGAAGGTGATGGGAAACTTGTATTTTATTATATAACTTTGTTATTTTCAGGAAATTTATAAGAGCGTTATGACCTTTGTAAGAACTGTTTAGTACATTCTGTAATGTCAGAGAATTGATGCCAGCAGATTTTAATTCCTGTTTTAATTCTTAAGTCTTTCCCTTTCATATGCTCTACAGTTAATCAGCACATGCTCTACGGTTTCTGGAAGTCCACAGTGATTACACTGACCGGATTCATGTTTTCCTATCATCTGTAGTGATTTATTAAGAGTAGAGTGTCCAATTCTCAACCGAGATATAACTATCATCCCTCCTATTACCATAAGCAGTTCTTACATTACCAACTTATTTATGTATATTATACAAATGTCATCCTTTGACTTCTTTATCCCATCACTCTTGCCACATCTTTCTGACAGCTACTTTAATTAAACCTTTCATTTCTGATTTACTCAAGGGTATGTGTATGTCTATATTTGTATGCTTAATAGCTTGTTTAACTATCTTGTCCACCTCCTCATTTTCCTCCATTACAACATGAGCCAGCACCCATAAAAATACTGCTGTAATTCTCAGCTGGCATATTCTGTACAAACTTTGTAGTTTGTACACTTTGTAAACTTTGTAGTTTAATATACAGTATCTCACAAAAGTGAGTACACCCCTCACATTTTTGTAAATATTTTATTATATCTTTTCATGGGACAACACTGAAGAAATGACACTTTGCTACAATGTAAAGTAGTGAGTGTACAGCTTGTATAACAGTGTAAATTTGCTGTCCCCTCAAAATAACTCAACACACAGCCATTAATGTCTAAACCGCTGGCAACAAAAGTGAGTACACCCCTAAGTGAAAATGTCCAAATTGGGCCCAATTAGCCATTTTCCCTCCCCGGTGTCATGTGACTTGTTAGTGTTACAAGGTCTCAGGTGTGAATGGGGAGCAGGTGTGTTAAGTTTGGTGTTATCGCTCTCACACTCTCTCATACTGGTCACTGGAAGTCCAACATGGCACCTCATGGCAAAGAACTCTGAGGATCTGAAAAAAAAGAATTGTTGCTCTACATAAAGATGGCCTAGGCTATAAGAAGATGGCCACCGTGCTGCAGCTCAGTTTCAGGGTGTTGGCAAAGACCATACAGCGGTTTAACAGGACAGGTTCCACTCAGAACAGGCCTCGCCATGGTCGACCAAAGAAGTTGAGTGCACATGCTCAGCATCATATCCAGAGGTTGGCTTTGCAGAATAGACGTATGAGTGCTGCCAGCATTGCTGCAGAGGTTGAAGGGGTGGGGGGTAGGCCATACGCCGCACACTGCATCAAATTGGTCTGCATGGCTGTAATCCCAAAAGGAAGCCTTTTCTAAAGATGATGCACAAGAAAGCCTGTAAACAGTTTGCTGAAGACAAGCAGACTAAGGACATGGATTACTGGAACCATGTCCTGTGGTCTGATGAGACCAAGATAAACTTATTTGGTTCAGATGGTGTCAAGCGTGTGTGGCGGCAACCAGGTGAGGAGTACAAAGACAAGTGTGTCTTGCCTACAGTCAAGCATGGTGGTGGGAGTGTCATGGTCTGGGGCTGCATGAGTGCTGCCGGCACTGGGGAACTACAGTTCATTGAGGGAACCATCAATGCCAACATGTACTGTGACATACTGAAGCAGAGCATGATCCCCTCCCTTCGGAAACTGGGCCATAGGGCAGTATTCCAACATGATAACGACCCCAAACACACCTCCAAGACGACCACTGCCTTGCTAAAGAAGCTGAGGGTAAAGATGATGGACTGGCCAAGCATGTCTCCAGACCTAAACCCTATCAAGCATCTGTGGGGCATCCTCAAACGGAAGGTGGAGGAGCGCAAGGTCTCTAACATCCACCAGCTCTGTGATGTCAACATGGAGGAGTGGAAGAGGACTCCAGTGGCAACCTGTGAATCTCTGGTGAACTCCATGCCCAACAGGGTTAAGGCAGCGCAGGAAAATAATGGTGGTCACACAAAATATTGACATTTTGGGCCCAATTTGAACATTTTCACTTAGGGGTGTACTCACTTTTGTTGCCAGCGGTTTAGACATTAATGGCTGTGTGTTGAGTTATTTTAAGGGGACAGCAAATTTACACTGTTAAACAAGCTGTACACTCACTACTTTACATTGTAGCAAAGTGTCATTTCTTGTTGTTTCATTTCACATTTCGTGTTATCCCATGAAAAGATATAATAAAATATTTACAAAAATGTGAGGGGTGTACTCACTTTTGTGAGATACTGTACTTGTAAGTGCAGAATATGAATCTGAACAAATCACTACAGCTGTAGGTTGGATTTCTTCCACCCATTTGCTATCTGAATAGCGACCATCTCTGCTGCATATACTGATATTAGCAGTTCTTTTTGCAGATTTATACTTAGTGAGGTATATCAGCAGCTGCCAAACAAACTCCATCACTGTGCCCTATTTTCTTCTCTATTACAGGAAACCTTCATAAACCATTTCCTCTCTCTATTGCCCTCTAATGGCAAGGATGATAAATTTGTGGTCCAAGGAAGGACAACCAGTGAACCAGCGACATCATGGGCGCCCAAGGCTCATTGATGCATGTGGGGAGTGAAGGCTAGCCTGTCTGGTCCAATCCCACAGAAGAGCTACAAATTTAAAAAATTAAAAAATAAAAAGTTAATGCTGGTTATGATAGAAAGTTGTCAGGACACACTATGCATCACAGCTTGTTGTGTATGGGGTTGCGTAGCTGCAGACTGGGTCAGAGTGCCCATGCTGACCTCTGTCCACTACCGAAAGCACCTACAATGGGCATGTGAGCATCAGAACTGGACCATGGAGCAATGGAAGAAGGTGGCCTCGTTTGATGTATCACGTTTTCTTTTACATCATATGGACGACCGGGTGCGTGTGCATCACCTGGGGAAGAGATGGCACCAGGATGCACTATGGGAAGAAGGCAGGCTGGCGGAGGAAGTGTGATGCGCTGGGCAATGTTCTGCTGGGAAACGTTGGCATTCATGTGGATTTATGGCTGATTGGTGTATTTAAAATCTGTTGTGTTTTTTGTTGTGTATTTTGTTTTTTTGTTGTTTTTTGTTGAGGTTATTTGTTTGTTTAAAGAAGTTGGTGAGGCCCACACAATTCTTTGTTTAGGCCCTTATAAATAAAAGCATTGAATTGAAGGAGGGTGTACTTTCTTTTTCCCATGACTGTATATCAAATGTGAAGTAAGTGGGTCTAGTGCAATAGAACCATGGCAGTAATCATGCACAAAAGACTTCGGGCATTGGATTTTATACATTAGACATTTTGTCCATGAGCAAGGTGGTGTAGGGGTTTTAGTTTCCTCCAGGATTCCAGCAGTTTTCTCAGCAGCTGAGGATGGCATGTTTAGGGCACAATTGTGTCCATTACTTTTATTATACACTCACCGTCCACTTTAATAGGAACACCTATATACCTGCTCATTTATGCAGTTTTCCAATCAGCCAATCATGTGTACAGTGCATAAAATCATGCAGATACAAGTCAAGACCTTCAGTTAATGTTCACATCAAACATCAGAATGGGGAAAAGTGTGATATCTGAGTCTTTAACTGTGGCATGGTTGTTGGTGCCAGATGGGCTGGATTGAGTATTTCAGAAACTGCTGATGACTTGGGATTTTCACACACAACAGTTAATGCAGAATGGTATGAAAAACAAACAAACAAAAAAAGACAACTTTTCAATAAAAAGAATGTATTTTAAACAAAAAGAATCAACTTTTTTTTAAAAATAGAAGTTAACTTTTTTTTTTTTAAGAGGCAACTTTAAATAAAGGGGGACAAATAAAACATTAAATAAAAAGAGTCAACTTTAAATAAAAGAAGTTGGTTTTAAATATAAGAACTCTGCTTTAAATAAAAAGTCAACTTTAAAGAAAAACAGTCAAATAAAACATTAACTTTAAATAAAATAAATACAAGAAGTCAGCTTTAAATATAAAAAGTCAACCTACAGTTGTGCTCATAAATTTGCATACCCCTTGCAGAATCTGCAAAATGTGAATAATTAAAAAAAAAAAAAAAAAAAAAAAAATTAATAGGAGAGATCATTAAAATTGCATTTTGTATTTTATTTAGTACTGCCCTAAATAAGCTTTTTCACATAACAGATGTTTACATATAATATAATTTACATCTGAACACTGTGTGTTATTACCTGGATGATCAATAACTGTTTTTATGTTTTGTGATAGTTGTTCATGAGTCCTTTGTTTGTCCTGAGCAGTTAAACTGCCCACTGTTCTTGTTTGTTCCGAGCAGTTAAACTGCCCACTGCCCTCCAGGTCCTGCACATTATTTGGTTTGCCAGCATCTTCTGCATATTTGACCCCTTTCCAACACTGGCTGTATGATTTTGAGATCCATTTTTTCACGCTTAGGACAATTAAGGGACTCATACACTACTATTACAAAAGGTGCAAACATTTACTGATGCTCAAGAAAGCAACATGATACATTAAGAGCCAGAGGGTGTAAACTTTTTAACAGGATGATCAGTGTAAATTGTTGGTGGCCCCAAAAGGTGAGTTGTTGTCTTAATGCTTGCAGTCAATGCCATATTTATCAGAAGACAGGGCCCTGCCCAGAGTAGCAAATGTGGAGATAAATTTTGCCAAACTAAACAAACAAATCTACCATTTCACAAACACAATCTGCTTTGCAAAGGAAAACTCGACCCTCAAACAAACAAAGCGATTTGCAAATACAAAGGCCATTTTGAGTGAAAACGCAGAGGTGTAACAAATGAATATACTGTTTCACATATATTAAAAAAATAAAATAAAATGAATCTACATCATATTTCACAATTAAATACAATTCAACAAATCTCTGAACAAATACAAAATACAATGTATACAAATGTATACCTTTCTGTTACGTTTGTGGGAGATTTTCTCCGCTTGATTTTGTCACAAATGTGTCGACGCAGATTTTCTCGAAAACACAGCTGACCAACTTCCTCTTGCAAACCAGCAGATGGCGTCAATTTACACTAGTCTCCTGGGAGAATCATTAAAACAAGCATTACGTTACGCCAGGGATACAATTTCAATTTAATGGATATTGAGGTGGACCTGTTGATATAATTTCAGGTTTTTTTTCCGTTCTGTTTTAACATATGCCGTCAAAGACTCTTTTTCTTCAGAATTTCAGGTTTATTTGAAAAAAAAGTTTCAAATATACAGAGATCAAAAAGAAGTAAAATAAAACTGTTCTTTACTATTGGCGCAGTATGTGCTGTATGTACTGATTGGTTGCCAGATAGATATCTGTGCCATATGATGGTGGAGTCCCATGGGATCAATGGCTGCTTGTAGTGCTGTTGGTCCTTTAGGGCTCAATAGGTTGTCAGCTGTGGGAACAGTGACTCCATGTTGTGGGTCAGTGGGCAGCCCACAGTCCTCCCAGTCAAGCTGTTGAATGTACAGGAAATTTAAAAATGGATTAATCATATCTTTTGCATCAAATCACACATGCTTCCGTTTATAGTTGAGCTGAGAAGAGACTTTCAATGCAGTGAAATGTTGTCATATTTCCATTCTGTCCACAAAAACGTGCTGTCAACAAGTTATTTAAGATTTGTGTAACTTCTAGCCGGCTTGCAATTACACGTGTGCTAAACGGCCCTCTCCTGGCTCAGATCTTATTTGACTGATCATTATCAGTTCGTAGATGTAAATGGTGAATTCTCTATTCATGCTGAAGTAAAGTTTGGTGTTCCGCAAGGTTCTGTTTTAGGTCCACTGCTTTTTTCTTTATATATGCTACCTCTGGGTCAAATTATTCGTAAACATGGAATTAGCTTCCACTGTTATGCTGATGACACACAGTTGTTATGCTGATGACACACAGATGTTTCAGCAAAGCCAGATGACAGACACCAGTTTAATAAAGTCGAGGAACGTGTAAAGGACATTAGACAGTGGATGCTTATTAACTTCCTCTTACTAAATTCTGACAAGACAGAAGTACTTATACTAGGACCACATGGAGCTAGAAGTAAGTTTTCTGATCACATAGTAACTCTGGATGGCCTTTCTGTTTCATCATGTGCAGCAGTAAAAGACCTTGGTGCGATTATTGACTCCAGTCTTTCCTTTGACGCCCACATAGATAATATTACTAGGATAGCCTTCTTTCACCTCAGAAATATTGCTAAGATAAGAAATATATTGTCACTACATGATGCAGAAAAATTAGTCCATGCTTTCGTCACCTCTAGGTTGGATTATTGTAATGCCTTACTGTCTGGATGTTCCAGTAGGAGTATAAACAAACTCCAGTTAGTCCAGAATGCAGCTGCAAAAGCCCTTACTAGAACCAGAAGATATGACCACATCACCCCTATCTTATCCACACTGCATTGGCTCCCAGTGAAATTTCGCATTGATTATAAAATACTACTATTGACTTATAAAGCACTAAATGGCTTCGCGCCACAGTATCTAAGCGAACTTTTGGTCTTTTATGATCCGCCACGCCTACTTCGATCAAAAGGTGCAGGCTATTTGTTGGTACCTTGAATAGTGAAGGCTACAGCAGGGGGAAGAGCTTTCTCTTACAAAGCTCCACAGTTATGGAACAGCCTTCCAATTAGTGTTCGGGACTCAAACACAGTCTCAGTGTTTAAGTCCAGGCTGAAAACATATTTGTTTAGTCAAGCTTTTTGTGAATAGTTTTTTTCTTAGGTAAAGGAGCAGATCTAGAGGTCTCACAGGCATAGTGTGTTGTGGTGAACTGGGATGTTTGGATGCTGTTGCCCCCCCAATTTCACGCGTTCACCCAGGTTTGTTGATGATGGAGTGGCTGGCCGCCTTTTGTCCCAGGGAACCCTCATGTCTGTGCTACCTTCTGGCTCTCCATTTTAGTTATGCTGTCATAGCTAGTCTTGCTGGAGTACCTGCTTTCACTCACGCAAAGTACACTGTCCTTAACCACTGCGGGACAATAAGCATACCTAATTCTCTCTCTCTCTTTCTCTCTCCCTCTCTCTCTCTCCCCCTCTCCCCTTCTGTTGAGCTACACATGATACTCCTGAGATGCCAGTGATCCCGACCCCTTCTGCTCTCTGTACCTGCCTGATCCATCCTGATGCCCTACTTCTGGTTGGAGTTCTCACCAATTGGAAGTCAAATGCTGCTGCTGAGGATGGCCCCACACGGTGCAGCCTAAAGATCATTGAGATTATTGAGGATGGTACCACTTAAAAACCATAAAGATGGCTAGGACTGCAATTGCCACAAACAGTTTGGCACTCAAGTCTAGTTGGTCTTTTATGATCCGCCACGCCTACTTCGATCAAAAGGTGCATTTGTTTGTACCTGGAATAGTGTAGGCTACAGCAGGGGAAGAGCTTTCTCTTATAAAGCCCCACAGTTATGGAACAGTGCTGAAGTTCAACAAAACAGACTTCATATAAAAACTGTAATGAATTTTCATGGTTTCACAACTGCTATTTGACCATTTAGTATTTGTACATTTATAGAAGGGATTTATTTATTTATAATCGCACTATCCGGTGTCACCCAGATGAGGATGGGTTCCCTTTTGAGTCTGGTTCATCTCAAGGTTTCTTCCTCATATCGTCTCAGGGAGTTTTTCCTTGCCACCATCGCCTCTGGCTTGCTCATTGGGGATAAATTCATAAATTTAAAATCTATGTCCTGAATTTATATATTTCTGTAAAGCTGCTTTGGGACAATGACCATTGTTAAAAGTGCTATACAAATAAACTGAACTTGAACTTGAACATGTGCAGTTAAAGTGAATCTGAAAGTAAGCACACTAAATTCAACTCAGAGCACAGCTGTCACCCACAGAAGAGTGAATTCGAGTAGAAACCCGCTGTGAAGAAAAAAAATGAATCATGAGCTTTATGCATGCTCAGATTGTGTACAATACACTGAAGGGGGGGGGCAAGTGGTTGCAAAAAAAAAAAAAATTGAAGTGTTCATTATTGATCAACTGTGAAAGAAACTCACCTGTCTCAACTCATTGTCTCAGAAAATTTTCTCATTTTCTCATCTCATTTTCATAGGCTGTATATCCCTGGTGTAGCGTAGTGCATGCTGTAATGCTTCTCCCACAGACTAATGTCAACTGACGCCATCTGCTGGTTTGGAAGCAAAAGATGCTCAGCTGCATTTTCGAGAAAATCTGCGTCGACACATTTGTGACAAAATCAAGCGGAGAAAATCATTTTAAAAAAGTCACGTCTCTCACAAACATAACAGCAATGTATGCATTTGTATACATTGAATTTTGTATTTGTTCAGATTTGTATTTATTTGTGAAATATGATGTAGGCTCATATTTTATATTTGTGAAAAACAGTACATTTATTTGTTACACCTCTTTGTTTTGTCTCAAATTGCCCTTTGCATTTGCAAATTGCTTTCTGTTTGTTTGAGAGTCGAATTTTCCTTTGCAAAGCAGATTGTGATTGTGAAATTTGTTTAGTTTTGGCACAAATTTTTCCCCATTCATTAACTGAACTCTTGACCTGTATTTGCTTTTTTGCATTGCGCTGCTGCCACATGATTGGCTAATTAGACAAATGTACGAATGTGCAGGTGTTCCTAATAAAGTGGACGGTGAGTGTATAATATTATGTGGCTCTGACTCACCTGCAACTATGGACGAGCCACAACTGGTTCTAATACTGGAAATACTTCAGTTTTCTCTTTACTTCCTTTAGCTGTTGTGGTGAGGCAAGCACTTAATAACAGGAGTTGCTTGGGCATATGACGTGCCTGGACAGCTTGTAGACAACCCACATGTCTGGATTCATGTAGTCTGAGGCTGTAACTCATTGCCTGGAGGACTTAGTTTTTAAAATCCTGGGTAGCATACTAACAGGTCAAATCCAACCTCTCGTCCAGGTCCCAAACCTCTGGGGACATTTTGGGCATGGGGCCAGCACCCTCATCCCGTAAACCAGAGAAGCGATGGCCATATGAACATTTCCAACCAAATGGCGGACCTCCTGACACCAAAAACCAAAATCATGTGATGACTTTGTACTTAAAAGTTTCTTTATTGCTGCAAAAGTTTGTTAAATGGAGCCATTATGTGATGACTTTGTACCAAGTGGGTTGATTAGCACACTGAAAGAAATGAGAAACTACAGTCTGAACCTGTTGGGGATCAGAGAAGCAAGATGGGTTGGTTCAGTGAAAAGAAAGCTAGCAAGTGGAGACACCATACTGTGGTCAGGGAGGCAAGACAACCAACACAGTGAAGGAGTTGCACTCATTATAGCCAATGTAGTCTAACAAACTACTTGAGTAGAAACCAGAAAAACAATGTCTCATGTATGCATGCCTAAAGTCCAAATTTGCCTAGCTCTCTGTTGTGACCAGATATGCACCCACAGAAGATTCTGAAGGAGAGGAGAAAGATACTTTCTACAGTAACCTACAAGCACTGGTGGAACAAGTACCTAATAAGCAAGACGTTCTACTTGGGATTGAAGACTTCAATGCCAGAGTAGGTAGTGATAACACCTTATGGGGGAGGATAATGAGAAGGCATGGACTGGGCACAATAATGACTGTGAGAAAAACAACCTGGTAATAGGAGATATACTATTCAAGCACAAAAACATCCACATGTTAATCTGGAAATCACCAGATGGGAAAACAGGGTGATATTGATTACATCATAATCAGTGGGAAATGGAGAAGAGCCCTTCAAGATGTGAGAGTCAGGAGGCAGGCAGACATCAACAGTGACTGCCACCTTGTAGTTGCAGTAATAGCTCTGAAACTGAGGAAAGCCAAGTATGGGAAAACAAGAAAACAATGCTTTGATGTGTCCAAACTAGGAATGATTTCTGTATCACACTAAAGAACAGGTTCACATCTCCAGGATGAAACACAGATGACCATAGACAGCTTCAACACTTCAATGAGAGAGACTATAGTGCTAGGATATAGGAAGTCAGTGAAAGAGGAATGGATCTCTCAAGAAATGTGGAGTAAAATAGAGGAAAGAAACATCATCTGAAGTGCCTATTAGAAGAGGGCAGTGGTAGCTCAGTGGTTAAGACGTTGGGCTACTGATCGGAAGGTCATGGGCTCAAACCCCAGCTCTGCCAAGCTACCACTGTTGGGCCCTTGAGCAAGGCCCTTAACCCTCAATTGCTCAGATGTATAAATGAGATAAATGTAAGTTGCTCTGGATAAGGGCGTCTGCCAAATGCCATAAATGTAAATGTACTAGATGCCAAAAAAAAATTTTTTTAAATGCAAAAGGAGTACTCAGGAAAGGATAAGGAGGTTAAGAAAGGGGTTAGAAAAGGCATGGGAAACGACACTGAACAGCTTACATTAGAGGCAGAAGTAGCAGCCAGAAGGATAGACATGAAAGCAGTATATGAGGCAAACTGCTTTTTGAAAAGGAAAGTCCTGCATAGACCAGATCTTTGTCCTGAGGCAAGTCTTGGAGCAGAATGCAGAGTGGAACAGCACAATTTACATCAATTACATTGACATGAAAAAAGCTTTTGATACCAGGAATCACTCTGTTACATATTACAACCCCAATTCCAAAAAAGTTGCGACAGTATGGAAAATGCAAAAAAACTAACAAAAAGCATAATTTGAAAATTCAATTCACCCTGTACTATATTGAAAACACATTATTTTGATGTTTTACTTTGTGAATTTAATTTATTTTTGAAAATATACATTCATTTCAAATCTGATGACTGCAACACACTCCAAAAAATTGGGGACAGTCAACTGTTTACCACTGTGTAACATCACCTTTTCTTTTAATAACACGTATTAGGCGTTTAGAACTGAAGACAGCAGTTGGTTAAGTTTAGCAAGCGGAAATTTCCCCCATTCATCCATTATGCATTTCTTCAGCTGCGCAACTGTACAGGGCCTTCGTTGCCTTATTTTGCGCTTCATAATGTGCCACACATTCTCAGTTGGAGACAGGTCAGGACTGCAGGCAGGCCATGCTAGCACCCACACTCTCTGCTTACACAACCATGCGCTTGTATTCTGGGCAGAATGTGGTTTGGCGTTGTCCTGCCCTGGGTGGCATCATATGTTGCTCCAAAATGTGTACACATCTTTCTGCATTAATGGTGCCCTCACGGATGTGTAAGTTACCCATGTCATGGGCACTGACACACACCCATACCATGACAGACGCTGGCTTTTGGACCTGACACTGATAGCAGCTTGGATGGTCCTTTTCCTATTTGGCCCGGAGAACACGACGGCTGTTTTGTCCAAAAACTATTTCAAATGTTGAAATGTTGACTCATCGGACCACAAAACACGATTCCACTGTGCTACTGTCCATCTCAGATGAAACCGAGCCCAGAGAAGTCGGCGGCACTTCTGGACAGTGTTAATGTATGAATTCTAATTTCTATAGTAAAGCCTTAACTTTTATCTGTGGATGCAGTGGGGAATTGTGTTGACTGACAAAGGTTTATCGGAGATCACCCACATTCAGAAGTGGTTTTCGGACTTGCCTTTTACGCACCGTGATTTGACCAGATTCCTTGAATCTTTTAATTATATTGTGCACTGTAGAAGGTAAAATGCCCAAAATCCTACTTTTTTGGAGGCTCCTTATATACTATGATTAGACCATTGCCTCACCTGTTTCACATACTTGTCACATTGCTATTAGACCTTTTTTTGAAACGTATTGCATGCATCAATTTCAAAATAAAAATAAATAAATAAAAAACATATGCAGTTAATTACGTTTTTTGTTTAAATACAAGTCAAAGTACATTTACAAATCACTCCTTTTTTTTTTATTAGCATTTTCCATACTGTCCCAACTTTTTCGGAATTGGGGTTGTACCTTACTCTACATCATTGTACAACAAAAACTCTAAGACATGTGTCAGAAGAACAGACGTAACATTAATGCTGATAAAATTAAGACAATGTGGATAAATAGCAAAGTAGACAGGCCAATAACCATCAGTGGGAAGGATATTGACGATGTTAATAGAATTTACATACCTTGGAAGTAATGATAACCACTTTTTAAACCATTACCACAGGTTCCACCAAAATCATAAAACTGAAGTTTACAGTAGAATTTAGTCACTGACTTTAAATATTTGCTCTTTTATTCCATTAATGCACACTTTGTATCTATGGTCATCAAATCTTATTAATGATAGTTATTAACTGTTGCCCACATAATCCTTTCTTCAGGTCAAGGATGAGGCATCAAGGTTAGGATTTTTTTTTAAATTAAATTTATTGCAGAAACTCATTACAAACAATGTGCATCCAAAACCTTCAATTTTCATGTTCTTTGAAATGAAGATGTCATGGACATGATAAAAATGATATAGAATAGTGCAACAAATACTGTAATGGCTCCATTTAACAAACTTTTGCAGCAATAAAGAAACTTTTTAAGTGACCACCCCAATAGCTTTTGTTATTTATGATAGAGTTGAACAGACAAGTTGTCTCTAAACTTTTATCTCAAAGGAATATATATATATTGTGAAAAATGACTATAAGGATAAATATATTAATGTATCTCACTACATTGAATCATGAAAAGGATTTTTCTTTTTAGGTTAGAAAGAGCAACAGGTGTTAAAATGGTGATTATGAAAATGTCGGAAAAAAAGGTTACTAAAAATACTTCTCCCTTGGTTGGGTATGCTATTAACGAGACAATTTGTCAGAGTAAACCAGCATTACTTATTTAACCCTGTGCTAACAAAAACAAGGCATAAATGATAAAACATTTATTGGTTGAACTGATGTTGAACAACAATATACAGAAAAGTTTGGATTTACAAGTGAGAGTTGTATAAAATAAGCACATGTTCAGTCTGCAGTCTGGCTTTTGTCCATATTATAATGCACACTACAAACTTTCTACACCGGTAGTGAAAAATATCTACTTTTTATCAACTGACTTATTTGTAGTCATTTGTAGACCTGTACATCAGTACAGTATAGAAATTTGTCTTTACACTTTAATCTTTACCTTTCTAGGCAATAAAACACCTTGTCTGTCCAAATAGGGACAAAATAAGTTTAACTCAATACATTTTAAAATATATATATATATATATATATATATATATATATATATATATATATATATATATATATATATATATATATATATATTAACATGCCAAAAGAAAATACTAAATGGTGACAAACAGCTTATCCAGTCAGTCAGTTTGTGTATAGCTCTACTTAAGCTCCACCATTTTTACTGACCAAAGAGTCCAGTGCGGCCTTCTTGTTTTCTATTGGCTTACAAGTACAAGGTTTGGGAATTCACAGGTCAAATTTCTCCTGGATAAAGTTGCCACAAAGTAAAAGTACTCACTAGCAGAGTATGCATATTTCAGTCCATACAGGATTTGTTTTGTGATTGTTGCGGCCAAAAATGCTTGATTTTTTGCTGTGCCTTTTTTCAAAATTTGCAGTGCAACTTGGTAGTTTTCCGCAAAAAGCGCACAAAAAAAAAAAAAAAAAAACTCGAATTGGCAAAATTGCAATGGCACCAAATTGTTTTGCAGTCTTTCACACGTTTGTTGGCAAATGAGACCTTTAAACTGTACTCATTTTCGACAAACGAATTGAAAAGGGCTTCGGCCGAACGTGCATTGTGAAGACGTCATGACACATCGTAGCCCAAAACTGCAGTAATTTTGAAAAATTGCAAGTTTCCTTGATTTTGCATTAATTTCTGCGATCACAAAATTCTGGAGGGACTGATATCCGACATCCTGCATTGTTTCCCCTTCAGTGAATTGGCTTTTCCATGACCTTAATTTTATTAGTGTTTGGTCCAACCACTGCTTTAGCTGAAAAAGCGGAACAGCATAATGTTCAGGTGGCTCCAGTATGTACATGTTGGTACTTCTGTTGTAAAGCTGGGTTCAGCTGAAATATCTTATAAATATTTTGCCCTCCTTCCTAATATTCCACTTCCTTTAGGCCTTCACAGCTTTATTAGTACTAATAATTAGTTTTCACAAATATTAATGAGCTTTAGGGATTGTGCATCATTTATGACTAGTGGACATACAAATTAATTTCAATTTGGTCAATAACAATGTATTTAACAATATAGGCAACAAAGAGGTTGTACAAATTGATTATTAAAAGCTGTCTATGCATTTCTGGAGTCATGAGGTCACATGCTTAGAAGATCAGTATACCTTTTGCATCTTAAAAAAAAAATAAATCACAGAGACTCATACCATATGTTTTTATTTTTATATTATGGAGTGAGTGGACAGAAGATATGCTGTTAGCCATTACATCACATCTGCATGGGTGCAAAAACAACTGGCCTGCCCCTCTACCGGTAGTCACTACAGTCAATGGGGATCCATGTTTGAACTAAAGCTGCAAAAATGTAGATGAGGCAATCTCCTTAGTAAGACAATGAGACAACACAATTTGATAACTCAAAATATAAGTGGAACAGTTCCTACATTGGAAATTTTAACATCTAATGTAGCCTCCACACTCTCAATGCAATGAGCACAAGGACTTTTGAGAATTGAATACTACACCCATTAAGGAGGGGGAGGGCATATTGGATCTTAGCCCTACAATCAAGTAATACTACAGTTTATTACTCAATGGGTGGGTTGGAAAAAGTGACCTCTCTCTAAGGTGGACCATAAAGCCTTAATTTACGCTGTGTTAAGGAGATCCTGAATGGCCTTCTGGTGAGTTTCATTAAGTGTTGATACACACTGTGTCCAAAGTCCTCCAGAGACCTGAAGATTGGACATGAAAAAAAGCTTTCAGACACTAATATTGATGCCTCAGTCAGCGGTTATGTTCAGTCAACTTCATGCTGGCTACATGAATGGAGAAAAGGTTAACTAATCACTCACTTGTACTTGACGAATGACATTTGCCAGTCTCTTGCTGCAGTGATCTTCAGCTTTAATGGATTCATTAGCAACCCCTTCAGCAATTATGAGGAATATTTTGGGAAGGTTTGCATTGTCAGGTCCAAGGACAGTAGGATTGTTGCTTTAATAAAAGGAAAAAACAATGGAGAACTGATTAGGCTTCATCAAAAAATTAATACCACCCAATATATACGACCACAATGTTGGTCTCACCTTTCAATAAGATCACACAGATAATTAAATGTGTGAACAGCCTCTTCTTTGTCTTCATTGAGTGGCAGCCATGAAATCCAATGAGGTAGGATCTCCTCAACATTGATGCATTCTGGTCGATACCTCATGACCTTGCCAACAGCAGAGATGCAGTTTTCTGTTGCATTAACATTTTCCTTTGCTCTGGAATCTGCAGCCTGGATCACTCCAATCAGGAGAGGAATAGCTTCTGGGGGTGTTTGGGTATAAGAAAATCACCATTAATCAGAATTTAAGTAAACTGTTTGCCATTAAATCTGAAAAAAGAAATTGTGATGAGCACAAGCAGTTCTCTAATTAAGTACATATTTATGTACCAATATAGTTTATTAAATTACTATTCAAATAAAATGTATTTTTGCCTACATCTTATAAGCATAATATCTTGATGCAGACAGTGGGTTCAGAAAGTATTCAGACTTCAAATACTGAGGGCTGATTCAGTTTTGGTGATATGTCTTTGGAGTACAAAATTATTTTGCATAATTAAAATTTGTATACATTTACAATACAAGAATGCAGTCTAATGCTGATGTGGTTGTACACTATATGGCCAAAACTATGTGGACATGCCTCCTAATTATTGAGTTCAGGTCTTTCAGCCACACAGTTACATAAAATCAAGCACATTGGCAATAGAATGGGTCATACTGCATCACCCACTACAATGTTAGCCAAGAAATCTCCATAGGCAGAGTTCCAAACTGCCTCGGAAGCTTCATGAAATTGGCTGCTGAGCAGCTTGGGGCAGTCATAGGTGTGATGGGCAGGTGTACACATACTTTTGGCCATATAGTGTATTTCCAGAACTAAAACTTCTAATACTCTGAAGCGTTTAAATACTAGATGCTTCCTGCTTTTTTTTTTTTTATACAGGTGCATCTCAATAAATTAGAATGTCGTGGAAAAGTTTGTTTATTTCAGTAATTCAACTCAAATTGTGAAACTCGTGTATTAAATAAACTCAATGCCACAGACTGAAGTAGTTTAAGTCTTTGGTTCTTTTAATTGTGATGATTTTGGCTCACATTTAACAAAAACCCACCAATTCACTATCTCAACAAATTAGAATATGGTGACATGCCAATCAGCTAATCAACTCAAAACACTTGCAAAGGTTTCCTGAGCCTTCAAAATGGTCTCTCAGTTTGGTTCACTAGGTAAGCCACAAACATTCATTGCCAAAGAAGCTGGCTGTTCACAGAGTGCTGTATCCAAGCATGTTAACAGAAAGTTGAGTGGAAGGAAAAAGTGTGGAAGAAAAAGATGCACAACCAACCGAGAGAACCGCAGCCTTATGAGGATTGTCAAGCAAAATCGATTCAAGAATTTGAGTGAACTTCACAAGGAATGGACTGAGGCTGGGGTCAAGGCATCAAGAGCCACCACGAGCCACCACACACAGACGTGTCAAGGAATTTGGCTACAGTTGTCGTATTCCTCTTGTTAAGCCACTCCTGAACCACAGACAATGTCAGAGGCGTCTTACCTGGGCTAACGAGAAGAAGAACTGGACTGTTGCCCAGTGGTCCAATATCCTCTTTTCAGATGGGAGCAAGTTTTGCATTTCATTTGGAAACCAAGGTCCTAGAGTCTGGAAGAAGGGTGGAGAAGCTCATAGCCCAAGTTGCTTGAAGTCCAGTGTTCAGTTTCCATAGTCTGTGATGATTTGGGGTGCAATGTCATCTGCTGGTGTTGGTCCATTGTGTTTTTTGAAAACCAAAGTCACTGTACCCGTTTACCAAGAAATTTTGGAGCACTTCATGCTTCCTTCAGCTGACCAGCATTTTGAAGATGCTGATTTCATTTTCCAGCAGGATTTGGCACCTGCCCACTCTGCCAAAAGCACCAAAAGTTGGTTAAATGACCATGGTGTTGGCGTGCTTGACTGGCCAGCAAACTCACCAGACCTGAACCCCATAGAGAATCTATGGGGTATTGTCAAGAGGAAAATGAGAAAAAAAGAGACCAAAAAATGCAGATGAGCTGAAGGCCACTGTCAAAGAAACCTGGGCTTCCATACCACCTCAGCAGTGCCACAAACTGATCACCTCCATGCCACGCCGAATTGAGGCAGCAATTAAAGCAAAAGGAGCCCCTACCAAGTATTGAGTACATGTACAGTAAATGAACATACTTTCCAGAAGGCCAACAATTCACTAAAAATGTTTTTTGTACTGGTCTTATGAAATATTCTAATTTGGTGAGATAGTGAATTGGTGGGTTTTTGTTAAATGTGAGCCAAAATCATCACAATTAAAAGAACCAAAGACTTAAACTACTTCAGTCTGTGTGCACTGAATTTATTTTATACACGAGTTTCACAATTTGAGTTGAATTACTGAAATAAATGAACTTTTCCACGACATTCTAATTTATTGAGATGCACCTGTAAATATAGGAAATAAATATAGGAAAACCAAACTGTGCACCAAATTGTGCTTTTTAAATTATGATGCTTGAAGCAAGTTTGCTTGGGTATTTAATTAATTCGATTGGCTGCTGATTTTTTTAGTGGGTTTATTTTGATCTTGTACTGTATTACAAATTTACTTGTAATGCCCATCACTTGAAATAATTTGTTCTTGTGACAACATGCATAGAAAAGAAGGTATTTACATCTGAAACGTGTAATATTTTGCCATTAAAATCTGGCACTTATTCATGACTGACAAAAATGAGCATCAAACGGTCCAATACAGGACCTTTTAAAAGATTAGCAGAGCCAATGTCTGCTTGATGTCTTTGAGGTCAAAAGGTGACAGAATTCTGTGTTTTCTAAATGGTGTTCAATGGACTTCTGACATGAACTCACCTGTGCAGAAGGGCCTGTAGTTTTCACCTCCAAATTGGGCCATGACTCCAATCCCATAAGCAGCTGCCTGCCGTACCTCTGGGCTGGTGTCACAGAGGGCTTGTATCATGGGTCGCAAGAAGTACTCTGCATACTTGAATGAAGAAGGACTGCAGTGCTCGATCACGTCATCAAAAATGCACAGACCCCACTGTCTGTCAGCCCAGGGCCTATGTGGGCACTACAAGAGAGCAATGAATTGGGTATTGTCATTTGTGCAATGGCCATTCACTGTGTTGACTGTAAATACTGTCAGCAAAATTCTGTATACAGTTGAGGCCAAATGTTTGCATGCAAAAACATTCAAGTTATTTTTTTTCCAGAGATGTCATGTTGCCATAAATTTCTTTCTTTAAGACAATTACGGTATCTACTTGAATTCCATAAGAGGTAATGTCAAAATATTAGCTAAAGAGACAGGTTTATTCCACCTTGTATTAATTACATCAAACTTTCAGTGGGTCAGACTCTAATGCATTTTATTCATATTTGGTGGCATTGCTTTTAATTGATTGAACTTTAATCAAATGCTTGGGGTTGCCTTCCACACATTTCTCAATACTTTATTGGAATTTCTGCTCATTCAGTTCGGTCCACAAATTTTCTATGGGATTCGGGTCAGAGCTTTGAGAGTCCGTCTCTGATAATTTCACTCTATTGTCTTTAAGCCATTTTGTTACAACTTTGGGAGGTATGCTTGGTCACAACTGGATCTTCCAGCCAGACATACTAAGTTTTAACTTTCCAACTGAGTTCTTGAGGTAGTGCTTCACTATTTCTAGATAATCGTTCCTCATGATGCCAACTATTTTCTGAAGAGCACCAGTTCCTTTTCCAGTAAAACATGCCCACATCATGTTGCCACGCCCATGCTTCATAGTTGGGCTGAAGTTTGGAGAACACTCCTCCAAAAGGCTAGTGATCACCTGCAAACTTCAGTCTAACTTTTTTTTTTTTTTTTTTTTAAACTGCCAGTCAGTTTAAACTTTTAGACCAAAGATCCCTGGGAGTTAATTTGTGCCTCCTTCCTGAATGATGCAGAGTCTGTGGTCCTAAGATTTTTATATTTGCATAATATTTGTTTGTACCAATGCTCATGGTACCTTCAGTTATTTGGAAATTACTCCTAAGGTGGAACCACACTTGAGGAGGTCCATAATTGTTTTTCTGGGACAAGTTCAGCGGCTAAAAGGCACACTGTTTAAAAGGTAGGCCCTTTTAACAGGCACACTCACAATTATGACAACTGGCCAATCAGAAGCTTCTAAAAGTCATTACATCAATTTCTAGAATGTCTGTTTAAAGAGAAAGTCAGCATGGTGTATGTAAACCCAATGGAACATAAAAATTGATTAGAGACTGATATATTTAAACTTTAAGTTTTAAATGTGAACAAAGTAGATGACTTGTCAAAAATGTATAGTGTAACGAAATATGTGGAGTTGTGAAAAACTAACTGAATATCTTTAGCCTAGGTATATATACAGTCCACTCTGAAAGTATTGGAAGTTCTTTTGTTTTTGCTATACATTGAAGACATTTGGGATTGAGAGCAAAAGCTGAATATAAGATGGTAGCTCAGAAGTTCAGCTTTTATTTCCTTATATTTACATCTAGATGTATTAATCTAGAACACAGCACCTTTGGTGGCAGACCATCCAAGATTTAGTTAAGCAAAAGTATAGGAACAGATGTTTACTTTAACACGAACATTTAATATTTGGTTGCATATTGCAATAACTGCATCAAGCCAGCAACCCACTGACATCACCAAACTGTTGCAGTCCTCTTTTGATACGTTTTTCCAGGCTTGTACCGCAGTTTCTTTCAGTTGTATTTTTTGGATGTCATTTTTTTTTGTTGGCAGTGTGATTTGGGTCATTGTCCTGATGCATGATGGATGCATTTCTCTAAAATAAAATGGGCAGACAATGTTTCTGTAAACTGTTTCTGCAGCTACCATCATGAATTGCATCAATAAAAATGTGAGCCCATTCCAGAAGCAGCCATGCAGGCCCAAGCCATGACACACTACTTCCACCACGCTTGACTGATGAGCTTGTATGTTTTGGATCATGAGCAAATTCTTTCTCTCTCTACACTTTGGCCTTTCCATCATGTTGGTAGAGGTTAATCTTGTTTTCAGAGCTTTTGTGGCTCATCGCTGTATTTCTTTGCCAATTCAAATCTGGCTTTCTGATTCTTACTGCTGATGAGTGGCTGTGGTATGGCCTCTATATCTGCTCTCCAAGTTTTCTTTGAATGGTGGATTGTGGTACCTTCACCCTGCTCTGTGGACGTTGATGGTGAGGTCATCGACTTGTTTTTGGGCTTTTCTTCACAGCTATCACAATGTTTCTTTCATTGTTTTCACTGCTGTTGTTTTCCTTGGCCAACCTGTTCAGTTTCTGGTTGTTAGTACACCAGTGGTTTCTTTCTTTTCACAGGACATTCCAAATTATTTTACTGGCAATGCACAATGCTTATGCAATGGCTACAATTGATTTTTACCTCCATTATGTTTGTCCTCTATTCTATTCTATGCTTTCTGGCCTTCATGCTGGTTTGTCCATTTTAACAACAAATGCAGTCTTCACAGGAGAAACCCAGGGCTCAAACAAAGATTAGACATTCAGAGCTATTAAACAAGCAGTCTAACAGGGTACACCTGGGCTACAAGGAACAACAGTCAGTCACATGTTCCAATATTTTTGCTCACCGATAGAGGTCTGAGAGTTGTTGGTTTAATAATATTATTTAATAATAATTATTATTTTAATAACCTTATTATTATTATTATTATTATTATTATTATTATTATTATTATTATTATTGTGTTATTTTAACTTACTTTAAGACTATACTCATACTTTTGCTTTCCTAAACCTTGGGTGGCCTGCCATGTTCGAAGTTGTTTAACACTAGATGTACATATCAGGAAATGAAAGCTGAAATTCTGATCCATCATCTCATAGTCATCTTTTCACTTCAAACAAAATGTTTTTAGTGTATAGTTTATTTAAAAAATTAATATAAAAAAAACTTTCAGAGGGGACTGCACACCTTTGGCCTCAACTGTATGCAATAATGGTCTGAATCTCCCCTTTTCAGACAATGCACATCATATCACAATACCTAGTATACAGTATGATATAAAAAGATAAAGTAACAATTTGATACACTCCAATTCACTACTGATCCAATACAATTTGGTTGAGCACCCACAGTGGAGCTTGAAAGTTTGTGAACCCTTTAAGATTTTCTATATTTTTGCATAAATGACCTAAAACAGATTTTCCTGTTTCTTGTCCTAAAAGAGAACCCAATTAAACAAATGAGAAAAATATTATATTTGGTCATTTATTTATTTATTAAATGAGTGGGAAAAGTATGTGAACCTCTAGGATTAGCAGTTAATTTGAAGGTGAAATTAGAGTCAGATGTTTTCAGTCAGTGGAATGACAATCAGGTGTGAGTGAGCGCCCAGTTTTATTTAAAGAACAGGGATCTATCAGAGTCTGATCTTCACATCACATGTTTGTGGAAGTGTATCATGGCATGAACAAATGAGAGAGAGAGTTGTTGATGAACATCAGGCTGGAAAAGTAAAACTGCAGAAATCACCTCTACAGAGTTTGGACTCCACCAATCCACAGTCAGACAGATTGTGTACAAATGGAGGACATTCAAGACCATTGTAACCCTCCCCAGGAGGATCGACCAGCAAAGATCACTCCAAGAGCAAAACGTGTAATAGACCACGAGGTCACAAAGGAATCCAAGGTAACTTCTAAGCAACTAAAGCACTCTCACATTGGCTAATATAAATGTTCATGAGTCCACCATCAGGACAACAGGGAACAAATGGTATGCATAGAATGGTTGCAAGGAGAAAGCCACTGCTCACCAAAAAGAACATTGCTGCCTGTCTGCAGTTTGCTAAAGATCATGTGGACAAGCCAGAGGGCTATTGGATTTTTTTTTGTGTGTTTGGAGAAAGGAAAACACTCCATTCCAGCATAATTACATATAATTTTCCCATCTGTGATGCATGGTGGTGGTAGTATCATAGTTTTGGCCTGTTTTGCTGCATCTGGGCCAAAGCAGCTTGCCATCATTGATGGAATAATGAAATCTGAATTATACTAGAGAATTCTAAAGGAAAATGTCAGGACATCTGTCTATGAACTGAATCTCAAGAGAAAGACAACGACCCTAAGCGCACAAGTCATTTTACCAAAGAAAGCTTAAAGAAGAATAAAAGTTAATGTTTTGGAATGGCCAAGACAAAGTTCTGACCTTAAGCCAATAGAAATGTGGAAGGACCTGAAGCAAGCAGTTAATGTGAAGAAACCCACCAACATCCCAGAGTTGAAGCTGTTCTGTACCGAGGAATGGGCTAAAATTCCTCCAAGCTGATCAGCAATTACAGCACAAGCGGGTCACACCAGATACTGAAACGCTCACATACTTTTGCCACTCACAGATACAGTGCCCTCCACTCATATTTACCAAAGGTGCCAATATTAGTGAAGATGGGTCAGAAAAACTGTCTTTATTGTTTAACCTTTTGATCTTTTGTTAAGATAATTTACAAAAATACCCTGCTCTCATGGATAAACTTTGCAAAAAAAATTGCAAACATCACAGGTTTATATATATATATAAAAAATAAAAAAATAAAAAAATTAATAAACACCTTTGTTAAATATAGGTGTGCAAGATTGGCACCCCTGTAAATTCATATGAGAAATATATTTGAAGTATATTCCCTTTTTTTTTTTTTTAAACTTTTATTTATTTATTTATTTATTTTAAGTACACCTGGGTGACTAGGAACAGGGAATTCAACCATGACTTCTGGTTTCGCAGGGGAATAAATATGAGGTAACACATTGCTATATTCCTTGGTCTTACCCATTATTATGAATTATAAGGGAATTTGGCCTGTGATGTGCGGCAAAAGGTTGTTGAGCTTCACAAAATGGGAAGTGGCTATAAGAAAATTGCACAAGCATTAAAAATGCCCATTTCCACCATCAGGGCAATAATTAACATTTCCAGTTGACTGGAACTTCTTATGAATCAACCTGGAATTGGACCGTGTCTATGCACTGTGAAGAGGATGGTTCGAGTGGCCAAAAATCTCCAAGGATCACAGCTGGAGAATTGCAGAAGTTAGTTGCGTCTTGAGGTCAGAAAGTCTCCAAAACTACAATCCGAAGTCACCTATATCACCACAAGTTGTTTGCAAGGATTTCAAGAAAAAAAGCCTCTACTCTCACCCAAAAACAAACTCAAGCGTCTTCAGTTTGCCAGATACTACTGAAACTTCAAATGGGATCGGGTTCTATGGTCAGATGAAACCAAAATAGAGCTTTTTGGTAATAAACACCAGAGGTGGTTTTGGCGCACACAGAAGTAGCCATATGGAAAAGTACCTCATGCCCACGGTTAAATATGGTGGTGGCTCTTTAATGTTTTGGGGCTGTTTTTCTGCCAGAGGACCTGGACATTTTGTTAGGATACATGGCATCATGGACTATCAAATATCAACAAATATTAAATGAAAACCTGACTCATATTTACCCAGGGTGCCAATATTAGTGGAGGGCACTATATGTAATATTGGTCACTTATTTATTGTGGGAAATTATCCAAGTACAATATTTTTGCCTCATTTGTATCACCTTCCAGCAGAATAAGCAACTAAAATGTCAACACTGTCCAGTTGTGTTAAATGAAATGTCTGTGAAAGTCAGGGGCTCTATTTATTTTAGGTGCTAGCTATCAAAATGTAAAACCAAAGCATTCTTTAAAATGCTGGGTACAGCTGTATTTCAAATATACACACAGAATCTTTCCCAATAAATACAGAGGACTAGATGAACACAAGATCCTATGAATTATAACAGGCCAAGTAAGACAACTTCTATATCAGATTATAATAATACATCAGATTACAATAATATCAGATGATAAGACTGGTCAAAATTAAAAAAATAAAAATAATCATAGATTGTACTTACTATAAGATTGACTATAAGCTGTAAAAGCTGTTCAAACCAAGGAAGCACTTTCTCTTTGTAACTGCAGAACACAGCATGCAAAATGTCCGACACCTTGGTAAGAATGTACACATCATTCTCATCCTGGGGGAGGAGGGAAATATGCTATTAATTATATCAAGGTGGAATTTACCTAGCACCTTTGAATAATTCATATTTTAAATGCATATTCTCTGGTATAAAAGCACACTTACCTCATCTTGTAATGTTTCTTCAACTTGCTCATCATAATCCTCATCTTGTCTTTTGGCTGTACAGAAAGAAAAAGAGAATTAATTATTTGCACTTGATGGAAAATTTAATTCTTCATATTTTTTTAATCAGAGATCACCTTGTCTGAGCTCTTGGTTTTTAAAGTGCTCCTCCAGTTTGCTTTTCAAAATGCCTCCCATCTCCTCAAAGTGCTCACTGTTTAGACAGCCATCTCCCATTAACTCAATGCACTGAGTGCAAGAGAGAAAAACATAAGGTAAAGAAAGGACATTCGGATCACTACAACAAATGTGTAAACACCCAACTGACTTCTTGCTCAAATCATGTATTACTGTAATAAAGCAAACACTCATTAAATGGGGGAAATATAGGATTTTTTTTTCAAAGACCAAAGTGAACCATAGTACCTTAGCAAAAGAGTGCATAATCTCGGACAGCACATCTGAGTCTGGCTCAGTGCCAATAGCCTTGATGAGAGCATCACACATGAAATGCCACATCTGAGTGAGGTACTCTGGACCCCTCACACGAGCACATTCCAACAACAGAGGCATGGACTCGGCAGCAGCTACTCGCACACATGGAGAGTAGGTTAAGGATTATAATAACTGAAATCTGTATGAAAAAAAAAACGCAGCCGAAACACTATAGATGTACCTTACAAGTACATAGAATAATAATCTAGGCAAACAAAGGATATCATCATGGAAGTAGAATTTAAGCAAAGGAACCATCAGCTTGACAACTTGCTCTGTATACTCCACAAAACCTTCCTTTAGCTCCTTTGCATAGCAGACCTGTAAACAGGAAGGATAAGAAGTGGATAAAAGTTTAAAGACCCTTGGAAAAAGAGTTGGGGGAAGGGGAGTTTACTTATTAAAGCCTGTTAATTAAAACAAAACTATATATTGTTGTTTTGGAATTAATTTCTAATTTCCAGCAATTACCATTTCATCAATCCCTTTGTAATAACATGCAATCTATTCACTCTAAGGGGATGAATGAACTAAGGGGATCAGCGTCCTCCAGTTACTCAACACCACACACCATGCCCATTTTGTAATACTGAATACAGATTAAAGCCTCAGCACATTAACTCATACTGTATGGTTTAAAGGAAAATGAAGAAAAATGCAGATATGGGGTTCATGCACACTGGACCAGCTTCCACTCATTTCATTACAGGAACAAATATAATTCAAGTCTGCTCCAACAAGTTAAAACGCATTAATAGGTAGGTAAAACTTCTGTGATTATAATTTATATGCAAATAAACCTATATATCTTTCCCAAACAAGTATAAAATGCACAAATATACTGGCCTCACCTTATTAGGTACTTACCTTACAGCTACACTAATCGACCATATCTCGTAAACTTACTATATACCCCCATCATCAATTACCATACAATAACTGATTGCAGTTTGATTAGAATCTGCTTGGTATTCATTATGTGTCAGTTGTCGTTCTTCTCTTCCCTGTTCATATATAGTCAAGTCCATAGATATTTGGACATTGACAAAGTTTTTGTTATTTTAGCTGCATCATATTATATTGGAGTTGAAATTAAATAATGAATGAGCTCAAATTGCAGCTTTAATTTAACAGTATTTATGTCCCAATCAGAAAGTGAACAGTGTAGTGGAAATAAAAACCCAAGAAAGATAAAGTCTGTCTAGTGCATGCTATTCATTAAATATGCTCATTTATTCATTAAATAAGGTTTAAAATGTGTTCATTCATTCGATCCCCTTATCGTACATGAAACACTTGTTTCATGTACGATAAGGGGATTGAATGAATGAGGTTAATGTGTCAAAAGTTTAGGTAATGCATGTTTTATCACAGCATACATGTAAAAAATAAAGTTTGCATAATAGTTTAAAAAAATAAAAAACAAAATAATTCAAACATACCAGCATCTGACAAGCTGTAGCTTTTTCTTCTAATCCTGCAGTCTTGATGCCAAAGCTCTGCTGGTCTCCAAGATTCACAAACTCCCAACCATCATCTTCAGACATGTTCTCCATGTCCTGGGCTAAGGGGGTAAAACATGCATTTAGAGGAAACCAGTGTGAAACAAGGTACCATTAAATGTGCAGGAAGATTTTTTTCCTGCTCGTAAAGCTCACTGAAGACCATCAACAGATGAATGAGATGATAAATCATAATTTCCACTTTCATTTCCTGATATGTAGATGTGTTAAACAACTTGGAACATGGCAGAACACCCAAGATTTAGGTAGGAAAAATCTCTTGCAAAGTCAATCACCAGACCTTAACTCAGTTGAGCATGCACTTCCTGAAGAGGAGACTGAAGGGAGAAACCCCAAAAACAAACAACTAAATGAATATATATGAATTATAATATCTATCCATCCATCCAGCTATAAAAACATACAGTCATGTGAAAAAATTGCTTCTATTGCCCCTACTTCATGTAGGAGTTTTGCATAATTGTCCACCAGTCTGTGACATCACTTGATCGAATTTTGACCACTCTTCTTGCAACTGAAAGAATATCACATAGATTTTTTTGAGGGTTTTCTTGCATGTACTGCCCATTTCAAATCTCCACCCCAACATTTTAAATGGGATTGAAATCCGGGTTTTGACTAGGCCATTCCACAACCCTCCCTTTCCTCTTTTTGAGCCATTCCTTGGTGGATTTGCTAGTGAGCTTAGGATCATTATCCTGGTAAAAGGTCCACTTTCAGTTAAATCTTTGGACAGATGACCTCACATTGTCTTCAAGCACTCTCTGATATAATGCAGAATTCATAGTTGAATCAATGAATGCAAGCTGTCCAGTCCCAGAGGCAGCAAAGCAACCCCAAACCATAACATTTCCACCACCGTGCTTCACAGTTGGTATGAGGTGCTTCTCCTGAAAAAGCGTTTTTGGTCTGCGCCAAACATGTCTGTGGTTACTGTGGCCAAACAATTCGAACTTTGATTTGTCTGTCCAGAGCACATTATTCCAAAAGGCCTGGTCTTTGCCTATATTCTCATTGACAAACTGTGGTCTTGCTCTAATGTTTTTTAGACAGCAAAGGCTTTTTCCTGGCACACCTCCCAAGCGGGTCAAATTTGTGTAATCTCTTTCTGGTTGTAGAAGCCTGCACTTTGACACTAACAGTTGCAAGACTTACTAGCAAATCCTGTGATTCAATTTTGGGGTCCTTGGAGACTTTTTTTTTTTTTTTTTTTGCATCAGATGGTCTGCTCTTGGGCTGAATTTGCTGGGACGGCCAGTCCTGGAGAAATTGGCAGTCATTTGAAATCTGTGCCACTTGTAGATTATTTTTCTTACAGTGGAATGATATATTTCAAATAATTTGGAGATCTTTTTAAATCCCTTGCCAACTCCTAGGCATCCACAACCTTTTTTCTGAAGGTCTTACAGAACTCTTTAGATCTTGGCATGATGACACCCACACACCTCAACAGCAAAGGGAACACCAGACACTAGATATGAGACGGGTATAAATAAGACCTGCCAGTTCCACCTGCACTCCCTAAGCAGGTTCTGATCACTGGCACTCAATATTGAACACCTGATTCTAATTTTATGGATTTGAAGGCATGATCAATGTAGGGCTTACTACAAATGTCAATTTTATGTGTCATTTGATAGACTGCATCACCCTTGAAACAGTGCCTATTAATAAAGACGATCAAAAGCAACAATTTCCATGGGGTGTACAAATATTTTCACGTGTCGAATATTTTATTTTGCCAATATGGCAAAGAAATTTGCCACTCATACTGTGAATCACAATATTTTTTATTTAATGCTCATTATGAGTGCAACCTCTTTACACACTGGTTGGCAGCAGCAGCGGTAATGGCATACAGAGCACAAAGTTTGCAAGTGGGAACCTAACTGCCTCAAAGCATCCTCATGTTCAGTTTTATTCGGCCCACATGAACTTGGAAAAAATAATACTGAAAAGGCTACAGTACAGCTACTAATACTAGAGATGCACCGATCGACCGGCCAGGGACCAGAATCAGCCGATTTTCCGCATGCTCGGCCCGGACCAGTGACCAGCCGGTCAGTCTCGCGTCTTTCCGATTCCGAGCCAGTCCGTGTTGTTGCCAGTGGCACAGGCAATAACGTCACAGCCACGCTCACAGCCACATGTAAACATGTCATAGGCAAAAACGCGAAAACCCATCGACCTACTGGAGGATCAACAAAGATGGTTTCCCTGCGCTTACTCCACTTGCCCGAGCCTATACCTCTCTGCTTCATGTACAAGCGTTGAAAGTGAGTGCTTGTTTAGCTTGGCTGGACATGTGATAGATGAAAGGAGAAACCGATTATCAGGTGACAAAGCAGAGATGCTTCTGTTTGTGAAGAAAAACTTGCCATTAATGCTCAAGTATACACATGTTGGCAACAAAGAAAAGGTGCCTTGTGTAACGCTTTACACAGAGAGGCCGGACTGCCTGAATGGTCGTAGCCAGGTGTAAGCAAAACTCACGTATCTGATATTTCACAGTGGTTTATTATCAGCGTTGTCGATCCCCCGCACACATGGGGCAGTTTGCAAAACACTCCACTAACAACTGCGTTACGGAACATAAATAAAACAGGGCAAAGAGCAACAGAAATATAACCAGGCTTTACATGCATACATGCGATGATTACAGCTCGCGCTCCGTCTACCTACTGCCCACTCATCAGTGAGGGAGTAAGAGAGAGCGCTCCGCCTTAAAGGAGCAGTAACTAATTCTACTTGTTACATTTGTTATTTAATTATTAGCCACTGCACCTATTAATATTTGGAACAATATTGTGCACTTCAGTTTTGTTCATAGGCTTATAATCTTTGGACTTTTGTGAGATGAATAAAAAAAAGAGAGAAAGAGGTCAATTTATAAACATAGTGGAAAATGATATCTGTTTTGTTATATAAAGCAACTCATTTTCAGTTAATTGTTATTTCTACCTCTTTCCAGTCCCAGAGCACTTTATTTTGAGAGTTGGTCAAGTGAGAGAAGATCCTGTAACTTAGTGCAGTTTGGGGGAAATTGTAATGTTTAATAATTCTTTTATTATGAAAATAAAATTTTGCATTGAAGAAAAGTAGATTTTTGTTTGTATATGCTGTCAATTATAGTTCTTAGAAAGAAAATCGGAATCCGCAAAAATCGGTATCGGCAGGTCACAAAAAAAATCGGAAATCGGAATCAGCCAAAAAAAATTGCAATTGGTGCATCTCTAATACACTACCCCGCAACATTTTCACACTGTCCAGGATTTACCACAAATCTGTAGCGCAAGTATTTCACTGTTCAGCATGCGTGAACACAGTGTTTAAACCATTTCAGTGTTTAAATTCATTTCGGTGAAATGAGGAAATATACAAACAAAATCACAATTGTTTTCCTGATCTGTACAGTTAGCACTTATACATTTCAGGTGTCAGACAGCAGTAGTAGCGGTGATGACAAATTTATTATTTAGCCTAATCATTTACCGCCAAACAAGCTTTAATATTTATACATCTTTCTATATTAATGTTGCCATGAAATAAATTTGAAAGTTCCAGTGAAAATACCTTTAATAATAGGTGAAAATTACACCTTATACTATCAATCCTGATCTACTTTTCTTTTGCAGTAAACTCCAGAAGGTTACTTCACTGGCTCTCACCTCCATATCTCTGTGCTTCAAGCTTCTAGCTGGCAAGTAGCTTTCAAACAGAAACAGGAAAAATCCATCACCCCAGTCGGCTAAGTCTGTTTCTCACCACAGGCAGCAGGCATCCAATAAAACGTGATTAAACAAAGGAATGCACTCATTACAATCATATAGGTGTAATTTTCCTCCATTAACATGTTTCTTTAACCTTCATCAGTGGTGTCCAACATCCACATCCACCTGACAAATTGAACTGAACAGATCATTAAAACATTCGTGATTTTATTTTGTACATTTCCTCATCCTGCCGAAATTAATTTGTTGTTACAACACTGCCAGCACAACACATGGCATGCTTTTGTTATGTTTTTAGACACAAGTGTGACTTACATCAGATGCAGTACAAAGGTATTGATTTTAACCTGCGTTTCTGACCACAGTCAAGTCAGTCATGATAGAAATCAGAGTGCACGTATATACAGCGATTTATGGTAACTACCCACAGATGGCTATGCTATGGATCGGCTGTGACTTCTGCACACTGAAAAACTTCAGCAGTAGTGTATTAAGGCCATTTCAGTATTATTCACACCCCAAGTTTGCATGGGTCAAATACAACAAAGCTGCAGGCCTTGTGTTTGACGTGCCATAACAATTCCTTCTGATTAGCTTAACTTTTTGGACTATTACATAAGCATGTATCAAGGCAGTTAGGTTCCCACACCAACTTGTGTTCTGTATACTATTACCTCTGCTGCTTCCACCTAGTGTGTAACAAGAGGTAGTACTCGATGAGCATTAAACTGAAATATAATATACCTGAAAGAAGTAAAATTCATCTCTCCAGTATTTTGCATCATGATATTCAAGATAATAAAATTCTAGTTTTAGTCATTATGGATTATTGTTTAATTTTTTTTTTTTTTTTTAAAACATAATAAAAGTAATCAATTAAATAACAAATAAATAAAGTAAAGTGTGCAAAAAAGTGAAGAGCAAAAAAGTTGCTGAGTCAAGTATTGTGACTTACTATCCAAGAGAGCTACTTCTGGCTTGATGGAAGCAGTTTTCATAAGTGGTCCCATAACCACAGGAAGGTACTGCTGGAATTCTTTGCCCAGAATCTTACACATCCTGGCCCATGCTGAGATCATGTAGGAGATCTGCAGATGAACAAATACACTTGTTGACAAGCAGCAACAATCAGTGTAAATCAATGTGCAATAAAATTCTGGCACAGTTCCAAAACCATTTTTCAATTTTATATGGAAAGAATTAAGATAGTAAAGAGAAGATATTAAAGGAAATTAAAGTAACAAGAACAGGGTCATTGAATCTTGTCCCAAAATGGTGCACTTGTAGCCTTGCAGTGCTCATTTGCTCATGTCTGTGAGGACGTAGGGTGTTCCATTTCATGTTTTGGGCTTTAAATGGGTGCTCACAAGTACACACTATACACCTTTAAATGCACAACGTGGCAAACTCCACATCAAAACAGACACAAACATTACCTTACAAAAGGTCCTTGTTCCGAACACTAGCAAGGACAACTGTATAAATGATATTACACCATTTAGGTAGACATGCAGTATATCTTTACAAGCACTATGTTTTTGTCTCAGAGATAGTCATCTTTTCTTACTCTTAACTAGGGATGCACTGATACAGACACTAGTATCAGCCCAGTATCCTGTTCATTTACTCGTAAAAAATGTTCCAATACCTACATCCAATACAACGTAATACTATGTAACATAAGCCTAGTGAATGCAGTCACCCTAATGAGCAGACGGCACAAAAATGACACCGATCTGGATGTATGTCACAATTAAAGATGGGGATCAAAGCAAAGTAGTTTAATATCAACTCACTAAAAATTGAGCCACATAGCCTACGGCATGAACATTTCCTACATGTTAAACAGGGACACAATCTGAGCTAAATAACCTGTTTCATAGGTGAACGGTTTTGTAATTACAGCTGACAAATCTCAATGGAAAAAAAGCTTGGCAATAAAGGCTCAAACACCAACAGGTTCTTTTGGTTTTTGGACATCCAGTTCCTTGTATTAGTGCCCTCTTTTCTTTTGTTGTTTGGGGGGTAGAGACAGTTTGAGACACTTCTGCATCCCATATTCATGTGGGCACATGTTTCATCTGCAGACTGACAAGCTGAGCTTTCAACCCTTCTCTCTTTTTTTTGGCAGGAGACATTTTTTTTAAATGAGTTATCATTTCATTTTTTTTTTTTTAAATGAACCCTTCTAGTAATGCTGCTTTACTCTAAGGTTGATCCAAATCCAGCCTGTCAGTCACTTAAGTGATGGTGTCCAATACTGAAGCACCAAAACACCCAACCAGACAGAAATTTCTGGTACACCATCAACTGTCAAAATTAGATAAAGATTGGATTACTATAGTGGTTGTGTAAACAGCATATTACCTCAGATCAGATTTATGAAGCTTGTTTGTTTTTCTTTTTATTCTATAAAGACACCTGGATATTTTTGTGTGGGCATTTCATTCCCCATTCTGACAAACATTTCTCAAACTTTCTCTTTATTTGGCAAAACATCTGGAAAGTGCTACCAAAAACAGCCACGTTTGCATTCAGATTAAACAATTATTCTGAAGGAAAAGTAGGCTTTTACCATCCTTGATCACATTATTGCTAAGCTGGATTAGGCAAGGGATCAGTTAAAATCCAAACTTCATGAAAGTTGTCAATGCCACATTGAGAAGTGAAACTAACTAACTAACTAACTAAGCAACATTTCGACTATTCAGTATTCAGCATGTTGCACAACTTCTAGGTCACTAATTAAATTTAAGAAAATTTGTGTTATTGATCATGTTAACTCCTTTATACAAAAGGTAAGATTTGAAGCACATGGATGGCGAAGGATTTGAGTTAACATGGATCATCAGCTTTTACACAAACATGGTGTCTGTGTCAGGTCAAGTGCACTCTGTCATTAAAGCAAAGGGAAAGTACCAAATACTAAAAAAATCTAGAAATTCATGCAAATATTTCTAAGATTCCACTTTTGCCCTTGAGTTATTGCTGGTCATAGGTCATGAAAACCTTTGTCCTAAATTGAAAATATTTGCTAATTGAAAAGATTGGCAAACAGATGCATTTTCACTAGTGGTCTCAGACTTTTGGGCCCCACTCTCTGTGTGTGATATACAGTTGCAATCAAAATTATTCAACCTTCATTTCAAATCAGGTTTATTGTCAAAATTTACAGACTTTCAGCTGTTTGCAATGAACAAATCAAACAAAAGCAATAGAAATAGTTCAACCCAAACAAATTTGGGGAAACAAATGGTTTCCCCAAATTCAATTGAAAATGCAAACGAGATGCACAGCCAGACAACTTCTGGCAGCATTCCTGAGTAATCTTAGCCCATTCCTCATGAGCAATGGCCTCCAGTTCAGTAATATTCTTGGGTTTGCGTGCTGCAACCGCCTTCTTCAAATCCCACCAGAGATTTTCTAAGGGATTCAAGTCAGATGACTGTAGAATCTTCCAGGACTTCTTCTGCAACCAAGCCTTGGTGGAATTTGAGGTATGCTTGGGATCCTGTTGGAATACTTCAATGAATCCATCTTGCCTTCCACACGCTGCAGGTTTCCAGTGTCAGAGGATGCAATGCAGCCCCAGAGCATCACCGAGCCACCACCATGCTTGACTGTGGACAGAGTGTTCTTTCTTCATTCTCCAGACATACCACTGATCCATCGTGCCGAAAAGTTCCAGTTTTGTTTAATTGCTCCACAGAACAGAATCCCAAAACTTCTGTGACTTATTTATATGATTTTGAGCCGATTTACTTGTACTTTTGGGTCAGTAGTGGTGTATGTCTTGGAGTTCTGGCATGGAAACCTTCTGCGTTTAGTATGCACTATACTGTGCTCACTGAAACCTCAGTGCCTGTTGACACCAAGTCTTGCTGCAGGTCTTTTGCAGTCACTCGAGGGTTTTTCACAACCTGCCTTCTCAGAAATCTGGTCGCAGCCATTGATAGCTTCTTTTTTTCCTCTTTTCTTCTTGCATTTTCATTTGAATTTGGGGAAACCAGTTGAAACATTCATTGTGTTGAACTATTTCAATTGCTTTTGTTTGATTTGTTCATTGCAAACAGCTGAAAGTCGGTACATTTTGACAATAAACCTGATTTGCAATGGGGGTTGAATAATTTTGATTGCAACTGTATACACACATATATACACATACACAAGCACACACAAAGTCAGGTCCATAAGTATTTGGACAGTGCCAATTTTGGACATTTAGCCTCTGTACACCACCACAATGGATTTGAAATGAAGCAAGATGTGATTGAAGTGTAGACTTTGAGTTTTAATTCAAGGGGTTTAACAAAAATCTCGCCTTAACAGATTAGGAATTACAGCATTTTTTTAGTCTCCCACCATTTTCACATTTCCACTCATATTTCCATTGTGGTGGTGTAAATTACGAGGATTGTGTCACTGTCCAATACTTTATACACACACACACACACACACACACACACACACACACACACACCTGACCATCACACCCATGAGTGTTATCAGAAGAACCCATTCCAGATTTAGTCCCCCTTTTGCTGTTATAAGAACATTCACTCTTCTGGGAAGGCTTTCCACCAGATTTTGGGCAAGTTGAGTTAGGCCAGTTAACCCGATCTGCTCCAGGGGTGCAAGATCACCACTGACCCTGTGCTTTAACACCAACGTAGTAACAAGCTGGGATATGCAAAGAAAATTTCACTGCACTGTAATGCATGTAAGACAAATAAAGGCTCATCTCTCATCAGTTGTTTGCTTCCAACTTTGTAGCCAACAGTTTGTCGAGGGCCCCCAAGATCTGGTGTCTACAAACTTTTGCCCATATAGTATTATAGGTATTATATATAATGAGCACTTGATGAAAAGCATCTCCATGTGGTCCATATAGGCATCATAATATTCAAACCAAGCTTATTAGAATTTTCCTATTAAAAGCAACACTTACCTGTGGGTCATCATCCTCCAGGTCATTAAAGTCTGTCTGTGTCTTGAGGAGCAATTGCATCACTGCTGAGGCATCATGCATAAACTAAAGTGACAAAATAAAGAAGTCATTTATACACACTTGCTTTAAAGAACTATGTGATTCTACACAACAGAGACAACTTTCAATAACATTCCTCGGTTGCTCAGCGTTATGCTTATCTTTTGAATCACTGGCTGCAGCAGAAGACAGTACAAGAGTACAAGAGATTTGTGCATCTAACACTAACCTTCTCTTTGCCCACAGCGAGACCAATTAGACTGATGCACTCGATGGTTTTGCCTCTTAGCAGACGAAGCTCCTTCTGTACAGCATTCTCTACGATGTGTTTAAGGGAGGGCATGAAAAGATCATAGTAAGGAACAAACCTCTCCTCTGCTGTGTCAGCCACAGATGCAATGGAGGTCACCACCTGTTCCAGCACCAGCTTGGTACCTTTCTGAATGAGCTGAAGAAATCAGAAACCAGAAAAAATCTGAATTTAATTACCTAATATAATAGTTGGCCTAATGGTAGTTAGCTGGCTAGCAAATTATGGTAATTTTAGAAGCAAACTTTCTACTGGTGTTAGTGAGGGAATGTTTGGTAATTAGGTAGCTGGCTAGGTTAGTTAATGGTGGTGATGGAGTGATGTGTTAAATACTGGAGCAAAAGGACATTGTTATTCAACTGTTACAAAGGATGCCAACTTCTCTTAACAGACCTCCTGGAGCTTGGCCACCATGATGACATGGAGGTGCTGAACTAAATTATCCAGGTAGGGAATGAGAAGAGCTTTGGGGCAGTCTTCAGTGAAGTTAATTAGAGCTGCTGCAGCATGTGCCTGAACACGAGGGTTCGACTGGTCCTCCATGGTCTGGAGAAGGGCAGAGATGACCTATAACAACAAAGCGAGCATACTCAGAACAGTGCGAGCAGAACATCTGATAAATATGTAAAACAATCGTGCTGTTTGGTAAAGGCTCAACAGTAAATGTATTTTGAAGCAATCTGCATTCAAGTGACACCCCAAAAAATAAAAACTTATAGTCCCTAAATTTTCACACAAAAAAAATAATAATAAAAAATAAACATTAAAAAAAAAAATTTTTTTTAAAAAAGTCAACTGTTTATATTAGCAACTGACAGAAAACCTTTTAAAATTTTAATGATTTAGATATTCTTGGGCTATGAACAAAAAATAAGCTAAAACAAAAAGGTTGCTGCTTCAGATTTTCTCTCAAAGTCTCTTCAAGTATAATGTGTTGTATTACCAAACATCTAAACTACAACTTATTGTCTTGATACTATAACAGGATCAAAAAATACAGCACTTGGCACATAGCAGTCCCAGACACATTTCAGTTTACACATTTTAATTAATAATTTCCAATTACTATTTAATGTGTTCAGGGTGAAACCCTGTGTTCTGTGAAAACAATACCTTGTCATGGAATTTCTTTTGGAAAGTAGGAGCAAAATCTGTGGCCATCTGACCAATAGCATTACAAGCTGCATATCGAACTCTGGGATGCTGAAAAAAAAAAAATGAAGAAACAAGATCTATGGTTGTTAACGTAGAAATGATACTGTGTAGCAATGTGACATTAAGCACATCCATAGATGAGTAATGAAACCAATGTTTGTGGATCTAAAGATTGAAGCATCTAAAGATAACCAAGGTGTTCAGTGTAACAGTAAGTTGGTCAATACTCACAGGATCTTGGCAGAACAGCAGAACAAAACTGACAATTTCATTCAAAATTGACTCCATCTGCTGATGACAGCCTTCACCGATAGCAGAGAGTGCCATAAGACCAGCATGTCTGTACCTCCAATCCGCTGTGCCGTAAACAAAACAAATATTAAGATTACTACAAAGACACTTAAATTATTAACACTCAGCAAGGCATCATCTTCTAAGATATCAAAGGTTGTGAAGAATTAAAAACAAATGTCAAATGCTTGCTGAAAGCTGATTATAATGCATTTATTTTTAATCAGATTACCAAAACTGGTAGACTACATCGAAGTCATGTACTGTATACATAAATATAAATTTAGTGTAAATAGGCAGAAATGAGGCAGTGATATGGCCTCAGCTCCAGTTTGCCATTTTTGGGATGAACTTTGCTAACTTTTGTGAGGCTTAAGTCCCTTTCACACTGAGCGCGACACGATAAAGTGAAGCGAATCGCCGATGAATGGTGCCTTCACACTGAACGCGAAGCGACTGATCGTCTTCGGCTAATTCACGCCGGCACCATCATCTTTGACCACTAAGAAGAAGAATCACTTAAATGTAGGCACAGAGCACCACAAGAAGCACGAAAATGGATTTAAGTTATTTAATGTAATTATACTAAACATTATAATTTTACGTTATGTTTGGTATAAAAACATCAAATACTATTACCCGTGTATTGAATGTTTTTATATTGACTTATCCAAAACACAAACCATTCCAAACAAATCACACTCACTGCACTGTTGGATGTACAGTTCTAATATGCCTGTGAAGGTTGTCGATAGCCCTGCTCCATATAATATTTTTACCTTACAAATTCTATATTCTGCTTTTATGTTGTCCGTTATTAAAATGCATCTATTAAATGTATTACAATGGAGAATGTTATCACATGTGATTGGTCGCACGCACATATACATCAACACCACATTCAGTCAGTGCATGGAGTGCGCGTGGCCGAGCAGTGTGGCGAAAAAAATCATCCTATTATTCTGTCTTGTTTTAATTTACAAAAAAAAATGAAATCGGCTCTCAGATGGGAGGCAGCTCCCATTGTTCACTTAAATGAGCCGACTCGTTCGCGAACGACCCATCACTAATAAATATACGCACACACAGAACATATGAATTGCAAATACAAAAGACTAAACACAAAATCAACAAGAAAAATGGACAAAAAACAACTGCTTTTTCAAGTGCTTCTCTTCCGGAATACTTTTCTTCGGTGTTTACGCTGGTTTTCAAAACAGCTTTCTGTGCTATAGTGTCACCTATCTCACCCTTTTGTGCAACAGCAGCGGCTCCGGGCTCGTGATCTAAAGCTTAAATCTAATTGGACAGCCCGTTTCATCACGGGGCGATGGGGGAAAAATAAAAAAAATGTAAAAAATTGACACTGGTCGAAAAAAAAAAAATCTCGCTTTGTCGCACCGTGATTGATCGCGCCCGGTGTGAATAGCTCCATAGGGATCTATTGTTTCGATTCAAGAGCGTCATCGCGTCGAACATTCACGGCACTTAATCGCGCTCAGTGTGAAAGGCCCTTAAGTCTGAGTATCTACTCAGCCAAACTGAAGATTTCTGCATATTACGCAGACATCAGCCTCGAGACCTTAATGACATGGAGAGGATCTGCAAAGAGGAATGGGACAAAATCCCTCCTGAGATGTGTGCAAACCTGGTGGCCAACTACAAGAAACGTCTGACCTCTGTGATTGCCAACAAGGGTTTTGCCACCAAGTACTAAGTCGAAGGGGTCAAATACTTATTTCCCTCATTAAAATGCAAATCAATTTATAACTTTTTTGAAATGTGTTTTTCTGGATTTTTTTTGTTGATATTCTGTCTCTCACTGTTAAAATACACCTACCATTAAAATTATAGACTGATCATTTCTTTGTCAGTGGGTAAACGTACAAAATCAGCAGGGGATTAAATACTTCCCCCCCCCTCACTGTATATTATTATCTGTCTTTTTAGGGGCTCATGTTCCAGCAAGATCTTGAACCCATAAAAAGACAGACAGCGATTAGCAAAACCAGCAGGATTCCAGCAGTTAATTCTTGGACCCCTAAATATTTGGAAGCATATCTATATGCACTTACGGTTCTGTAGCATCTGCATAATGTGTTGTTTAATCATGGGCAACACAATTTTGCCTCCAAGGCCACAGGCAATTCTGTCTAGAGCACTCTCACCTGCCACAGCATTACTGCGAAGAAGAAAATATTCAGTTAAGCCTAATAAAGGGTACAAAGAGACACTTAACACACCACTTTTAGTATGCAATATGAACACTGCTTTAAAACACATGCTGCACAAAACAGCTTAAACCTTTGTCCTTCTTTAACATCCAATGAGGCTTGGATCAATCACTCACTGTAGACATTGCAGTTTACTGAGCTACAAACAATTTTAGGTCTAATGTAATCTACTTTACATCACAGATGCACAGAATAGAAAGCTAAACAGGAATATCAGTGGCTATAGACTAGTTCAGAGCACTACACAAGTAATTAGGTGTTACGGTTCTATACAGTCACAGTATGAGAATCTGGATATTGTTCGATAGTGGATTGATATAGTGATAACCTATTTTTTAAAAAAATAATAATAATAATAATAAAAAGAAAAATTTTAAATTTAAAAAAAAAAAATTGCCAGTGGTGAAAATTAGAGGAGATGGTTGTTGTACAAAGATTTTGTAATAAGTGTCTTTGCACATCTTGGTTATATATAACAAAAAGAAAAAAGGAAACAAAAAATATTAATTCCAATATTTGCTGTTCTTTCTGTGGGACAAGATTTCTGGTCATGTGTCCGTTAAGTAGTGTCAGAGGACATCTGTAGTCATCATGATCAATTGGCACAGGATAAGCAATCTCTGCATAAATCACAGAGATGGGAGTTGATTTAAGCCATGTTCAGCACAAAATCTCCTTTGGGGGTTTGGAGGACTGTCCTAGGTACTCCAATAAAATATTTTAATCATAATTTTTTATTTTTTTTTAATCAAAAGGAGAAACCACTTGTAAAATGTGCTGTAACTGTACAGTGTAATTCCTACACTGTTCAGCTGACCTGGATGTAAATACCCTCAAATTAAAGCTGACAGTCTGCACTTTGAGAGCATAATTATTTAATTTCAGCACCCAAGCTATATACTGTGGTAGACATCTAAAATAATTAAAACTGTCAAATGTTCAAATAAAATACCCTCCAGAATTGTTATTACTCTTCATTAATGTAAAAAAAAAAAAATAATAATAAAAAGAGCACACAATTAGTAATATTTTGAGCTCAAATGCACAGCGATAGTTTATTTTAACTGAATTATTTTTCGCACCAAACTCAATGCTTTATTTATGTAGTACATCTTTCTTTCTACAAAACACTTTTCAGAATAATTGGTATACCTACAAAAAAAATTTTCTATGCTTGCAAATAACAGTACCAAGTCTCTTTCTTTAATGTCGAACAAAGTTTGAAGACACTTGTAGGAGTCTTGGCCCTGCTCTATGCAAAAAATAAGCTCCTTTATATTCTTAGGTTTGTGAATGTGGACTTCAATCTTCAATTCACAATACAGGTTTTACCAATAAACAAACAAACAAACAAATAAATAAACAAACAAACCTTAAGTGCCAAGACTTAAGATCCACTCTATACAGCCTGCAGAGTTGCAAGTCCGCTTATAATACACAACTTTGGGTATATATATATATATATATATATATATATATATATATATATATATATATATATATATATATATATATATATATATATATATATATAGCCTAAAGATCATTGAGATTACAGTGGTGAAGTTCAACAAAACTGACTTCATATAAAAACTGTAATGAATTTTTCATGGTCTCACAACTGCTATTTGACCATGTGGTACTGGTACATTTACAGAAAAGATTTATTTATTTATAATCGCACTATCCGGTGTTACCCAGATGAGCATGGGTACCCTTTTGAGTCTGATTCCTCTCGAGGTTTCTTCCTCATATCGTCTCAGGGAGTTTTTCTTTGCCACCGTCGCTGCTGGCTTGCTCATTGGGGATAAATTCATAAATTTAAAATCTATGTCCTGAATTTATAAACTTCTGTAAAGCTGCTTTGGGACAATGACCATTGTTAAAAGTACTATACAAATAAACTGAACTTGAACTTTTATTTATTTGTTTTGTGAAATCTCTTGAAAAACTAACAGGTCACATTTTTTTTGGGTTGTGTTGTTTTTATTAAAAAAAAAAAAAAAAAAAAAAAAAAAATGCCCTCCCACAAATGCCCCCCCTCCTCCCCCTCATTGGAGAAAAATCACATTGATAAGAGGATAGTTAGTACAGTAGACATAGATAGACATATACACATTCTGCAATGACGGCAACAAATTTAGTCCAAGTATGGCAAAAAAGTACAACAAAGACTGGGAAAAGGATAAACAACTTAAGGTTGATGGTGCAGGGAGGAGAAGGATGGCCTTTTATAAAGTAAACAATTAAATTTTTTGAAATAGATCTTTTTCATAATGTATCAATCTATTATTGCAATTATTATTACAGTTATAACAAAAAAGTCATTCTTATAGTAGATACATATGGTTCTAATGTAATCTCCTTTTCCATCTCTCCAATCATATTCTGCTCGCAGGTGATCAGTTGCCGTTTGATTATTTTTTTGTTACATAAATTTTGTTTTTGCTTTCCAAACTCTGGGTGGATCAGTTTAATATGATGCTGAGGCCGCAATAGGCATAACAACATTGGGCTTGTTTTTGAAGCTGCGGTTGCTTATTTGTCTCGCGAGAGTTGGCAACACTGACAGCCTGCTGCCACTTCGGCGGCAGATGCATCAGCTGCCGAAATGCCCACAAATCTCCACCATTTTCTAAGCTAGTGTGCACACTCCACAGCACACACTAGGAGCTTAAAGTGTGGCTTTATACATTTTTCCTTTGTAAGGCAAAGCATGTCTGAGCTATGCATATCTATTTTATTTGCAATGCCTGAAAAAGACTGCCAAACTTACTACTTTAGACTGTAAGGACATTCTCAGTTTCTTTTCACACTTCTTTATTGAAAGGAACAGCCACTGCAAATTCTTTTTACCTGTCAAAATCATCATCTTCTAATTCATCTGCCATTGCCCACTCCTCATCCTCCTCCAAGTCCACCATCATAGACAACATCTGCGGCACTGGGGGAAAAACATTTTTTTAATCCTTTACCAATTAGAAACGCATTACTTGCATAATCTATTTCACATTTATTTTTTGTTGCACTGACCTCTGTGGAACTATGAATACGTCACTCATTTCTCACACACTCACTAGCTTCAAAATTAGATTGTGTATATACACAGGTGCATCTCAGTAAATTAGAATGTCATGGAAAAGTTCATTTATTTCAGTAATTCAACTCAAATTGTGAAACTCGTGTATTAAATAAATTCACTGAACACAGACTGAAGTAGTTTAAGTCTTTGGTTCTTTTAATTGTGATGATTTTGGCTCACATTTAACAAAAACCCACCAATTCACTATCTCAACAAATTAGAACATGGTGACATGCCAATCAGCTAATCAACTCAAAACACCTGCAAAGGTTTCCTGAGCCTTCAAAATGGTCTTTCAGTTTGGTTCACTAGGTAAGCCACAAACATTCATTGCCAAAGAAGCTGGCTGTTCACAGAGTGCTGTATCCAAGCATGTTAACAGAAAGTTGAGTGGAAGGAAAAAGTGTGGAAGAAAAAGATGCACAACCAACCGAGAGAACCGCAGCCTTATGAGGATTGTCAAGCAAAATCGATTCAAGAATTTGAGTGAACTTCACAAGGAATGGACTGAGGCTGGGGTCAAGGCATCAAGAGCCACCACACACAGACGTGTCAAGGAATTTGGCTACAGTTGTCGTATACCTCTTGTTAAGCCACTCCTGAACCACAGACAATGTCAGAGGCATCTTACCTGGGCTAAGGAGAAGAAGAACTGGACTGTTGCCCAGTGGTCCAAAGTCCTCTTTTCAGATGAGAGCAAATTTTTTATTTCATTTGGAAACCAAGGTCCTAGAGTCTGGAGGAAGGATGGAGAAGCTCATAGCCCAAGTTGCTTGAAGTCCAGTGTTAAGTTTCCACAGTCTGTGATGATTTGGGGTGCAATGTCATCTGCTGGTGTTGGTCCATTGTGTTTTTTGAAAACCAAAGTCACTGCACCCGTTTACCAAGAAATTTTGGAGCACTTCATGCTTCCTTCTGCTGACTAGCTTTTTGAAGATGCTGATTTCATTTTCCAGCAGGATTTGGCACCTGCCCACACTGCCAAAAGCACCAAAAGTTGGTTAAATGACCATGGTATTGGTGTGCTTGACTGGCCAGCAAACTCACCAGACCTGAACCCTATAGAGAATCTATGGGGTACTGTCAAGAGGAAAATGAGAAACAGGAGACCAAAAAATGCAGATGAGCTGAAGGCCACTGTCAAAGAAACCTGGGCTTCCATACCACCTCAGCAGTGCCACAAACTGATCACCTCCATGCCACGCCGAACTGAGGCAGTAATTAAAGCAAAAGGAGCCCCAACCAAGTATTGAGTACATGTACAGTAAATGAACATACTTTCCAGAAGGCCAACAATTCACTAAAAGTGTTTTTTTTTATTGGTCTTATGAAGTATTCTAATTTGTTGAGATAGTTAATTGGTGGGTTTTTGTTAAATGTGAGCCAAAATCATCACAATTAAAAGAACCGAAGACTTAAACTACTTCAGTCTGTGCGCACTGAATTTATTTAATACACGAGTTTCACAATTTGAGTTGAATTACTGAAATAAATGAACTTTTCCATGACATTCTAATTTATTGAGATGCACCTATACATGGGTATATATGCATGCACAATCAATACGTCAATAAAAAAGATACTAAATCTGAAATAAACTTTGTCCACATAAAACTACTAGATCTGCACAATTTTTATTTGTGTATTGTGCGAGCCAGGGCAATTCCTGCAAAGATTTAATAAAGCTCACAATTAATGTCACAATCAAAGATTTTTCCCTTCATATTAATATTACTGTATTTTGTCCATTACCACTCTGAGCCACAATGGCGGTGTGTTTCCTCAACATGGCAGCAGCAGTTTCAGAGAGTGTTACAATAACTTCAAGCGCCAGCTGCCTCTGCATGTTTGTTAAACTTGTATCTGCACACAGCTAAAGCACACAAACAAAAAAATTAAAACCATCATCTACTCAAATCATTAAACATACCAAGAATTTCCATTTAACTTGGCAACCAAAAGCAGGGTGTCTGTAGGTTGATACCTTTATATTTAATGCTTACATTTATATAAACATAAATGTACATTTTCTGCATATGCTGTTTGAGAAAACTTTGAAGGGAAACTCAAAAAAAGAATGGAGCTTTATGACCCTTCCCCTTTAATGTTAGAAGGACAAACTGAAAGGAAGAAAGTGCTTCTACATTTAAAAGCTGAACTCTGTACAAATCCTATAAGGAATATGTAGCCCATGTCATGAAATACTGTTATGTCCCTGGATGTATTTTGGCTTTGTGTGCATCTCACTGTCCCTCCCTCTCTCTACTGCCTGGTTAGGATATCCCACAGGAGAATGTGATCCGACATGGGGATTGACGGATTGTGAATGACGTAATCACATTTGAAGAATATAAAAAGGAGACTGCTGGCAACACATTTGAGACCATTGCACCAGTCCCAGTTACTAGCCAACACCCGCCTAGTTTGGGGGGTCTTGTAGTTACTGCAAAACCACGTATATACTGGTAGTACTGCATAGTTACTGTAAAACACTGTGTATACACAGACAGTGCTATTTGAACACAGTTGTGCTGACTGGCACAGGAGAGGAAGCACATTTTTAATCACTTTATAATGTTTATTATTACCATGAAATTATTTGCCAATTGCTAGATTTGACACTTTGATGTAGGCCTTTTTTCCTCTTTCAGCCAAGAAAGGGCCTTGTTTCTGTGGCATCCCTAATATAGCTAACCGATGTTACAGATTACTAATGCTAGACGGAGGAAAGGGGTGGGGCTTTCAGGGCATCAGTTATGCAGCAATCAACCTGACTTGAAAGCGAAGTTGGAGAATTATCAAGCTATAATGTGGGCGCAGGGGTTCTGGGGAACATGGATGCCTCTATGGTCATCGTTTGTTAGCCAACCAGCTAACTGATTAGTGATGAATATTTACCTCCTCATAACAGTAAATTGTGTAGTGAATGTTATAGATTTAATAAGTGAATGTTTGTACGTTGATTTAAAGCAAACACATGGATTTACAGAATAATTCATTTAAAGGTAACTTCAGCCATGTTGATTTGAAGTCACTTGCTGAACTATGAGTAGAGGAGAACATCCAGAGTTCCCAAATAGGAATTCCGAGTTGAGGGGGAGTTTTCTGTTTTTTTCCTAGTTGGAGGTTACGACCTTTAGTCATAGGAATTACAGCACTTTTTATATGCAGTCTTCCCCTCTTTAAAGGACCGAAATTAACTAGTTACGACTGTTTTAACTAGATTTACATGTCAATTGGCTCATTTTCATTTGATATTTTTATTGTAGAAAAGAGAACTCTTTTTTGTGTTTTTGAGCGAGACCTCATAGCAGCTTACACTAGATGTCAAAATGTGTGAATGTGTTCCTATGCAAAATGCTTAAAATTTAGTATGATGTTGGTAGATCTTTCTCCCACAAACTGGAATTTGTAGCTATGGCTGTCGTTATGGCTGCTTCCAGCTAATGGTTCTCTACTTTTAACCTCACCCAAGTTAAAATTCTCTTATGTTTCGCTCTGTAGTGAAGTATGTTTAAAAAGGAGGAGTGACTAGCTACCAAAATGAACAGGATGTTCACATAATATTTTGCAATATTGGCCAATTTTAACATCCAAATAGAATTAATATTATGACATCTAGGTAGCAAGCTAATTTTTTCCATCTTCCCTTCAAGGGGTTTCAGATTGCTAATGTTGCCTAGTAGGTAGCTAGTAAGTTATGGAGCTAGTTTAAACATTAAAATGAGCCATATACTGGAATAACCTCAAGAGTTTGTTAGAACAGTTTACAGCAGAACAAGACATGGCTTTGCTACAGAACTGTTATGAACTTTGACATCTTTCAAACTTTGTACCAAAGATTTACAAGTTCACTGAGCTATAATCTCAATAAGAGCTTCAGGTGCGTCTGAGGGCGTGTGCAACCACACCCTTTTAATTATCATTAAACTTAAATTGATTAATTAGTTAATCAATTTAATTAACTTAAATTAATTAAAATTAAAATCATAGAAAACACATTTAGCATAGCAAAAAATATTTCAGGGGATATCAAGGTCACATGAACTTGTAAAAATGACAGAACACCACTCCCAAAAAATATTTGTGGAAAGTAACTTCAAATGTCATATTAGCTTGTTTTCCACTCACATTGGATTGGCTGGGGTTCCAAATTGTACTGCAGCCAACCACAGTGGGGCAGGAGATGGGTGAATGAAAACAGTTCATTTAAAATGTAGTCCCTTCACAAATCTCCTGCATAATGTAGTGCAGGTAATATACAGGGTTTTACTGTAACTGGGTGCTTTGCTGCTTGAATGGTGGTTACTGTGAAACCCTGTATATACACGCACTCCAGTTTTTACAATGATGGGCTTGAGTGTGCTGTTTGAACATGACTGCACTGACTGGAGCAGGACAGCAAACATTTTTAATCACTTCCTAATCATGAATGATTAGATTTTACACTTCACTGTTGGCCTTTAGCTAAATGTTATCTATATACTAATGAAAATAAAAACCATGTTTTAATGTATGCTTGACCTGGCTAACATTAGACAAGTAGGTTATGTCAGCAAAACATTTTTATGATATACATTTTTGAAGGGTATTTCATGGTTTCATCCTCCTTCCAGCACCACAGCTATTCAAATATATAATTTTAAAAGGTATACAAAAAAGAAGGTATTGAGAGGTATTAATGGTCTTTCACATCATTTTGATAGGATATACAAAGAAAGCTTTCTAGACACAAGCTTAACGGAAAAATAAATAAATAAATAAATAAATAAATAAATAAAAAACACCCCAGAAGTATTGTTCAATACTGAGCATTGAATGTTTCTCCAGCCGGGCTTTGGAAGTCACAGAGGTAGGCAACTCCCAAGCATTAAATTGAAGTAGTTACTATTTGCCTGTGAAATACAACCTTGATGAACAGCACAGATGAGCAGCCTCAAGGAACCACCAGGCACAACAAATTCCCACTAGAGGATTTCTTCTTATGGCTACAACAAAACCAACAAGAGATCAAATCAAATATTCAATGTGTATACCTTGAGACAGAGTTGTAAAGTGGCCTCCAAGTTTGGCCTCAGGTATTTAGGGGCGGTGTCAGCAATTTCTACAAGTGACTTCAGCACAGCATCATCACCTTGGTAACAGGATTCATTGACAGCCTGGATTGCAGTAGGGAATAATTAAAATGTAAAACAAGTTTAAACAAAATGTAAAATATACTGAACAAAAAAAAAAAATGGTTAGTGGTGGTTCAAATCATACATCTTGCAAGGAACACTCAAAGAACAATGGTATTAGACCTGTAATACCAGATATTTGGTTTTATGACAGAAAAGTTTACCCAGAAAAAATGGCCATAAAAGGAACCAACATTAATCTGCTTGAACTAATTTGAGGCACATAGTTATTGCTTACCTGTAGTACACCAGGCAGGAGATCAGAGAAATGTTTGAGTATTGCCATATTGCTCTCGTTGGAGAGAATAAAGGAGGCAGTTGCACGTGCTGCAAGTGTACGTATCTAAAAGGCAGATGAAAAGACATTAAATAAAAACACAATTGTATTACTCACAACTATAAATCAGCATAATAACTAAAGTTTCAGATAACTCCAGCCCTTCAAAAAGCTCAAAACAAACAAAAAAAAAAACAACTCTGTCCAGGGATATAACTGATTAGAATGGTCATATCACATGCAAGAAACGATTTTAATTTAAAAACTCCACATGGTGAAACTGTTACTCACCTGTGGGTTCTCCTGATCTTGCATGCACTGCACCAACATGCGTTTTATAACTTCCATATAATGCTGCTGCTGGTTGCCAAATATACCTGGGAAATTCCTGTACACAAAAGTTTTGGCAAGTCTAAAACACTTTAAAAAGTAAAGTAATAGGTCAAACCGAAATTGCTCCACGATAAAAGCTTTAGTTCTTCCCAAATGGTGAAAACAGACAGCTCACCAGAAAATGTGTAGTGCAGCCTCTCGTAGACGAACATTCTGAGAGTTCACAGAGTCAAACAGAAACTTGAGAATTTCTGGCCATTGGTTGTTTCCATCATCATCTTAAAAGAATGATACAGTGACGGACTAAAGTCAGCACGTGATTAGATAAGTGTGTCCTGTCCATTGAATTGGCAACAAAACTAAAAGCATCGATAAATTCAGCGATAACTTTGAATGTGGTTCAACTAACCAAGAAGATTGCGGGCCAGCTCAGCAGCTACATCACAAATCTTCTTACGGATACTAGAGGATCCATCTAACTGGATGCTGGCAAGCAGCTCTGTTTTAACGGCAGTCTGAATGTCTATTGTCAGGTTTGGGTAGACTTCTTCAAAGGATGAGGATAACAATCGCCGTAGCAGGACAGCTGCCATCTGCCTAACCTGTATGGAACGCATGAAAAGGAAGGAACAACATTTAGCCTTAAAACAACCGTTAGGTTCTTAAACTCTAATTAGTTGGGATTATGCTTGTCTAAAAAGATGCTTTCTACAAACAAGTGATACTGAAGCCTATACAAAAGAGATGAAAACAGAACTAAATTATGCAATACATTCATAATCAGCCTGCCTACAGTAATACAAACCTTTGCAAATGATTATTGCAAACAAAAAAATTCTTATTAGGACCATGGTTCCAGGGCACTAGGGTAACTGTGCCTTGACGGATTGTAAATATCCGTTTAATATTCGGAATGTAAATATCCGTTAAATATATTTTAATAAAAAATTTTAAGCTGCAAGCAGCATTTTGGGGGGCCAAGCACCAAGATTCCGTGAGCCGCACATTCACAGACATGCTTAGGCCTGTCATAACTACTTTTGTTGGATGATGTATTGTCCCAGAAATAATTGCAATAAACGATATTGTCATTTTAAGACCATCTTATGCCACCGATATAACAATGTAATACCAATGTTTTTGTCTTCTGATGAAAATATCTTTTAAATTTATTCAATATTTCATCATCATATTTATGAATTTTAGTCAATCTTACTCTGACTAAAGTGGCATCGAATATTAGTCAACGGCATCTTAGTTGACGAGAAAACGCAAAAATGAAACCAAACATTCACATATTTTATCTATTAACTTAAACATGCATCAACAAAAACACATGAAAACTGCCCGTGTTTTAGTGCATTGTTACAGAAAGAGCGTATTCACAACGTGACTTACTCAAGTTCACTTGTGCATTCGCGCAATTTTGAGCAGAATCAAGCTGTAATATTTGGGTTATGTTGTGTAAATATCTGATTAATCTCATATGTGTATAGGATGCATTTGGGTGAGTTAATTAAGCCGCTAGTAAAGTGCTTTAGTTCATTCGCTGTTCAGATTCAGCTCATGCAGCTTAAGCGGCTCAATCCCCAGCATTATTGACGACTGGATTATGTGAATATTTGAAGTTCGGATTTTAATTTGACAGACCTTCATAACAGATGCTTCATAATGAAATTCCAGGACTTAATAATTTTTCAAGCACAATTTTTTTGTTTTCAAGGACCATACAAGAGCTGTCATTCAATTTGGCCTTTTTAAAATCCCCCCTAAAAGTTATGATTATTATTAATAATAATAATAATAATAATAATAATAATAGCGGAACGGAAAAGGGAATGAATATGAAATAATGGCCGCGTTTCAGTCACTAACACTACATGTTAACCAGAAGTCACTTCCAAGCCATTTCCAAGCTGCTGCTCTGCACAGCTAAAATCCTGATTTACAACCATGATGTCAACTGACAATCACCACACACAATTTAAAGACAACGGCTATGCTGTGATTTAAAAAAATCACAGTAAAATGATCACTCGGAGAGAAAGTTAGAAGCGAATGAATGTGCTGCTCCTCTCTGCCCCTCACCGAACAGAGCAGCTGCATAGAGAGGACCTCGCGCTCGCGGGGCAGTACTGGCCACTTTCTTCCATGGACAGTGGCCCAGATTTGTCACTAAGTGCTTTAAAAATAAATAAATAAATTTTAAAAAAAAATTTAAAAATAATAATAAAAAGTTGCTAAAAGGGTCTGAGAAGTGGACCAGAGCTGTCTCTGAAAATGAGTGCGTGAATAACAGGAGAGGGAGGGGCTGCAGTGGGGAGTCATATTTTAAGTGAAAGGACTGCATTTGTGTTCTAGCAAAAATAGATGAAAAGTTATTTAGTGATTTTGTATTTATTGACTTTTTATAATTCAAGCACTTTTTAAGCACCACTAGATAAAAATATGGCTACGTTTTCAATGTTTTCCAGTACTTTAATTTCAAAAAGCCAAATACATACACTTCAAGCACCTTGTACGAACCCCGTTTCATTTTCTCGTTTGTGTATTTTGGATTATCCCTACTTTTGCTGTTTGCTGATCACCTGACCTGTGCCTGTGCTCTGGTTACTGATTTTGAGTCACGATTTGGATTTGTCTGCCTGCCTGCCTCTCAAATAAAACGCTTAAACTGCATTTGCATCGGTCTCTTCTCGCCGAACTTGACATGGTGTCATTCATTCTTATGTAAACAAAACCTAAATGTAAACACAATGGGCAATATCGAGGTCAGCAAAATATCGAGGTCATATCCATATACCGTACGACAAGTCGATAAAGTAATTATCATGATGGAAGAGCAGCAGCAAATTTGGAAGAGCAGCAGCAAAAATGGCACTTAGATGGAAGCATTTTTGGCACGTTACTGTAACTTCTGACCAGTAAGTGGTGCGGTCACGAAATTTGTTGCATAGCCTCAGGGCATGGTCCTGAAGCTGCGTACCAAGATTTGTGTCAGTGTTCAAGGTTTTTGCTGAGATACAGCCTCACTACCTGTTTGGCGGATTTGTTGACATTACGGGCAAATTGGAATATCAACATACTTCTAATAACATTTGAGAGGCTTACTTTCTCAAATCTCTCAGATGATGGCCTATGCCAAATTTTGTGATGATTGAACAAAATTCGTAGAAGTAGCGAAAAAAACAGTTTTTGACAAAATCGACTCGCATTGACCCAGTAAATGCAGGGCTACCTAGCTTTTAAATTTTAGACAACCAGTTTAAAGGTTATGACCATAAATGTACTTCCATATTAGGCCCAAATTGTGGAAGTGTAATGGGGACACATTACTTTCAATGTGGACAGCGCTAAGTACAGGTGTGAATGGGGTCAAATGCGTCTCAAAGACACACTGTGATCCAATCACTCAAACACATTCAGAGGTGGTCTGGGATATGGAATATGGCCACATCGGGTTTGTAGTGAACTGTTCAATCCGTGCTTCTAGTGTGCATACCTATAGCATTCTGTGGGGTGTTTTTGGTAAGCAGCAGAAACAAATGAAAGACCTACCTCTACTTAAGATTCAAGATGCAGTTACACTGTACATTTAAATTCAGGAACAATAAAATTAAATAAGCACTTTGTTATTTAAAAGGAAAAAAAGAAAATTCTTGTGTCTTTCCTACTATGCTAACTGTTATAACTGTGACAGGACCCCTAGTTCTGAACTAATGAACCAGTATGAGGATGTACGTATTGATCGAGACTTAAAAGCACTTCTGTAAGTCATTCTAGATAAGGGCATCTACCAAATGCCATAAATGTAAATGATGTTATCGGACAGCACCATTTTGCTACATTAAAGCCGTCAAGCATAAACAAACAGAAAGTATGCAAATAAATCTCCTTACATGAGCTTGCAACTGCTGTCTACTAGATGTGTTTTAGAAACATAAAACTTATGGGCTAACTACAATACAGGTGCACGTATATTTGACAGTATATTAGAGTATAAAGCCCTGTCCCCATGCACTGTGGTCCAGTTCATTGTTTTTTTTTTTTAACTTTCCTCTCTTTATGATTATATGATTGTTGAAAGCACTTGAAACATGAGTAATGGCGCAAAAGCTGCACACAATGTCACACAGATAGATGACTCAATGGGTACAGTTTTACTCCACTGATCTGAGCTTCAAATATTTAATTAGGAAATTATATCATGGGGTAAGTATAAAAACTCAAGTGAATTGTTAATTTGGCTAGTTGCTTTTGGAAGATTTGTCAACTTTGATACTGAAGAAATGTGATCACTGGTCACCGAAAATCCATTCGAGAAACACAGTGTGTGAATGTGACCCGTCTTGGCTGTCCATTTGTGAATGGATCACCAACAAAGTCAGTACCAAGTCTAAATAGAGCCTGGATGTAATGAAATGTTTCATTACTTTTAAGTGCTGCAAATTACTCAGATTACACAAAAGTAAATTTTACCTCCTCAGCAGCAGATGCATCACGAATGGCCTGCAGCAAGAAACTTATCTTTGTTGGTCCAGGGATGGTGTCATATGATTCCTACATTAAAAAAAAAAAAAAAGGACAAAGCTTGAAGCAGACAAATGACATTCTAAATTGGAAAACTGCAAGAAATGCCATGATGTAAAGCTACAAACAGATCAAAGAAAATGCATCAAATACACACTGTAATAAGGCCTAGAACAAGAAACATGAAAAATTCCACAACAGGTCCTTGGACCATATATGGAACCCTCTGATCTAAACAGAACAGTTTTTCCCTGCCATAGTAAGTTTATACCTCCATCCACTGCTACATCTATCTGTGGCCTTTAGTCAAGTGAAGAAAATTGGGTTGGACGTGGGAGTGATGGCATACTCTCTCTCCCCTGTCAATCACAGACACTAGCCAATTGTGGGCATCTGTGAGCACACGCATGCGGAAGTGGGGCAATAGCACTTTCCTCAAAGTGTGTTACGATGCCCTGACACAGCATGGGCAGCAGTTTGAAAAGATGCGTCAGGCTGTCTTAATGCATCTCAAAGGAAGCCCATGTTGGCCTTTGCCTTCCTCAGTTGGTAGCCGTCACGCCCACCATTTTACAGAGAAATGCATCCAATATAATTGGGAGGAACATCTAGATTTAAACATCAGGAAATGAAAGCTGAAATTCTGATCCATCATCTCATCTTTTAATCTCAAATCCAAATGTCTTGCTGTTACAATACTTTAGGAGGGGACTGTATATAAAGTCAGAATAATCTACACAAGATGTGGGTTGATGTCAGTGATAGTATTGTGTTGGAGCTGTGCCAGCTGCAGTCAATAGTTAAACTGATATGGATCCAGCCAGATAATGTTACATCCCAGGTATAGAAATGTTTTTGAAATGATGTCGCAACAATGGACATAATTCATTGGCCATTTAAACAGTCACTGTCAATTTGATGTGCACTATTCTTATCCTACATTTGAAACTTCTAGACATGATTATATTTAAAGATTTATAAAGTAGCACAATTTGTGTGCAACTAACAGAATTATAATCTATCTTTGGGTGAGACAAGACAAGATCCTTCTTGGGGAAATAAGATCCTTGATGGGGGAAACTAAGGTGTCATAGTGGTATGATAGTAAGAATAAGAATAGTTAGGTATATCATCCAAATAAATATAAATATGACAATGTGTCTCAATATAAATATACAGAAAAATAAGGGAGCCGCAGGATATGTACATGTATAAATGTAAAATACAAAAAAAAAATAAAAAAAAAAAAAAAAAAAAAAAAAAAAAAAAAAAAAAAAAAAAAGAAAAAAAAAAAAAAAAGAATACCAATGAAGACTGTCCATGTGCAAACACACAAATATGGGACAGAAGTATGGCATTTACAATTCAAAATTTTTACACTGGATTTAAAATTAAACAGTGTATATTTAATTTGAGGGTATTTACATTCAAATTGGGTGAATGGTGTAGGAATGACACCACTTTTAAATTGTCACAATTAAATTGTCAAATAAATTAAATTGTCATTTTTAATACTTGGTTGCAAAAGTCTGGAACCCATAGACATCAACAGAGGAATTTCTTCCATCTCACTTCTTATATTACCATAGAAGTCAGTGGTAGATAAATTATCCTCACAGATGTTAGGACAATTTTATTCACATTTGTTCTGACTGCTGTCTCCTGTATCACAGTAGAAAGGGTATCATGGCAGCACTGATGATGGCACCACTGTAACTACTATTTAGTATAAAACATGAATCACAGTGTGCTGGTTAAATAATTTGGTCAATGTTTCTGTTTTTCCTGCTGATAGGAACTCATAAGTCACTTGAGGATGAAAACTGTGCCATAATCCTATCATGACCCCAAACTATCACCAACAGTATCGCCTGTAGCTCTGAGGGAGGAAAAGAAGGGAAGTTGCCAGATGTATGTGATGTACGTCGTGTAACCAGTGGTGATCTATGCCCACCTAAAAATAAAAATCCCTAAGTGCTGTAGCTTTATTGATGCACATCTATATAGGAGCAGTTTGTTATCAGCAGCCCTCTACCGCATCAATCAATGGAAAGGGGCCTCCACTGACCAACAATTTTTGCAAATTACAAATTAATTTACTTTCATCACTTTAGTACAACCCACACTGCCATGTCTATTTGTTGAGCATCAAACTGAGGTCAACATTCATTTATCTTCAGTAACTGCTTTATCCGGAGCTGATGCCTGGAACCCTGGGCTCAAGGTGGGACGCACCCCGGGTGGGACACCAGTCCATCACAGAGCTGAGGGTAACATTTATATGCGTTTTAGTTGAGAACTCATAGCAGAGGAAACCTGTCACATCGCCTAGAATAGTTATAATTTGTTAATATGACGAACAGCATGTAGCTTAATGCTTGAACCATCACCAACAAAAAAGGACGGGTATGCAATTTAACCGTTTCATCAATAAATAAATTGATCTACTCGTCAGTTGTATGTATCCCTTTACTAAAGTGATGACTCCTTTATTAAAGTGATGTCCCGCTAAATAGCCAATGGTAAAAGTTTAGCTCACTTAGGAAAAAGTTAGTTCCAACGACGTTTTAAGACCTGAAATATGAGACACTATGTAGATGCTGGTGTACATCAAAAGAAACACTGATCAGTCTGTTTGTTGGATATTTAGCCAGGCTGAATTGTAAATGTAAGCGAGATGTCTGCATCATGGCCTGAATCAGCGTGACACTATTTTGGCGAAGCGGCTACCCAGTAGCTTTGTTCTCTATTTCACACCAATATATACAGGACCAAGGCCTGCTCACAGCCGGGGAACGCAGGATAACACTTACTGATGGACTCCGGAAATTTGAAGCAACTCGCTGTACGTGTTCCTGTTGGCTGTTTCAAAGTCAGAATTTTGTATAACTATACTAGCATATAAATGTTCAGTGTGCTAACGAGCTAGTGCGCTAGCCAACAAGTAAAGTCGTCTGGCTAATTGATTACAAGCGAATATTGCTATGTTAGGTAACGACTTGCCCATCTACCCAGCGTTACTAACATTTAGCAATAGCACATTAAATTAAATTTGCAGCGGCTTCTTGTTGAACAATTGTGTATGGGATGAATGCTACACAGCGTAAAAACTGTACAATATTACGAAATAACTTTAGTGAAAACAATCATTAAGCTAGTGTTATAATACAGGAAACTCAAATTTGATGTGAAGTTATCAAACTGCCATGCAAACAAGAAGTCGATCATACTTAGGGGGTTTAGATATATAGCTAGCTAAAGTACCAGTGAATTATCCGTTTAGCTTAGCGGACTACCCGAAAACTTGCCCCGTCACACGTGGACTGACCTGCACTGAGGAATGAAGCTCGTAGCAAACCGGCTAGACTAACAAAACGTTTACATTGTCATTCAAAACACACATTGGTTTCGAAAGCGCTGTTCATACCTCGGATTGCTTCCTGACATTATTATCAGGGCTCATCAGGTTCCCCAATAAGAGGTAAAATTGCTGCTGCTCCGCCATTGCAGTAGGATCCAGAAAGAAACCAGCTGATAAGGGAGGAGCCAAAATAAACCCGGCTTCTGTCATGTTTTGCCGCCTTATGGGGTTTTCCTTCCGGGTAGCAGGACGTTATATTGTAGTATATACTTTTTTTTTCTTTTTTTTTTTGCTTATCAGAAAATTCTACAAGCAAATCAAACCTTAACTCTAAAGTTGTGTTTCACATAACACAGTTATGTACTATTCTAGACGATTTTTGAGTATACATAACTGTGTCGTGGCCACATAGGCAGATCCCCCCTTTGCAGGAAAACAAAAATATTTTTTTTTCTATTTGAATAATTTAAATAATATTTAAATAAGCCATTTAATATATTTTTTTCTATTTTAATCAGGTGTCTAAATACGTGATTCACTAAACAGGCGGACATTCCTAATGATTATATACGCTACCAAGTATTAAAAATATTAAATATAATGAAAATTTACAGTCCCCTCCATCAGTATTGGCTCCCTTGGTAAATATGAGCAAAGAAGGCTGTGGAAAATTGTCTTTATTGTTTAACCTTTTGATCTTTTGTTCAAAAATTCACAAAAATGGATAATGGAAAAATGGACATAACAATTGCAAGCAAAACAAAGGTTTACCCAAAAACTTTGTTAAATATAGGTGTGCAACAATTATTGGCACCCTTTTAGTAAATACTTTGTGCTACATCCCTTTGCCAAGATAACAGCTCTGAGTCTTCTTCTATAATGCCTGATGAGGTTGGAGAATACATGGCAAGGGATCTGAGACCATTCTTCCATACAGAATCTCTCCAGATACTTAAAATTTCAAGGTTCATGCTGGTGGACTCTCCTCTTCACGTCAGGTTTTCTATGGGTTTCAAGTCAGGGGACTGGGATGGCCAGGGCAGGACCTTGATTTTGTGGTCAGTAAACCATTTATGTGTTCATTTTGATGTATGTTTTGGATCATTGTCCTGCTGGAAGATCCAACCATGGCCCATTTTAAGCTTTCTGGCAGAGGCAGTGAGGTTTCACTTAAAATCTGTTGATATTTGATTGAGTCCATGATGCCATGTATCCTAACAAAATGTCCAGGCCCCAAAACATTAAAGAGCCACTACCATATTTAACTGTGGGCATGAGGTACTTTTCCATATGGCTACTTCTGCGTGCGCCTTAAAACCACCTCTGGTGTTTATTACCAAAAAGCTCTATTTTGGTTTCATCTGACCATAGAACCCGATCCCATTTGAAGTTCCAGTAGTGTCTGGCAAACTGAAGACGCTTGAGTTTGTTTTTGGATGAGAGTAGAGGCTTTTTTCTTGAAACCCTTCCAAACAACTTGTGGTGATGTAGGTGACTTGGGATTATAGTTTTGGAGACTTTCTGACCTCAAGACGCAACTAACTTCTGCAATTCTCCAGCTGTAATCCTTTGAGATTTGTTGGCCACTCGAACCATCCTCTTCACAGTGCGTTGAGACAATATAGACACACGTCCAATTCCAGGTTGATTCATAACATTTCCAGTTGACTGGAACTTCTTAATTGTTGCCCTGTTGGTGGAAATGGATATTTTCAGTGCTTGTGCTATTTTCTTATAGCCACTTCCCATTTTGTGAAGCTCAACAACGTTTTGCTGCACATCACAGCTATATTCCTTGGTCTTACCCATTGTTATGAATGACTAAGGGAATTTGGCTTATGTGTTACCTCATATTTATACCCCTGTGAAACAGGAAGTCATTGTTTCAATTTCAATAGGAGCACAATTTCGTGTTCCTAGTCACCCAGGTGTACTAATAAAACTTTAAATACCATTGGGAATATACTTCAAATATATTTTTCTCATGTGAATTCATAGGGGTGCCAATAATTGTTGCAAACCTATAATTAACAAATTTTTTGATAAACCTGTGTTGTGTTTGCAGTTGTTGGCTATCCATGAGAGCAGAGTATTTTTGTGATTTTTTTTTTTTTTTTTAACAAAATATCAAAAGGTTAAACAATAAAGACAATTTTTCACAGCCTTCTTTGCTCATATTTACCAAGGGTGCCAACATTAGTGCAGGGCACTGTATATATGATATGGCTGCCATCTAGTCTTAGACAATGGGATACAAAGACAACTGAGGGACTCCTATTACAAACATTTATTGATTCTTAAGAAGGCAACACTAAGAGCCGGGGGGTGTAAAATTCTGAACAGGATAATTGGTGTAAGTTGTTATTATTTTGTCTTCTGGGGAACATGTAAATATCTTATTCAGCTCCTGAAGGGCAGTACTAAATGAAAACATAAGATCTTTAAACAAAATAATAACAAATTACACCAATCATCCTGTTCAAACGTTTACACCCCCCACCCCCCGGTTCTTAATATTTGCACCTTCTGTAATAGTTGTTGAAAAGATGGCTCTCAACATCATATAGCCACTGTTGACTGTTGGAAAGGGGTCAAATATGCAGAAGATGCTGGAAAAGCAAAGAATGTACAGGACAGTGGGCACTTTAACTGCTCAGTACAAACAAGGTACTCGTGAACAACTATCACAGATAGAAAGTATCAAGGAACTATCACAAAAAATAAAAACAGTCATTGATCATCCAGGTAACAACACAAAGTATTAAGAATCAAGCGTATGTAAACTTTTGAACTGGTTCATTTGTTTAAATTAAAGCAATGAGCCCCAAGAGGATGTGGTTTGCAGTGATTTTATACTATGGTCTGTCTAAATACTCGATTCTGACTGGTGTGCATTCAAATGGTTAAATGCACAGGTAGTTCCAGTCAGTTTAATCACCCTTCTAAATTAATGTGCTGCCTATAAACAATTGTAACCATAGTAACATACAGTTACATTTGCATACAGTAGTTAAACTCACAGCTTCATTATTAGTAGAGATGTGGCACAGACGTAGGTAATTCACACACGCATCTCTCTCTCTCTCTCTCTCTCTCTCTCTCTCTCTCTCTCTCTCTCTCTCTCTCATTAAAAGTGTGTAATGCACACCTAGCCAAGGATTATCCCTTTCTTGGAACAGCTAAGGGGTGTTGTTAGGCACGATATGTAGTGGAGTGCCTAAAACCCCCTTAGCTGTTCTAAAATCACTGTAAACCGTGGTCTCATTTTATAGGGTTACTACATATACCTGGCAAGGTTTCATAAAATAAACACACAGCAAAAAAAATGCAGTAATTTACTGATAACAAATAATCACTCTTCTGCAGAGGTGGGTAGAGTAGCCAAAGATTTTCTCAAGTACAAGTAAAACTGCTTATAAAATAATTACTCTAAGTAACAGTAAAAGTAATAATGTTAATAATTACTTGAGTAAGTGTAATAAAGTATCCTGAAGAGTAATAAAGTATCCAATGAGAAGACTAAAGTAGCAAGTTACTAGTTACTTTGGATCTGATTAAAATGAAGGAAAAATCCTGAATCTCAAACTACATGCAGAACTGTAAATCAGACCTCTCGCTGAAAGTCTGTCTCTTCTGTTCCTATGATATAAAACCTGGGTTCAAGATGAAGCAGCATATCCCAGTCCTATGATGGGTACAGTAGCACAGAAACTATCATTTTCAACACAAAATCTCACACACACCCCCAAAGAACAAAATTTTGTCCAACAGTTGACTGCCTTTATTTTCACAACATGTCAGCACCTGCATTTAAACAAGACAACAGAGAACAAAAGAACAGACTAAGCGAGAAGAGAAATAGTGTGTAGACAGAGAGTGAGTGTTTGTGTGTGCTAGTATGTTTGTGTTAGCATGTTTTTGTATGTGTGTGTGTGTGTATGTGTGTGTCGACACCCTCGCTTCTTTCCCCTCTCCAGGACCGAACTGCTAAAAAAGTGAGCGGTTGTTGCGTCTGCATTCAGACCACTGCAGCATATTGCAAGACTCGCGACCTCATTATATGTGATATAAACTAATTATTAAAACTACATACATTTATTGACATTTAACAGTAAAGGAGGAACGCCACTGAATGTAGCGAAGTAAAAGTACATTTCTGTGATTAAAAATGAACTTGAGTAAGAGTATATAGTAGGTACAGAAAAGAATCACCCCCCTTTAAAATAATCACATTTTGTTGCTTGTCAGCCTGAAATGAAGACGGACACAGTTTTTGTTTTATCCAGCTGTATTTACTCAGTGCAACTTATAACATCCGACTGAAAGATATAACACCAACATGTCAGAAATAAATAAATAACAAAAAAACAGAATCACTGAGTTGGAAAAAGGATCACCCCCTTGCTTTAATTTGCCTTAATTTTTTAATTACAGCCTTTAGTCTGTTGGAATATGTCTCTACTAACTTTGCACATCTAGACTTTGCAATGTTTGCCCACTCTTCTTTGCAGAACTGCTCAAGTTCAGTTAAATTTGATGATGACTGCACTGCAGACTTCAAGTCATTCCACAGATTTTCAATGGGGTTTAAGTCTGGGCTCTGACTAGGCCATGCAAGGACATTCAACTTTTTCTCCTTCAACCACTGTGTGGTCAGTTTTGCTGTGTGCTTTGGGTCATTGTCACGTTGGAAGGTAAACCTTCTTCCCATTGACAACTTTCTGGCAGAGGGTAGCAGATTTTTTTTTCCATTTGACGGTATTTTGCCCTATCCATATTCCTTCTATCCTGACAAGTGTTCCAGTCCCTGCTGCAGAGAAACACCCCCATAACAGGATATTACCACCTCAATGCTTTACTGTAGGAATGGTGGTATTTGGATGGTGAGCTGTATTGGATTTCTGCCAGACATATCGTTTGGTGTTGAGGCCAAATAATTAAATTTTAGTCTCATCTGACCATAACACCTTTTTCTATGTGGCCTCAGAATCTTTAAGGTGCGTTTTGGCAAAGCTCAGTCATGAGTGGCTTTTTTCTTGCAACCCGCCCATACAAGCCACATTTGTGGAGAATTTGTGATATTATACACAATTGTATTGGGAGTGATAAAGATGGATAGGATCAGGAATGAGTACATCAGGGGGACAGCACATGTGAGATGTTTTGGAGACAAAGTTAGAGAGGCCAGGTTGAGATGGTTTGGACATGTTCAGAGGAGGGAGAGTGAATATATCGGTAAAAGGATGCTGAGTTTAGAGCTGCCAGGCAGGAGGCCGAGAGGAAGACCAAAGGGGATAGGGCTAGATGGAGGCAGATGATTCGCTGTGGCGACCCCTGAAGGGAACAGCCGAAAGGAAAAGAAGAAGTACACAATGACCACTCTTTGTCATAAATTCCTGCAACTGCTTCAGAGTTGCTGTAGGCCTCTTGCCTCTCTGACCAGTTTCCTCCTGGCTCTTTCATCCAGGGTGGGTCTGTGTTGTTCCAAATACCTTCCACTTCTTAATAATAGACTTCACTGTGCTTCTAGGCATTGATAAAGCCTTTGACATTTTTTGTATCCATCTCCTGACTTGTGCCTGTCCACAACGTTATCCTGGAGATCTATTGACAGTGCCTTGCCACCCATACTTGATTGTTTGCTTCAGTCAAATGGCTTTGTGTGCCATTGAGAAGGTGATTAGCTACACGTCATTTACAAGTCCTTTTTCCAACTCAGTGATTCTGTTTATTTATTTATTTATTTATTTATTTTACTTTTCTGACATGTTGGTGTTATATTTTTCACTTGGATGTTATAAATTGCACTGACTAAATACAGCTGGTTAAAACAAAAACTGTGTCCATCTTCAGGCTGAAAAGCAAAATGTGATTATTTTAAAGGGGGGTGATTCTTTTCTATACCCACTGTAAGTATGGCCAGTTAAACCTACTCTTAAAAGTAAATTTTTTCAAAAAGTTACTCAAGTAAATGTAACGAAGTAAATGTAGCGTGTTACTACCCACCTCTGCAAGAAACTGGAGACTACTGCAGGGTGGAACGAGGCCAAAACAACAAACAAAAACCACTGTTTTAGGGAACTAACTTACCTATAAAAGAAAAACACAGAACAAAAGACAATTCTCTTCTCTAAATTCCCTTACCAAAAACAGAGACCAAAACCCACATCCAACAGAAATGGCAGTTGCCCCCCTACTACCAGTGAATGTAAACAATATGTGGATATTTACAAAAATACAGCAGTATGACTATTTACAAATCTAGGCAGCAGGCAAAAACCAAGGGACAGTTCAAACTTGTAGTCAGAATAGGCACAGTTCAAAACCAGAAGTATCACAACAAAATCACAGAATGGACTAACAAGCACAACCACGAATGGAGTCAGACAAGCCGAAGCTCACTGCAATCATCTGTATTTGAAGGGTCCACATAGGCTACCTCTTTAGCAGGTCTTCTTTGAAATCATCCAATGAGTGGGGGGTATGCTTGTGATGTACAGTATATGGACAGAAAACATTCCACAGATGTTAGTTTTGAAATTGCAGTTTTTGAAAACAGCTGACAGCTTCTTGCTTTTCCAAATGTCAACCTAGACATTCAAAAATGATGTTCTATTTCAGTGGAGTGCCTACAATACAGCACTGGCAACAGAAACTGAGTATTTCAGAAGATCTCATTTTTTCCTGAGTTGAGTGTTTTCTTGACAAATGTGAAAAACAATCCAGATGAGGACATGGCAGATGTTGCCCACAATGGCTGTGGCAACTTATAATGTTTCAACAACTTTGCTTTAGTAGAGCTCTTAAAACTGAAAATTTTGCTAACCCAATCTAACAGTGAATTCAATATTAAATAGCTAATTGTGAACTCAACGTTTGTAACTTGCTTCCATTTTACAACTTTACTTCCATTTAAATAATAGTACTTCAGAACCATATTACTTCAGAACATGCTGCAAGATTTCTAAAATTATAATTCCGATTTAAGATTGAAAATCAAATTAATTACATATTATTAAGTAGGCTATTATGCCAAAATATCTTTACTGTGGAATAGTGTTAATGAGGTTCACGAGTAATTACTATTCCCCACTAATGTGCCCATCACCGTTCAATTCCGGGGACAACAAAGCATAGTGGAGGTGGCGGTTAATCCCCGCCTCATCCATCCACTGATCCTGGGGACAAATTGGCCCGGGTATGGGAAGCCAAACAACTCAAAAGCTGGTCCAAACTGAGCTACTCAGAAGACCAATTGATTTGCGCGACCCACTGGATAGCGCGGCGCGGGAGTGTTTTAAACGCACTGCGCGGACCATTTTGGACCTCCCAGCGCGAGTCACGAGAACCACTGATCAGCAGCGCAAAATAAACTGGGAGAGATTAAATAGATAAGCATTTGATTACTTACAGCCATGCAAACAGGCTTACAGTTATGTGTTCCTGTTCTTTAAAGATAAACAATCTGAATACACTTCAGTGAGATATCTGAAGTCTGAAGAGTTTTCTTATGCTCATGAACCGTTTTCTGCCGTGTGTCTATTATATTATATTATTATTATGTCTATTTCTTTCAAGGGCTTCATCAACTCCGTTAAGAATTGCAGGACTATTTAAAATCGTTTCAAATATTCTCCTAACCCTGTGTGCCATCTGTTATAGGAACTTGATTCAAATGAATTTACACTGTGCTGATTAGTGGGTCGCAGGTGTCCTGACTCGCGCTGGGAGGCCAAAATGGTGTTTTAACACTAAGGTTAAAACCCGCCCGCGCCGCACCGTCCAGTGGGCCACGCATATCAATTGGTCTGCGCCGCACTACCCAGTGGGTCGCGCAGGTATTTTGGTCCGCGCTGCGCAGTTCTTCTGAGTAGCTCAGTTTGGACCAGCTTTTGAGTTGTTTGGCTTCCCATAATAAAACCTGCTCCAGCAGGTCAGCCGTGTAGTGTAAGTTAGTGTGACGATGAAAACCCAAACTTATCTACCAAAACCGGCTTTGTGAAAAAGGCCTTAGAAATATTGTGGTGTTGTTTTTTCCCACAGAATGTTGTAATCCTAGTGTAAACGTTAAGACAATATTTTTACGTTAAGCGTTTTATCCCCCATAGAAACCGTTGGCTTGGTTGAAATATCAGCTTCGTCCTCCCAAGTCTGCCAGTGAGAAACAACAATTATTGTGCCTAAAATACCAATAGCCTATTTGTAACGGACAGAAGGTGTTTCCCCCCCACAGCCTTTTAAGGAATTTATTTTATAAATGATATTACTGATGAGTCAAGTTGGGTTTGTTTTTATGGGTTTTTTTTTGTTGTTGTTTAAAGTTTGGAGAGTTCTGTATTTTAGTACAATCAATTAATGTCTTCTATACCTTCCAACTTACTTAAGCAGGTGCCGCCAACATTTTCTGTCTCCCTGTCTATCGGGACATAATTTGGCTTCACAGTAAAATCAACAGAAAATGATATCTTTTTAAATTATTATTATTAATGAATAAAAAAATTAAGTTGTGTGATTCTTCTCACGTTATAGAAACTTATTATTAAACTAATATTAACATATATTTTAATATATCAGTTCCATGGCAAAAGGTATACAGTGGATATAAAAAGTCTACACACCCATGTTAAAATGGCAGGTTTTTGTGATGTAAAAAAATGAAATGTTAAATCGTTAGAACCTTTTTCACCTTTATTGTGAAATTGCAACATATAAATAGCAAGTGACAAACACCCAGAAAAGTTTTTTTGGAGAAAAAAAACTTCCAATACCCAGCTTGCACACCAAGTGTGCCCACCCTTTTATAATTGGGAATGTAGCAGTGTTCAGAATCAACCGATCACATTCAAACTCATGTTAAATACTAATTAGTATACACCTGCCATCAATTAAAGTGACTGTTTACCACCAAATAAAGTACAGCTGTTCCTATAGGCTTTTCCAGACATCTTCTTGGTAACCTCCAATTGGAAAAGCCATGGGCCACAAAGAGCTTACAGAGCAGGTATGGGATCTCATTGATGATAAATATCGATCATTTGGATATACCATGGAACACTGTAAAGACAATACTCAACAAGTGGAGAAAATATGGAACGACAGTGACACTACGAAGAACAGGATGTCCCTCTAAAATTGATGAGAAGATCAGGAGAAAACTGACAAGAGCTGCCAAGAGGCCTACAGCAACATTAAAAGCAATTTCTGGCAAGTACTTATTGCTTCCTACTTGTGACAACAATCTCCCGAATTCTTCGTATCTCTGAGCTACCGGGTAGGGTGGCAAGATAGAAACCTTTTTTTAACCAAAAAATAAATGAACAAATACATCCAATCTCCCAAAACCATGTGGAATAATGTGTTATGGTCTGATGTGAACTTTTTGCCATAATACCAAAAGATATGTTTGGCACAAAAAAGCACAGCCCACCAAGACGTAAAACGAGCATCTGACAGAGAGTAAAATGACCAGGTCAACATTTGCTTTTTAACTTGACTTTATGTAATGTTACACACAACAACATTCCGGTGTGCAGAACATTGTATGTAACTTAATGAGAGATGGTAAGTTTGAATTCTTTTAACTGTTGATCAGTCCTGCACATCAGCTTGGAGGAATTTTAGCCCATTCCTCAGTACAGAACAACTTCAGCTCTGGGATGGTGGTGGGTTTCCTCACATGAACTGCTTGCTTCAGGTTCTTCCACAACATTGGCCATTCCAAGACATTAACTTTATTCTTCCTTAACCATTTTTTGGTAGAATGACGTGTGCTTAGGGTCATTATCTTGCTGCATGACCCGCTTTCTTCATTTCAAATCCATTGTGGTGGTGTACAGAGGCAAAATTATGAAAATTGTGTCACTGTCCAAAAACTTATGGACCTGACTGTAAATCTCTTGTACCACAGTGCTGTTGAATTTTTGCTTCTGATTGCTAAGAAGGTGTTGATTGATTTTTTTTATATAACAGCAGCTCTAACAATAGTGCCAGCTGCGAGGTTTATATTAATGTGCTCTTAATACGTTATTTCTAACTTACACAGCAACATGTATGGAGGCTATGATGCACATTACAGGAACTAACTTGTTTTATTGACGTTCCATGATACTAAAAGTAACTGTAAATAAATGTTAAAATGACGTCATTCTTTAATTAATAAAAAAAAATTGTTGGCAAATTGCTTAGGAGTATGAGAAATATTTATTTTTATGTGGGTTTTATTTTTGTGCTGTTATACAGGAACCTATAGGAAAAGGACAGTGGTAGCTCAATGATTAAAACGTTGGACTTCTGACTGGATGGTTGTGAGTTCAAATCCCAGCACTGCCAAGCTGCCATTGTTGGGCCCTTGAGCAAGACCCTTAACTGCTCAAATGTGTAAATGAGATGAATGTAAGTTGCCCTGGATAAAGGCATCTGCCAAATGCTGTAAATGTAAAATAAACAATTGTGGGGTGGTAATAACAGGATACTCTGTCATGTTTTATATATAGCAGCAACTCTACTATAATTTATAATTTAGGTCTAACAATAAATGGAAAAAAAATACAGTGAAAAATCTATAGCCAGTTGAGTTTCTGTCGGCAGTTTTTTATTTAACATTTAAAACTTTGGTCAGTGTCAGCACTAAAGTAGAGGACTTTTTGCTTTACAGTTTCTACTTTAAAAAGTTGTCTCTTCCAATGATCACTCTCTGTCTGTACTTGTGTTTGTGGGGAAATAATAGCTGTTTTGGTCAAAACCTGATATTTTTTGTCTTTTTTTTTTCCTGTTTTCCAGAATTCAGTGTTTTCATGGACTGCCTCACATTTAATATCATTACATTATGCTGCTAGAGAATCTGTATAAACAGAAAAATTTCACTGAACTCAATAATATTTAGAGTAAAAAACTAATAACCAGAAGATATACAATATAATTTTTATAAAAACAAGACTAATAAATATTCTAACCAATTTGATATAAAAAGAAAAATAACATTTAAAACCACACATCATATACATACATGCCTGTCAAACATGTTCATTGGTGAAGATCTTTTTCACAGGTTAGTTCTTGTTAGTACTCAGATAAGTCCTCAGGCACTAAATTCTTTGAACATAGAAAGATATTCAGTATATTAAAAATTGATACTGGCTCTCAGGATTGATATTTCAGTAGTCATTCCTAATATACCTTCTATGTAAATGTCTGAGCTGATTAAAAATAATTCTAAATAAATCTAAAAATCCAATGTTACTATTATTATTATTATTTTTTATTTTTTTGACAGAAAATTACAATGAAAAATCAAACAAATACCACAGGTGCATTTTCTGTTCTTCACTGGTTCCATTGTCACTTGTAAATATGCGCCACTTGTGAATAAAAGATAAATGTAATCTCTGAAACATTAGTCATGTTACTGCTTTTGTGAAGAGGCAGACAAGTCTCTGCTTCATTTAAATTGTGCATGTCAATCAATCTGTGGATTGAGGAGCTTGATGCGAGTGTGTGGAGTGCCTGTGGTGTTTCTGCAGCAGCACAGAGAAACGAGAAGGCCCAGAATGAGAGAAAAGAGACCCACGGTGAGGGATGTACATGTCCCATAAAGCAAAGGTAATTTCATTGAATCCCACACTGAAAGAAATAAGAATCAGATACAAATTTATGTTATTATAAAATGAACATTTCATGATTAACTCTTGTACCAAATAAGGTAGGATCTTGCAAATAGACTGTTAAAACAAAATACTTGTGTGGTAGTTCACAGATAATACCTGGAAGAAACCACACAAACCATGGCATTAAAATAAAACTCACATGCAAACTTGACACTAAGAAAGACCCTCTCGGATATGATCACTGGTTCTTTTCTCCAATCTGCTGTTGTAGTTGATCGTATCCATGGTGTGGCAGTGCAGTAATACTCGCCAGCATCACTGTCTTGGGTGCCATGAATGGTGAGGACAAATGTTTGGGTTCTGAGACGCTCCAGACTGCAGTCACTGGTGTCATTACGAGGGCTTTTCCTCACCACACCCCAACGGTCTACACTGGCCAGCAGAATGAAGCTATCTGATCGCCGTAAATGACTCTGATACCATCTTATTTCATATGCGACATTGTCTAGATGAAAAGAAATGCATAACATTATTTTTAAAGAACTACAGATTTCAATATTTATAAGAAGACAAAGTATTTGTGATCGTCATGCATGGGCACATATGTCATACTATTGCTGAAAGGGGCATCATAAACATTCAAACTGAGAGGGCATGTTGTACTCCAGAAATTCTGAATTCGTAATTTGCAAATAGGCCAAACATTGCAATTACTACCATAATATACCCTACCAACCAAGGTACAACAGTCTCCTGTCTCTGATTGATGTCTAGCAGACTCTAATTACTATTACTCATATTACTAATGGATTATACAAAGCATGCCAAAGATTTAGCTGATGAACTCAATTTATATAATTTGAAATGCTTGGTTTACAGTAAATTAACAGTCAATATTTACTGTCCAGAAACACATCTATTGGCAAAGGTTCTCAGTTTAAGGACTTTTGACACCCATAATTTAACAAATTTAGCATTGCAACAGTGCAAAATAAACCAAATATATTCAGGCCTCTGGGACTTTCCATACACAAATTATTTAAATGTTATAGCCCAACTGCCTTAAAATGTCACACTCAAGCCCTGCAGTGGTCAGTTCTTTTATTTTTTTCCCAACTCTCTATTCCAACTGAACTCTCTTATTTTGGAAGTATTTTATTCCGGAGTGCAATGTTTCCAAATCTCTATGAGGGAGCTGGAAACATTGCACTTCTGTTCCAAAATGAACTCTAAAGCAGCTGTTACCTGCCTTAAAGCTTTTTTTCTATGCATCACTGCAATGGTTTTGGCTTTATCCACCAAAGATGAACACATTTTGGATCACTGCAAAGTGAAAATATTCTGCACAGAAATAAAGCACTCAATATAATTCTGAGGGAACTGAGCCCACAGATAAATCTGACTTACATGTACATAACATGCATGAGCATTATACCAAATAATGTCTCACACAATTGGACAAGCAATTAGTGACAAAATCATTTCAGTGTTATAGTAACCTGTACTGGTTATCAGAGTCTTGTCCCAAACCCATCACTTTAGGTTAGAGTGTTCTTATTATAAATGTGATGTTTGGCCATGCATCATAGTGATAATTTAAGGCCAGATAAGGGTTAGACTACCACACATGCTTGTCGTGCCACCCAGTGAAAATCATTTTTTTTTTCGTTTCCAAACAAAATTAATAATAAGATAAGTCTATTACCACAATATTGCAAATATTAAGTACAACATACATGACAATTGTTACGACACGTGGGGTAGAAGGAAGCAGGATGCACTTGCAGGGGAAAGTGGTCAGTTCATTAGGCACAGTTCAAAAATAAACAAACATAAAAAACACCATCAAACATAAACTTATGAACAAAAATGTAACAGTAATCCAAAATGATACTTTCCTCGGCCGAAGAGGCAGTAATCCAAAAAGGACAGTAATCCACAAAAAGGCAGTTATCCAAAAAACACAGAGAAACATACGCGACGCATCGAGGTGGTCTGGGAACCACGAATCACGAGCGAAGGGACAAATACGTGAGGCTGGAAAGGTGGTCTGGAAACCACGAACTACGAGCTAAGGAATAAGCGTGCAAGGTTAAACTCATCTAGGATAAACTTCCGCCCCGAAGCGGAAACGGAGCGGCGTATTTAAGCACACAGAAAATCACATCCACAATCAATGACACCTGAAACTAATAATTATACAATAAACAAGAACCAATGAGAAAACGGGGCAGAGACATGACACAAACCAAAACATATGCACATGGGGAAACACAGGAGGCGGAGACATGACGTGAACGAAAACATGAGCACATGGCAGAGGTAAACAAAACGTGAGTCCATGAATGAAGGGAAAAGTCCAACTGAGAGTTTTTGAATGGTGCTGGAATGCGCGCAGTGGAATGCGGAAGTATGCCACTCGCTACACTTTGCCACGTAGCGAGAGCAGGGGAGGAAACCTAACAACAATTCTATAAGATAGAAATATAATTTGCAAACACGTAATGTTTGGTTCCTAGAAATCACCAGGCCCTTTCTGAAGGCATTAAAGACCCCAAAGCTAGATTTCTGATTTATGTAAAGACAGTATAAATACCCCCTTTCTTTTGTTAAATCCACATAACATTAACCTATATTTGTTAATCTAGTCAGGTATTAAGTTATAACATGTAAAACAGGTTACATTTCTTTCAGGTCATCAGGAAAAATTAGACTCAACTTAATAATAACATCTTTAATAGTGAAAATCTTTAAAAACTGAAAGTACACACTGATCATTGCAGAAAGAAGGAATTGACAGTAGTTGGTGAAATTCTCAAACTGTGCCATTGGAATAAGTGGGGCTCAGGCTGTTCTACATAATGGGAGACCTGCCCCACCACCCTATCAAATGTGAAACCAGGAATTTGATTTGGCTCTTGTCTTTCTAATCCAGTCTCATTGCCATAGGCAAGAAATGAATGATACCATTTATTGGGAGGCCATGTTAGAGCCCTCTATCAGTCACAGCCTCTATTACCACCTAGTAAATCACAAAATGACTCATAAAAAACAAATATAATTTCAAGTTGCTGTATTAAGACCAGCACAAATTTTGTTCCAACTCCAATATTTCACACTAACATACATGCATGTAACAAAATAAAAGGAAAAACAACATGTAATAGTAAGGTTTTAGGTGACCACAAGCTGCCAGAACAGCATCAATGTGCCTTCTACAAATCTCTGTGCAATTGGCTGGGTTGAACTATGGTACTGTATCTGGGCTTTCACTTGGGCCATGACCAGGTGCATCTCCAAATGATTTTGAACATCACCAGCCCACTGACTGACCTCACTAAAAAGGGAGTGCCAGATGTGGTCCAGTCGACTGAGCTGTGCGAGCCAGGTAAAAACTGTTTTGTGTTGGGGCCTCCTGACTTTTCTCTCCCTTTTGTTCTGCAGACTTATGCGTCAGACCAAGGGCTGGGGTCTGTTTTGTCCCAGGTGGTGGAGAGGGAGCGTCCCGTGCTGTTTATCAGCTGCAAGCTTTCGGTAAGGGATACCAAATGGTCAAGCGTCAGCTGCATACGGAGAGGAGGTTGGTTGAACGCTTGACGATTCTCACCTGTGTCTCGTTATTGCCAGTCTGCTTATTTGTGTCTCTTTGTGCTTTTAGGAATGGCCGTAACCAGAGAGAGAGTGAGTAATCGAAGTGGCAGAGCATGCAACGTACACAGATACACACACGTGCCGAGGAGTGTGAACTTGAACAGAGCGAAGTTCATGCCGTGAGTTCATGAAGGACCTTTTCAGTTGGTTTGTTTTTTTATTGAGTATTTGAAAGAGCGCTGAAAAGCGATATGTGAATAAACGCAATCCTGGAGCTCTGCTAGAATTCCGCCTGCCTCCCGAATCTTCCTCCATACCCTTACACACCAGGTTCTACAGTTTGTTTAGACTTTTTTAGCCTAACGGTGGTTTGCTTCACTGGCAGTGACATCTCTCTAGACTTCCTATTGAAAGTCAATAGCAACAAATTACAAATGCAAATGTCACACTTTAAATCAACTCTAGGGGGGGACTGCATATATAAAGTGCTGTAATTCCTACACTGTTCACCTAATTTGAATGTAAATACCCTCTGGACAGTGACCTTGTATTCGTTATTTAATTTCAACTCCTAAGTATTGTGGTAGACAGTTAAAACGTTGTCAATGTCCAAATATTTATGGACCTTACTGCTATACATTGTATTGCATACTAATATGCAATACAAAACATATATGGGTGTCCTGTTTTACAAAAAAAGACTTTATTCAAAATGCAGATTACCCACTGCCATGTGGTCTGTAACTCTAGATTTCAACAATAATATGTAGTGTATAACTGAGATAGCAGAAGTAATTTTTCAAGAAATTTAGTTTCCACTGAAACAAATATGCATACCTGTGTTGGAAATTCCTGATACACTGATAATGCAGTCTATCTTAACTGTTTCCCAGGGGTAGACATTGGTTGTGTCTGAAGTTATCGAAAGATCAAATGATGGCCCTGAGGAAAATAAGAATATAAAATAGAGATTAATGGCAAGCATCTGTAATACTTAACTCTAGTCTACACCTATAACTTGTTTATTAAGCAACAAGCAACATGTATAGATAATTCCCCCTCCCCCTTTTCACAAATATTTCTCATTGTAGAAGCCATAAATTCCTGAGATACACCTCACTCAGAGTGGAGAATAGAGGAAATAAGTTGCATAGCAATTGGTGAATCAGCGTTTCAAACCCTTTTCACTGATCCTGAGTGATGGTTCTTAATTTTATAGCCTTTTCAGAACAATTTAAAGCCATCCATCCCTTTATTCCCAGTATCCCCCAAAACTGTAGTCTATTATAGTCTATTTAATGTAGAACAGGCAACACTGAAAATTCATACATTCAGAAAAACTAAGCATCCCAATCTAAAGACATCTATTCAGATTTTAAATATTAATGAGTTCATGGTTTATTTATTAAGCCCTTACTTGAGTGCTCGAAGTTAATCTGAATTTTATTTGACTCTCCTTTCGTCATCTCCACCCAGTTATTCCCATCTGGCCTAGTCCATGCTGCAACTTCACAGGAGTAGAATCCTCTATCCATCATTTGCACACTCTGGATTCGGAATAAGAACTCTGTGTTGCCAGTCTTCACTAGACTCAGGCTATCTTGTCGACTAGATTCATGCCAGTCCTCTAACTTGAGAACCAGGTCAGGGCTGAGCGAAGCAAATTTGCGAGTGGGTGCACCTACACCATACTGGACCAATATGATGACAGAGAGGGCCACACCCTCCGAGAGGTTCTTGAGTTTAGCCTGGCAGTTCATTTCAAAAGTGGAGCCACTGAAAGTTGCTTGTCGTTTGTTGAGGGCGATCACACTGATGCCAGGGCCTGGAAGAAGGAGTAGAGGAGGCTGTGAGGAGGAAGGTGACTTACATAGGTGAGCAGTTGTATCACTATCCTTTTTAGGCATACTAAGCAGTTTTATTTCTCTATAAACACACATTTTCCTTGGCTGCTGAAGACAAGAAGTACAGTCAGGTCCATAAGTATTTGGACAGTGACAATGTTTGTAATTTTGCCTCAGTACACCACTACAATGGATTTGAAATGACACAATCAAGATGTGATTGAAGTGTAGACTTTCAGCTTTAATTCAAAGGATTTAAAGGGGTCATATCATGATTTTTAAATGTGTTTAAACGTTAATTATTTTGTTTATTGGGTGTAATAAAATAGGTTAACATGCTTTAATGTTCAAAAAATGCATTATTTGTCAAATAATGTACATTATTCCAGTGCCTCTATTCCCAGGCTGCCTGAAACGCTCCCTCCTTTCGAAAAGCCCAGAGTGCTCTGAATGGCCAGCTGACCTGTTGCGTTGTGATTGGCCGAAAGCCTCACGAATGTGCCAGAAATGTAACACCCCTTGGCTTCTAAGCAACATGTTGTCGGTTTTACCGTATCAGTTCGAGCCCGAGTCAGATTCAGAAAATGCAGATGATCAAGCGGAAGCAAGTTTGCAAGCACGACTTGAGCAGAACGTTTCACAGTGGTAAGTTTTTATTTTATAATTCTCTTACCTTTCAGATATGATTGTGTATAGCCTGCCTTGTACTCTCCCAGGTTCAGGAAGCTGTCATCCGTAAAATGTGCTGTGCGCAAGCAAGCGTACCGGTTGTACTGCTTAGGAACAGCGTTATAAATTAACAGTAACCACTGATTTCGTCCGTTTTTGGAAGTCTAAACAAAGAGGTTTTGCTGTTGCACCGGAACACAAAGCATCTCTGCAACATGGCGCCTAAATTCACTGAAGCCTCGCCTTTTTTCTTCATGCCTGCCTTTGGGCGGGATTATGCTGATGGTGCACTTTGTGGTGTAGAGAAATTACGGAAGTAAATATGGACTAAGAATGACGCGTTTTGGGCAGGTCTGGAGCAGTGCTCTCTGTAGATAAAATAAATCCCTTTGTGGGAGACTATGAGCTTTGGGACTTTGCAGAGCTTATACATGCACAAACAGATATATTACATACCCAAACAAAAGGAAAACATTAAAAATCATGATATGACCCCTTTAACACATATTGCATTAACTGTTTAAGAATTACAGCCATTTTCTCAGACCCTTCCATCTTCAACAGCTCAAAAGTAATTGGACAATTGACTGATTAAGCGGTTTCATGGCAAGGTGTGGCCTGTTTCCTCGTTATTTCATGAAAAATTAACGAAAACATTAACAAGAATCTTGGCTGGACGGACAATGGAAACCATAATGGCAGGGGCTTAAAAATCAGATCTTAAAAATCACAATTAAAAACGTAAAATCATCAGTGCTTGTTTTCTATTACTGTTAATATTAAGTTACCTGAATATTTTTTTAATATGGAAAATATTATCATTGCTGTTAGTTATCATTATTAGTGGTTAATCAACTTATTTTTAACTGTTTAAAGGGGTCATATCATGATTTTTAATGTTTTCCTTTTGTTTGGGTGTGTAATATATCTATTTTTGCATGTATAAGCTCTGCAAAGTCCCAAAGCTCATAGTCTCCCCCAAAGGGATTTATTTTATCTAACAGAGAGCGCTGCTCCAGACCTGCCCGAAATGCGTTGTTTGAAGTCCAGATTTATGATGTTGCCAGATTCTCAGAGCCAAAACAGCCCAAAGTAAGTCACAAACCACTCAACACTATTGTGTAAATATAAACTCGTTCGAAACTGGGATGATGTGCCTTCCAGGACCGATTCATTCTATGCTCACACACACACACACACACACACACACACACACACACACACACACACACACACACACACACACACACACACAGCTAATATACACTAGGACATTCTTACACGCGTTTTAATTTATTTTTTAATTCTCTGTCGGAAGGGAATAGTAAAATGGCATATCAGTGGTCATGACACACAACAAATTTTGGTTATACAGCTGATTACGGAAACCTCAATATCTTGGCTCAGGATGGTCCTAGCTCCTTGGAACAAAAATGGATCTCTAGAGCACAGTGGAAGGTACATGGACATATATAAACATTTTAGTTTTGTCTTGGCACATTCTTGTTACTAAGACTTAGAATTTAAGTCCAAATGTAATGTAATCTCTGGTGTGGGACCAGATATGAACCTGAATTTTTCACAGAAATAAATCCTCTATAGTAGCATTCTGCTGTAAAACTTGAGTTTGAGATTCCACTGGTTACAGAGCTAGGGCTAGTAAAAATCTGGGGAAAAGCTTACTTTATTCATGCATTTTGAGAAATGAACAGATGTAATATGATTGACATACAATATCTTATGCTTGTCAATGAGCTTTTGGCAACAGTGAAGCATGATCTATTACAGGGTTCTTCAAATTTACACAGTTTAGCTCAAACCTACAAACTTACCTGTCTGTAATTTTCTAGTAATCCTGAAGACCTTGGTTGGCTTGTTCATGTGTGTTTGATTACGATGGAGCTATACTCTACAAGACCATGGACCTCGAGGGCCAGATCTGTAAAACCCTGATCTATCATGTTGCTAAAGGTGTACAGCTGGTATGCGTGAATAGATTTTATCCAAATATGGAATTACAGTGTTCATTTGGGTGTGTCATAAATGAACAGTCATAAACAGAGCTGTGGTGTTGTTTCTACTGTGATAAAAGCAGTAAGTAACTACAGCTCAGAAGAAATTTCAGGTTTGTATCTGGTTCCCCACCAAAGATATTAACTTGAAAGTGAAGGGAATTTTTAAAAAATTGCACTTGCACCCATGAAAAAAAAAGAAAAAAAAAAAGAGAAGTCTCAAACTTGAAATGTTCTGCATGCACACTATACTTACCTAGGTACCACCTAAAAAGATTAAGACTGAGACTTGAACCCTTCCCCATTATAAATTGACCCGAAAAGTGAAACTGTGAGCAATCCTGAGCATTAAATTTGGACTTAAGTTCTAAGTCTTAGGAACAAGAATGTAAAATGTTTGTGTGTTCATGTACCTTGTACTGTGCTCTAGAGATCAGCTTTCGTTCCAAGGAGCTAAGATCATCCTAAGCTGAGATATTGAGGTTTCCGTAAACAGCTGTATATCCAAAATTCTTTGTGTGCCATGACACAAAGAGGGCCGTCGTGGTTAAACCAAGTAAAATAATTTTTTTTTAAAACAAACAAACAAACAAAAAAAACAATAACACTGGTGGTTTTGCAATGCCGATATATAGAGGCAATCACTCAAAAACATTTTTTTGAAAAATTAAAAACAGTCAAGCAATTAAATTTACAATTATTGGACCACTTGAGCTTATACCATTTATACCTACCCTAATGCATTAATATTTTAAAAATGCTTAGTAATATAGGATATTACTTAACCATTAACTAATGATAGTATTGATAACGGTTAAAAATCTATTAATTAGTAATTTAGTAATGGTTAAAGCTATATTAAGTAATGTATCCATATGTAAGCCCCCAAATCCACTGTAAAATATGGTGGTGGATCATTGACACTTTGGGTATGTTTTGTGGCTGGTGATCCAGGTGCTCTTTAGAAGATTGACTGCACAAAGTACAAGCATATTTTAGCCTGAAACCTGCTTGCATCTGCCAGGAAGTTAGGAATTGGCAGCATATGAAACATTTAACATGACAAGTACCTCAAACTTACATCCAAATCAACATAGACTATCTCTGCCTCTGCATTTGAACCCTGTTTAAAACCTATGACCTACACTGAAAAAGTCAATATGTTCAAACCTAAGAGCTTGAAATGTTCTGCATAAAAGAGACATCCAAAATCCCTTTAGTGTCCCCAGCCTTGATAAAGGAAGGTTATTGCTATTGCTGTTATTCTCTCTAGAAAGGGCTACACCACATATTTTTTAACCTGCTGATGAGTAGCATTTAAGTGGAATTATGAACATTCCCTCACCCTTGGAGGCCAAGCTGACTTTTAGTGCATGAGCATGATGTTCTGATGTATATTTCCAGATGCCATGGCGAGTAAGTGTCCATGTTGTGACACTGCAAACATATTCACCTACATCTGTATTTGAGGTGCGGAGCAGGCGGAGCTTGAAGGTAGCTGGTTCAATTCGGGTTACCAGGATGAGACCTGAGTCAATGCGGTCCCTATATTTATCACTGGGAATGACAGCCCCATTTTCATTCAGTGAGGCAATAACATCAGTGCCAACCTGGCCACCACCAGATGAGGCAGCTGAATAGAACCAACAGACACTCAATCGTTCGCCCCAGAAGTGGGAAATGTTGGACACTTGACACAAAAGTTCTGTGGGGTCACCTATGTACTGGGCCATGACTGGAGATTTAAGAGTCACAGTAAATGCTGGATCTGAAAGAAATAAGAGAGAAATATATCAGTGCAAAATAATGTCCTTTTGAAAAATGGAAAAGTGGCTCATCAAGAAGCTTAATTTTTTTTTAGATTTATGCATGTGTGTTTAAAAACACATGTATGATAGTAGAGGTAGTAGCCAGCCAAAAGTAGTAGGACGGGCAGATTTTATTTACTGAAAAAAATACAGGTCATTATGCATGACAGGTTGGTAAAACTAAACAGGTAAAATCCAGAAAGCAATTTGTATGAAACAAGGAAACAAACAAACAAGGAATAACTGACTAGCAACTGAGACTAGGAAGAAAGGAAGGTTTCCATGAATTATTATTTTTTTCTATTTATTGAGTGAAATAAAACCTGTAATTACAGAAGACAAGGAGAAACACACTCTTATGTGTTGTGTTATTTAAATGTTATATTTTAACATAACAGTTAAAATATAAGCCCCTAAGAAGAGCTTTGAATGAGAAAATTTATTGTTTGCCCCTTAAGAGTGAATCTTGTCTTTTTTAAGATAAGGGTGACATCCCTCAGCCAGTGTACAAGTGCAGGAGGGGACAGATGTTTTCACCAAAGAAGACCTAAGCTGTCTAGCTAAAAGGGTACAGAATGCAAGAACATGATTTCCACTTCACAAAGGCACTCTTAGGAATAACAGGGACCGATATGTGTGATGTGGAGCAGAAGCATTCAATGACAGCTTGTAGAAGGAAACTATGGAGAGGCAATACCAAAACATATGAGATATGGTGGCTGAGGCCTGATGAAACCTATCACATATGGGATCCATTTATTTGTGAATGATGAAAGACACTGTAATGGCCCTCTCATCAAAACAGTATATTGTGTATACTGCTGCTCAATAAAAAAAGAAAAATATTGGGGCCGACTAGATTCATATGAAAAACAAGGCCACAATTTAGTTTAGGCTGCTTAAGTTGTGTTTTGTGAATCTTTACATCCTTTTTATTCCAAATACACTGGAATTGTACTGGTCTAATGTCTTGAAAAATAATTTAGGGAGGAGGAGACGGACAAACTGAAATGAGGATAAAAAATTGGGAAAAGTCTGGGTATTTATGAGTCAATGTAATGTCAAGATATGTGAATCGATGGAGAACAACTTTAAAAGGGTAATGCGAAATGAGATTTAGGAATGAATTTTAGGAGATATTAATTCGAAATGAAATGCTTTTGTTTGTGTTTAACTTGAAGACAGAATAAGTACTCTACATAAAATAATTTGAAGAACCCAAGGTACTGTATGGAGACAGTGGGGTTAGTAATGAATAGCACCACATCATCTGTACATAAAGAGATCTGTGTTCAAGACCTCACACTTTGATACCCTGAATTCCCAGGCCATTACAGATTACAGCAAACAAAGTGTGCCACACGTTATACACACAGTTTTTCTACACATAAAGTCTACACACCCCGAGTTAAAATCGCAGGTTTTTATGAAGCAAAAAAAAACAAACAAAAAAAACCGTCAGAACATGTCCACCCTCAATGTGAAATTACAAAGTATAAAAATTAAGTGAAAGACAATCAGAAACTTTTTTTAGGGAAAAAAGGAAAAATTAAAAAATAAATTACAATAACCTAGTTGCAGAAGTGTGCACACCCTTAAACTAATACTTTGTTGAATCACCTTTTGAGTTTATTACTCCACTTTACGATTTGATCCATCAAATTCAGGTCATAGAGGTCTGCACAGGCTTTAAATTGAAGCCCAAACCTGGCCCGTACCTGAGATCCTTTGACCTGACCCGACCCTACCAATACTGTTAAATTTTAAAACAGGGCCCAGACCGAACCTGAAATCGGTTTCTCTCAATAAATAATTTTTTTTGCAATCTGCTGTCTTTCAGGATAGCATGCAACAGTCAGTAAACAAACACATAAACAAACACATTTTCATCAAGGCACAGCGGCCCCCTCAGCACACAAGAGCAAAAGAGACCAGTTATGAAAGTTTGCTGGGTGAACAGCAGGTGTAACGACAAATAAATTCCTCTTTGAACTCAGACTTCTTCAAAACAGAGTTTGCAGAAAGTTTTGCACAACTATTACATAAACATGTCTGTAACAAACTTTAAAGTAGGCCAAGGAGGAGGCGGGAACCAGCTGAACATGAACATAAACTTTAATAATAAACAGAATGTAAACCAAAACAGAAACACACAAATGGATCACAAAGTGCACGTGCGTCTCTCTCTCTCTCGCTGGCGCTTCCAGCCGCTCCTTTATCTCTCTCTCTCACTGAGTAGACAACTCAGTGCCAGGTGTGTGTCCTCACAGCCCGACCACTCCCTCCTCCTCGTCACACTCCTCCGCCACCAGATTCAGGCCCCCGGCCTGATGCACAACCCCTCCCACCCTTTTGTAACTTTTTGCTACATCCCCTTTACCTGCGAGCGAGAGAAGAGACAAGGAGGAGGAACGGGGGAGAGAGAAGGAGCAAGCCGGAGAGAGAGCCAGAGAGAAAGAGAGGAGAGAGAGGAAAAAACACTCCGGTCCCCAGACACGCTGTCATTTGGCTCTCAGCCCGCTGGAAAGTAATCCCCCGCAGCGCCAGGCGATGGCACTGGACTTCCGAACGGGCGGCTGCAGCTCCTTCCCCTTTCTGGCGGACAGCAGCTGCACCGCCACCTCTCCGACGGACGGCTACGGCTCCTCCCCTTTTCAGGCGGACAGCAGCCACACCTCCGCTTCCCCGGCGGACAGCAACGTGTCCCCATCCCCTGGCGGACGGCAACCGCTCCTCCCCTTTCAAGCAGACGGCAGCGACTCCTCCGTCCTTCTCGGCAACTTGCGTCTCTCTCTCTCTCCCTGGCGCTTCCAGCCGCTCCTTTATCTCTCCCACTGATTAGACAACTCAGTGCCAGGAGTGCGTCCTCACAGCCCGACCACTCCCTCCTCCTCATCACAATATCAGCTTTCAGTTTCAATTTTCAGTTTCAGTTTTCAGTTTCAGTTTTCATGTGCTTTATTGGCATGACAAACAACTGTACATTTGTATTGCCAAAGCAATTATAAGGGAAGGGTAGTGTAAACACAAGAAATAAAAATAAAAGACAAAACAAAATAGAATAAAACTGAATAGAATACTAATAGATTAAAATAAAAAAAATAAAAAAAAAAAAATAGTGCAAACAATGTACATAAAAGTACAAATTAAGGACAAGATAAATTTACTATATACAGAATAACTGAAAAAAGAAAGATAAAATGTGTAAAACTACAGGATAAAAATTAATTTACAAATAAAGGTAAGAAAAAATATAAAACAAAAATAATAAAGAAGAGCAATCGCAATAATTACAGGAAACACAATATCCTTATCAGTACGAGTAGTGAAGGAAGAGGACAGCATTAACAGTTTCAGTGGTGTCCTCCTCGGATTAAAAATTAGTCCTCTTGCTGCTGCTGCTACTTGGAGCGATGTGGAGTATACTACAGGCCGGTCTTGAAAGCAACAGGAAAACACTATTATTTTTCCACCAACCCAACAGAACCTGCTCATCTTCTATGACGTGGTTGCAGCTGAGGTATTGCTGAATTTCATCACCAGTTTCAATCAGCGGCATGGTTAACCACTCCACAAACTCTGCCATTACAGTCATTTACATTACATTTACATTTACGGCATTTGGCAGACACCCTTATCCAGAGTGACTTACATTTATTTCATTTATACATCTGAGCAGTTGAGGGTTAAGGGCCTTGCTCAAGGGCTCAACAGTGGCAGCTTGGCGGTGCTGGGATTTGAACTCACGACCTTCCGACCTTTCAGTCTTGCTTCTTTTAGTTGCGGGTTCACAAACTGGCTCTCCACCAATGGTAAAGCTGGCTGTGGCTATCTGATGCCTGGTTTCTTGGTGGATGTCCTCTGTTAGGGTGAGACAGCATGCAGAGCTAGCAGAACTATGGCCATAGGAATACAGGCTTCTCATGCCACAAAACAGTCAGGTTAAGCGTGGGGTACTGGTTGCCCTCTAGTTCCCTCTGAGCCTGGTAGAATGGGCAAAGAAATTCCTGCAGGAACTCTAGGACATCTGGAGCTGTCGATTCTTTGGCTTGCCCGGTGGCTTTCAGGTTTTTCACAAAGCTCAGCGTATACCTCCTTAATTGAAGGTAAGGAACACAGTGTTAAGCCTGGTGTCTGATATTTGTCTGGCAGTTTTTCTTAACTGGCTTATTATACTTGTTTGCTTGACGTATCTCACAAGTGCCTTTGCTGCCATCAAAGTCTGTGACCTCTGTTGTGCAGTCTCGAAGTTTGGCAGAATCGAGTGCATGTCTGAGTACTTCGTTACTGTATAAACATGGTCCTAACAATGCAGCTGATGATACGGCGCAAATGCAGCAATTTTGTTTGATCCCTGGTCAGTGACCCAGATACTTTGTCATAACACAATCATCGAATTCAAATACGGAAATGAGCTGTTGCTCTAATTCTCTCCGTATGCTGTCACTGGTTTTGATGTTTCAGGGGAAAACATCGCTTTAATAAACACTGTGCTTCAAAGCAAAACTTCTGGTGTGATGTAATGGCAAGTGATTGTTAAGAACCGATATTTCTTTGACCACAATCTGTCGTTTTGTGGACTTCCTTACATCTCCACATGGGTGTGGGATGAGGTAGCACACTCTCCACTGAGATGCAACCGTGGGTAGTACCCACATTTATTACTCTGTGTGCTAGGTCAATAAATCTTCTTCCCGCAGTTCTTCTGATAAAACTAGGAAATGCTGAGGAAGGACACCAACAAGACACTAAGTAGCACTTTCTTCCTCTCTCTACCCCTTTTCTCCCACTCTTTATCTGTTAACACACCAATGTATCATCAGTTTACTCCTGTTGCTCACCACAGGCGCAGGCCATGGTGCACTCCTAGAAAAGTATGCAATTTAGACAACCTACACACGCTGCAGGCGGCTTCAGCAGACTCCTTCTCATTCTCAATCGGGCTATGGGACTGCCAATCAGCTGTCAACAAGGCTGATTTCATTCCTGCCATTGCCACCCACTCCAATCTCAGTGTGCTGGCTCTGACTGAGACTTGGATCCAAACAGAGAACACTGCAAAACCAACATGGAAATTTACATCTCTCTCCCCTACAGTGGGGGAAAAAAGTATTTGATCCCCTGCTGATTTTGTACATTTGCCCACTGACAAAGAAATGATCAGTCTATAATTTTAATGGTAGGTGTATTTTAACAGTGAGAGACAGAATAACAACAAAAAAATCCAGAAAAACGCATTTCAAAAAAGTTATAAATTGATTTGCATTTTAATGAGGGAAATAAGTATTTGATCCCCTATCAATCAGCAAGATTTCTGGCTCCCAGATGTCCTTTACACAGGTAATGAGCTGAGATTAGGAGCACTCTCTTAAAGGGAGTGCTCCTAATCTCAGTTTGTTACCTGTAAAAAGACACCTGTCCACAGAAGCAATCAATCAATCAGATTCCAAACTCTCCACCATGGCCAAAACCAAAGAGCTGTCCAAGGATGTCAGGGACAAGATTGTAGAGCTACATAAGGCTGGAATGGGCTACAAGACCATCGCTAAGCAGCTTGGTGAGAAGGTGACAACAGTTGGTGCGATTATTTGCAAATGGAAGAAACTGTCAGTCTCCCTCGGTCTGGGGCTCCATGCAAGATCTCACCTCGTGGAGTTTCAATGATCATGAGAATGGTGAGGAATCAGCCCAGAACTACACGGGAGGATCTTATTAATGATCTCAAGGCAGCTGGGACCATAGTCACCAAGAAAACAATTGGTAACACACTATGCCATGAAGGACTGAAATCCTGCAGCGCCCGCAAGGTCCCCCTGCTCAAGAAAGCACATGTACAGGCCCGTCTGAAGTTTGCCTGAATGATTCAGAGGAGAACTAGGTGAAAGTGTTGTGGTCAGGTGTGGTCAGATCTCTCTGGCATCAACTCAACTCGCCGTTTTTGGAGGAGGAGGAATGTTGCCTATGACCCCAAGTCAAACATGGAGGTGGGAACATTATGCTTTGGGGGTGTTTTTCTGCTAAGGGGACAGGACAACTGCACTGCATCAAAGGGACGATGGACGGGGCCATGTACCGTCAAATCTTGGGTGAGAACCTCCTTCCCTCAGCCAGGGCATTGAAAATGACCTTAATGACTTGGAGAGGATCTGCAACGAAGAGTGGGACAAAATCCCTCCTGAGATGTGTGCAAACCTGATGGCCAACTACAAGAAACTTCTGACCTCTGTGATTGCCAACAAGGGTTTTGCCACCAAGTACTAAGTCGAAGGGATCAAATACTTATTTCCCTCATTAAAATGCAAATCAATTTATAACTTTTTTGAAATGCGTTTTTCTGGATTTTTTTGTTGTTATTCTGTCTCTCACTGTTAAAATACACCTACCATTAAAATCATAGACTGATCATTTTTTTGTCAGTGGGCAAACGTACAAAATCAGCAGGGGATCAAATACTTTTTTCCCCCACTGTACTTGCTCCAACAATTTCATGCTGTTATCGTTACTAACCTGTTACATCACCCCCTAGCCCTTGGCTCTCGGAAGCTCTTTGTAACAACCAAACCAAGCTAAGGGCAGCTGAAAGGAAATGGTGTAAATCAAACGATCTGGCTGACCTTGCCAATTACCAAACTCTTCTCTCCTCTATCCCTATTGCTAAACCCACATACTACCAGGAGACGATTGGCAGCTCTCCTAACACCATTTGTGCTACAGTAGCTCTTCTGTGGGATTTCTTTGCTCACCACACGCATCAGTGAACCTTGGGCACCCATGACCCTGTTGCCGGTTCACCGGTTGTCCTTCCTTGGAACACTTTTGGTAGATTCTAACCACTGCATACTGGAACACCCCACAGGACCTGCCATTTTGGAGATGTTCTGACCCAGTAGTCTAATCATCACAATTTGGCTCTTGTCAATGTCACTCAGATCCTTACGCCTGTTTCACACATTATACGTTTGCATTAAGTATGCAGTACATATTGCAGTATGTATGCGGTGCGGAAGCAGCATGCGCTCATTATACTTTCACATTAGACACGTTTGCAGTGCGCAACTGATCTGCGGCTGAACACACATTCAGAAAAGAACATGAAGGTGGAGGGTGACAGGACTTTGAATGAAGTTTGAGCAACACAGTACAGTAATACAATCTTTCATAGATGTTTTCATGTTTACACACAATAAATAAAAAACAATGTAATATTCCATTCATTACTTCTATATAGGTTTATATATTACGTTGCTCAAGCAAGTGGCAAAACATTTAAACATGGTACTTCTCTTACGTGAAAAGGTAGTATCAAAAACATTTTAAATGAAAACTTACTGTCCACACAAACAGCCGAGGAAACTGCCTCCCATGTCTTTTCTTTTGCATTTAAATCTTTATACAAGAAATCCTGCGGGTAATACAGAACTTTCTCCGACCACCAGTCTGTCACGAGATTGCAGCTTTCTGCGGAGATGCGAGTGTCTCCCCCCCTCACCCACACACAACACTACATGCTGTGTAGTGTATTTCACATTAAAAAAATATACTTTAGATATAATTTTGACTGCATTACATATTTTTGCCCCGGGCTTAAAGTAATAAGATGACTGTGAAAAACAGTAGTATACTTTAGTTATATGCATTTATGCTGACATTACTACATTTTCATGTCAATCCATGTTCATTTTGACCACGAACAATGTGCTATTACTTTAATTCAACGAGTGCAGCACAGGAAAAATAGACTCAGTGTGGAAACAATCGCTGCACTGCTGTACCGCACTGCTCCTGCAACACATTTGCCATGCCGCATCCGTGAGCAGTGTGAATGTTCTAATCTGTTAACATGGGCAAGGAAAAAAATATATACTGCATACATACTGCAAACGGAAATCTAGCCACAGGAGGTCACAAGCCAGTGTACTTTTTGTGCCGGTCCCAAGCCCGGATAAATAGAGAGGGTTGTATAAGGAAGGGCATCCGACGTAAAACTTTTGCCAAATTCAATATGCGAATCACTAAAATGACTTCCATACCGGATCGGTCGGGGCCCGGGTAAACAACGACCGCCATCGGTGCCGTTGACCTACAGGGCACTGGTGGAAATTGGGCTACTGTTGGTCGAAGAAGGAGAGGAGGAAGGTGTGTTAGAGGAGGAAGGTGTGTCCATGGGCAGAGAGAGAAGAGGAAAGGCAGGAGTTTAGGACTGAAAGTAGGGACTTTGAATGTTGGTACGATGACAGGTAAAGGCAGAGAGCTGGTAGATATGATGCAGAGGAGGAAAGTCGACATTCTGTGTGTCCAGGAGACCAGGTGGAAAGGGAGCAATGCTCAAAGCATTGGAGCAGGGTTTAAACTGTTTTATCATGGGGTGGACAGGAAGAGAAATGGAGTAGGAGTGATCCTGAAGGAGGAGTTTGTGAAGAATATTCTGGAGGTAAAGAGAGTGTCAGATAGGTTGATGAGTCTGAAGCTGGAAATTGAAGGTGTGATGTTGAATGTTGTTAGTGCTTATGCTCCACAAGTAGGTTGTGAGCAAGAGGAGAAAGACAGATTCTGGAGCGAGCTTGAGGAAGTGATGCAGAGTGTTCCCAGATGTGAGACAGTGGTGATAGGGGCAGACTTTAATGGACATGTTGGTGAAGGGAATAGTGGGGATGAGGAAGTGATGGGCAGGTTTAGTTTTCAGGTAAGGAACCCAGAAGGACAGAGGTTGGTAGACTTTGCTAAAAGTATGGAGATGGCTGTGGTGAACACGTACTTTCAGAAGAGGCAGGAACACAGGTGACATATAAGAGTGGTGGCAGGAGCACACAGGTGGACTGTATCTTATGTAGACACTGTAATCTGATGGAGATTAGCGATTGCAAAGTAGTGGTAGGAGAGAGTGTAGCTAGACAGCATAGGATGGTGGTGTGTAAGATGACTCTGGTGGTGAGGAAGATGAAGAGAGCAAAGGCAGAGCAGAAGACAAAGTGGTGGAAGTTGGAAAAGGAAGAGTGCTGTGCGGTTTTCAGGGAGGAGTTGAGACAGGCTTTAGGTGGTCAGGAGGTGCTTCCAGATGACTGGACTACTACAGCCAAAGGAGTACTTTGAGGAACTGATGAATGAGGAAAATGACAGAGAGAGAAGAGTAGTAGAGGCAAATATTGTTGTGCAGGAAGTAGAAAGGATTAGCAAGGGTGAAGTTAGGAGAGCTTTGAAGAGGATGCAGAGAGGAAAGGCGGTTGGTCCTGATGACATACCAGTAGAGGTATGGAAGTGTCTAGGAGAGATGGCAGTAGAGTTTTTAACTAGGTTGTTCAACGAGGTCTTAGAGAGTGAGAGGATGCCTGAGGAATGGAGGAGAAGTGCTTTGGTGCCGATTTTTAAGAACAAGGGAGATGTGCAGAGTTGTGGAAACTACAGAGGTATTAAGCTGATGAGCCATACAATGAAGTTGTGGGAAAGAGTAGTGGAAGCAAGGCTAAGGGGAGAAGTGAGCATTTGTGAGCAGCAGTATGGTTTCATGCCAAGAAATAGCACTACAAACTGCAATATTTGCTTTGAGAATGTTGATGGAGAAGTACAGAGAGGGTCAGAAAGAGCTGCATTGTGTCTTTGTAGATTTAGAGAAAGCATATGACAGGGTGCCAAGAGAGGAGCTGTGGTATTGTATGAGGAGGTCTGGAGTGGCAGAGAAGTATGTTAGAGTGGTGCAGGATATGTATGAGAGCAGTAGGACAATGGTAAGGTGTGCGGTAGGTGTGACAGAGGAGTTCACGGTGAAGGTGGGACTGCATCAAGGATCGGCTCTGAGCCCCTTCTTGTTTGCGGTGGTGATGGACAGGCTGACAGATGAGGTCAGACAGGAATCTCCATGGACTATGATGTTTGCGGATGACATTGTGATCTGTAGTGAGAGCAGGGAGCAGGTGGAGGAAAGTCTAGAGAGGTGGAGGTTTGCTCTGGAGAGAAGAGGAATGAAGGTTAGTCGCAGCAAGACAGCATACATGTGTGTGAATGAGAGGGATCCAAGTGGAACAGTGAGGTTACAGGGAGAAGAGATAAAGAAGGTGCAGGATTTTAAGTACTTAGGGTCAACAGTCCAGAGCAACGGGGAGTGTGGAAAAGAGGTGAAGAAGCGTGTGCAGGCAGGTTGGAATGGGTGGAGAAAAGTGTCAGGTCTGTTGTGTGATAAAAGAGTACCAGCAAGAATGAAAGGAAAGGTGTACAGGACAGTAGTGAGACCAGCGATGTTGTATGGTTTGGAGACAGTTGCACTGAGGAAAAGACAGGAGGAAGAGTTAGAGGTAGCAGAGCTGAAGATGTTGAGATTGAGGGAGTGATGAGGATGGATAGGATCAGGAAAGAGTACATCAGAGGGACAGCACATGTGAGATGTTTTGGAGACAAAGTTAGAGAGGCCAGGTTGAGATGGTTTGGACATGTTCAGAGGAGGGAGAGTGAATATATCGGTAAAAGGATGCTGAGGTTAGAGCTGCCAGGCAGGAGGCCGAGAGGAAGACCAAAGAGGAGGTTTATGGATGTAGTGAAGGAGGACATGAAGGTTGTTGGTCTGAGAGAAGAGGATGCAGGGAGGCAGATGATTCGCTGTGGCAACCCCTGAAAGGAACAGCCGAAAGGAAAAGAAGATACTGCAAACGGATCATGTGTGAAACAGGTGTTACGTTTGCCCATTTTTCCTGCTTCCAACACATCGCCTTGTGCTGCATAATATATCCAACCCCTTGACAGGTGCAACTGTAATGAGATAATCAGTGGTATTCACTTCACCTGTCAATGGTTTTAATGTTATGGCTGATTGGTGTAATTAAACATTCTTTAAAATTCCAGATGCTTATCAGATGTCATCAGAATTATCAGACTGTCAGAATTGCAAGATGATAATTGCTGTAATGATTCTTACAAGATAACAGTCCTGCAAGATAGTGCTTATTTTTTTATAATAATAATTAGATACATTTATATAGCGCTTTTCTAGACACTCAAAGTACTTTACATAGTATGGGGGGAAATCTCCTCAACCACCACCAGTGTGTAACATCCACCTGGATGATGCGACAGCAGCCATAGTGTGCCAGAACACCCACCACATATTGGTGGAGAGGAGAGATATAGCCAATTCAGGTATAGAGATTATTCGGGGGCCATGATAGACAAGGGCCAATGGGGCAATTTCACCAGGACACCGGGGTGATACCCCTACTCTTTACGAAAAGCGGCCTGGGATTTTTAATGACCACAGAGAGTCAGGACCTCGGTTTAACATCTCATCCGAAAGATGGTGCTCCTTTTACAGTATAGTGTCCCCATCACTATACTGGGGCATTAGGACCCACACAGACCACAAGGAGAGCACCACCTACTGGCCTCCCTAATACCACTTCCAGCAACAACTGTAGTTTTCCCCAGGAGGTCTCCCATCCAGGTACTGGCCAGGCTCAACCCTGCTGAGATTCAATGGGAACCCGGGTGAGAACTGCAGGGTGAAGGTTTTTACGCAATTGCCATGGTCAAATGTGGCCAAGATGAGTCTTTGATCCATTGGCTTTGTTAGATTTACATGTAGAATACTGAATGCTGATTGTGGACGTGGGGCCATGGTCAAGGGCAATTTGTGAAATGGAGGAGGACTCAAGGTGAAAAAGCATGCTGTTTAAAAAAAAAAAAAAAAAAAAAAAAAAAAAAAAAGAAAAAAAAAAAGAGTGCTCTAGTTAAAAAGAAAAACTCAAGCCAATAAAAAAAAAAAAAAAAAAAAAAAAAAAAAACCAAATTGCGTTCTCTAAAGCCTGCCTCCCATTTTTACATTCCCTTCATTATCCACCAGGGTGTCACACTGATATTGGAATAGCATCCCACAGTTCATCCTTTAAAGAAATCTGATGCAGACGCATAAATTTGTTGCCTGATGATGCTTCATAGGTTCTCAATGGGATTCAAATTCAGCGAAGATGCTGGCCACTCCAGCAAACCATACTTACTCTATGTACTGTAATGGAGTGGTACCATGCATGAATTTTAGGTACCAAAAGATTTTCCAGAAATTCAATATAAGCATCTGTGGTCAACTTTACACCTTCAGAAACTGTACACATTGCCAGGGACCAGCTCACCACCAATTATTCCAGCTCCAAACATTGCACCACCACCTTAGAATGAGATTCATAATTTCTGACCCAACCCTTGCTCCATCCACCAGGACCACAAAGCGTTGTTATGTACTTGTCATTGTACAATACAGTTTAGAATTCTACTTTCATGTACAGTATATGTGGGCCCATTCAACACAATTATTTTTGTGTCTACCCTTCAGTGGAAGTCAAATATCTGGCTTTACACATTTTCCAATATTTTCCAACATCTGTTTGCTGTTGGCTAAAGGATTTCTGGTCAGCACTTTCGTAGTAAGAGAGCGTTAACATTGCGAAACAGCTTTCACTTTACATCTGACCTTTTCCTAATTGCTTTCTAATCTGCTACATACTTCTTTGTGGTACAACAATCTCTGCCAGTCATCTTAGCAATTTCTAGCATTGATATGCCATTACCTAAGTGCTTTTCACAACTCTTCAGAACATGGGTTGTAAATATAAACTATTGAGCAGTGTAGCAGCAATAAGTATAATTGGTATGGACTACACGTACCATATTTCTGGCCCCTGAAATGGCTGCTGTGTGCTACCATGCCACCATCTTTCATCTTGGAATGTTTTGCTGTAACCTAAATGTTTATTCAGAAAACCCACACTGGCAAAAATCAGCAAGTAACATATCCAACAATATGTGAAAGGCAAATGACTGAAACAAATAAAACACAACACCAATGGCATAGACAGGGATGATTCCATCACCAAGTCTCATCCTTGTTACTAATTTATATGCCTCAAATACCTTTAAAATATACTTCAAACAAGAAGGAAGTTATTGAAGAAAAACTAATTCAGACTTTGCTGTGACCTTGCTGTGAACTTGTAAATATAAACTATTGAGCAGTGTTTGGATCAGTTTCAAAATCTAATCAGTTCATCAATAGTTATAATGATACTTCCATATAAATCCTACAAACATTCAACCACTTGTTTTAGAGATATAGCACTAATGAGAATCTCGGACAGACAGACAGACAGATGGATGGTCGGATGCACAGACAACCCAAAAACATAATGCATTCACCAACTAGTGGCCATGCATAAAAAGAGATAGATGGTATAGAAAAAAAAAGTGACATGGAGCACATAAAACATTGTTAGCCAGACAAATAGAATGGACAAGATGGATGTTCTTCAGTTTACTTTAGCCAGTTGCTGTGGATAGGAATGTAGTACTCTGGGAACTAAACAAGGAGGGTGTAAATCAAACTCAATTACTCTGTCCAGACACTCATCATCAAACCACCAGGCCTACTATTGAAACATTGCCTATTCTCCCTCTTCTTTCTATTTTCTCTCTTATGGTCTTCCTCTTTTTAGTGTTTATTTTGTCCTGGCTGTGAAGCAGACATATTTCAATGTAAAATTAATCATTTGGCAATAGGACAACATTCACAAAGTAAGCACTGATTAATACTGAAATACATGAAATAAGAGGTATTTTTTTAAACATTCTGTATATATCTTTACATATGCCTAGACATACATATCAGATATACACAATTTGGTTCAAGAGGTAATAAAGGATATACAGATTCCTGTTCCATAACACAACATGTCTTCGGGCAAGAAGTGATTTGAGAAAGAATTGGGTTTCAATGCTCAATGTCCTTTCCGCTTTCTTCCACCTCTCAACACCTCTGACAACAAAGGCATCATGGTAGGGTCTAGATTGTATGATAACTGTATGATTATTGCATTGGCATCTGACCTCACTCATGCCCTGTGAAGTGTTTTTCCTCACATATTTTTGTTTTAATTTTCAGGTTTAATTTTAGATATTTACATTTTGTCATTACAATTCATCTTATATACCTTTCAATAACACAAATTTTATTTTTAATTATTTTACATTTGTTCACTTAATACTATACCAAGACACCTTGCTGCTGTGGTCAAAATTCAGTCAAATTGAACTTTGGTCCCATTTGCTGCTGTTACCAACCTCTGGTGCCAATACTCTCTGCCCCTTTGCACCAGACTATATAAGCTATTAGAACAATTGGCCATCGAGGAATTTAGATAGATGCTCCCTCCACGTAGATGCAGCCTCCAGCTTGATCGGCCTTATGGCTCTAGAGAAACAGCTTAAACTACAGCCCTATGTAGGACCATGCCTCACCCACTGCAGACACTGAGTGCACACATTGCAGTGCAAACTCTGCCTCCTTAGAATTAACTGACATGTGGTGGCCATATTGTTTATAAAAGTCAACATGTTTTTGATAATTATTGAGGTTCACACTCTCCTGAGTAGTTTAACATCAATATTGTGAAGATTGGCCAAAAAAGTCCTAGGACTAGTTTGCATATTATGTGTGCGTGTGTGTGTGTGTGTGTGTGTGTGTGTGTGTGTGTGTGTGTGTGTGTAAATGGTCCAAAAAACAGTTTTCTATAGTTTCAGCAACAATTTTCAATCGAACTTTCAATCAAGTCAATCTAAAGAAGCAATTTCTTTCTACACCTTATTTTCCAAAACATATGCTTATTTTTGTGTGCGAATACATGTATAGTCCTTGCTAATGTACATAGAAAAATAAAAAGCCATACATGAACACACTTATGAAGTTTTGTGACAATAGCTCAATGCTAGTTTGCCTGCTGAAATCTAATTGGCTGACGGTGTCCATGTTTTTGAAGTAATTCAGTGGTGATTAAAAAAAATCTAGTTACAGATTAGCACTTTGATGCAGCACACCAAATTTCAGCACGATCGGACTTTCGGTTTCTGAGAAATAGCTATTTCAACTTAACATTGCCCCTTTTCAATGGGGCAATGTTATGCTCCAAACTTTGCATATTACCTCAGAATCCTTTGCCATACATGCATTTTAAGTTTTGTCTGATTCCATGCAAGCATTCATGAAATACAGCTGATTGAATAAACCAGTTCCACCCCACTTGGCAGCGATATTGTTTACAAATTTCAACATTTTTTGATAATTATTAAGTGCCACACTCTCCTGAGTATTTTAACACCAAACATGTGACAAGCAAACAAAAATCCTAGGAATAGTTCATAAACGTATGTTTTGCATATTATGCAAATTATTGTATACTGGAGTGGGTGTGGCTAAATGATTCAAATGGCATATTTATATGGGTTAAGCCAAGGAATCAGCACCAACAAGAAATTTCACTGTGGCTCTTATTTTCTAAAAGATACAGTCGGGTCCATAAGTATTTGGACAGTGACAATTTTTGTAATTTTGCCTCTGTATACCACCACAGTGGATTTTAAAAGAAGCAATCAAGAGGTCATTGAAGAATAGACTTCCAGCTTTAATTCAAGTGGTTTAACAAAACATATTGCATTAATAGTTCAGGAATTACAACCATTTTTTAAACAGTTCCTCCATTTTCATAGGCTCAAAAGTAATCGGACAATTGACTGATAAGCAGTTTCATGACCAGGTGTGGCCTGTTTCCTTGTTATTTCATAACAAATTAAGGAGATAAAAGGTCTGGAGTTGATTCCAAGTGTTGAATTTGCATGTGGTAGCTGTTCATGGGAACTCTCAATATGCGGTCCAAAGAGGTGTCGATGCAACTGAAGGAGGCCATAATTAATAGACTGAAAAACAAAACAGACCTATGACAGATAGCAGAAATTTTAGAAGTGGCCAAATCAACAATCTGGTACATTCATAAAAGAAGGAATGCACTGGCAAGCTCAGCAACACCAAAAGGCCTGGAAGACCACGGAGACCACTAAAGTGGATGATCGCAGAATTATTTCATTGTTGACAATAAACCCCTTCACAGCATCTAGCCAAGTCAAGAACACTCTGGAGGAGGTAGGCACATCACTGTCAAAGTCTATAACCAAGAGATGCCTTCATGAAAGTAAATACAGAAGGGTTTACCTCAAGATGCAAACCACAGATAACACTCAAGAACAGAAAAGCTAAATTAGACTTTGCTTAAAAAAAAGGAAAAAAATGTCCAGTTCTGATACAAGATTAATTTGTACCAGAATGATGTGAAGGAAAGTAAGGGCTCATGTTCCAAAGCATACCACATGATCTGTCAAATGGTGGAGGCAGTGTTATGGCATGGGCATGTGTCCAATGGAACCAGGTCACTGGTCTTTATTAATGATGTGACTGCTGATAGAAGTAGCAGGATGAATTGTGAAGTGTATAGAGCTGTACATGTAACACTGTTAGCCAGACAAATAGAACGGTGGTTCACATTACAGATGGATAATGACCAATGGCCAAGTCAGTCAACCCAATTGAGCATGCTTTTCACTTACTGAAGACAAAACTGGAGGCAGAAAGACCCACAAACAAGTAGCAACTGAAGGTGGCTGCAAAGCATCCCAAGGGAGGAAACTCAGCATTTGGTGATGTCAGTGGGTTTCTGGCATTCATTGGGATTTCAGACAGTCATTGAATGCAAAGGATTTGCATCAAAGTATTAAAAATAATCCTAATATTTATGATTGTTAGTTTGTCAAATTACTTTTGAGCCTGTGAAAATGGAGGGACTATGTAAAAATGTCTGTAATTCGTAAACGGTTAATGCAATATTTTTGTTGAACCCCTTGAAAATTTGAGTCACTGTCCAAATACTTATGGACCTGACTGTGTACTTGCTGTGGTAAGCAAAAACATGAACATCACCCACAGTGGCCTGTCTGAGTGAGATTGCATCAGATAGTAGTGGGTTGACACTCAAACCAACAATCCCCTCCTAAACTACTGGAATGGCAAGGCCAATTCATTTGTTTGTGCTGTACACCAAAGACATTTGGGTTTGAAATGGATATGACACAAAAGATGGATATGACACAAAAAGATTTCAGCTTTTATTTCCTGGTATTTACATCTAGATGTGTTAAACAACATAAAACACAGAACCTTTTGTATCAGACCACTAAATTTTTAGGTGAGCAAAAGTATAGGAACAGATAAGTCTTGATGTAAATTAAAGTAAATAACACTTAATATTTGTTTGCATATCCCTTGCTTGCAATAACTGCAAGCCTGTGACTCACTGACATCACCAAATTGTTGTTTTCTTCTTTTGTGATGCTTTTCCAGGCTTTTACCACAGCCTCTTTTAGCTGTTGTTTGTTTCGGGGGGTTTCTCCTTTCAGACACTGCTGAATTAGATTGAAGTCTGGTGATTGACTTGGCCAGTCTAAAACATTCCATTTTTCCCCCCGATAAAGTCCTTTGTTGAGTTGGTAGTGTGTTTTGGATCATTGTCTTGCTGCATGATAAAGTTCCTCCCGATTAATTTCTCTAAATTGGCAGACAAAATGTCATGTAAACTTCTGAATACATTCTGCTGCGACCATCATGAGTTACAGTACTGTGCAACAGTTTTAGGCACATGCAAAGAAATTCCGTAGAGCAAAGACGCCTTCAAAATAATGAAATTAAATGTTTCTACATTTAAACAAATACAGTAAAGAGCAATAAACAGTAGTAAATGAAACAAAGTCAGTATTTGGTGTGACAAAAAAATTAAAATAGTAGTCTCCGGTACCATTTGTGCAGTTTTATAAGGAAATGAGCTGGTAAGTTTTATTGAGCATCTTGCAGAACCAGCCACAGTTCTTCTGGAGATGTTAACTGTCGCACTTGCTTCTTACTTTTTGCAGCAAAACCGAGCAGCCTTCATTGTGTTTATCTGAAAAGTGTCTCTTACGTAATATGCTGCTTTCTTTAATGACATACAAACATTTTTCTGTAACATTTAATTTTGTGCTAGAAAACTAATGTTTGGGAATTTAAAAATTTTTTGTACTGACTTGATAATGTAGAAATCATAAAATAAAAAAATCTATAACAAAGTTTGCACTAAAAAAATAGGGTGCCTAAAACTTTTGCACAGTACTGTACATCATCAATAAAGATTAGTGAGCCTGTTCCAGAAGCAGCCATGCAAGCCACTACCTCCACCACGTTTCATAGACGAGCTTGTATGTTTTGGATCATGAGCAGATCCTTTCTTTCTCCACACTTTGGCCTTTCCATCACTTGAGAGATTAATATTGGTTAGAGAACTTTTGTGGGTCATCTCTGTATTTCTTTGTGAATTCCAATTTGTCCTTCCGATTCTTACTGCTGATGAGTAGTTTGCATCTTGTGGTATGGCCTCTACATTTCAGCTCTTTAAGTCTTCTTCAAAAGGTGGATTGTGATACCTTCACCCCTGCCCTGTGGCGTTGTTGATGTCACTGACTGTTCTTTTTGGGTTTTTCTTTACAGCTCTTACAATGTTTCTGTCATCGACTGTTGTTTTCCTTGGCTGACAAATTTGGTGTCTGTTGCTCAGTACACCAGTAGTTTCTTTCTTTTTCAGGACTTTCCAAATAGTTGTATTGGCTATGCCCAGTGGTTGTGCAATGTCTCTGACAGATTTTCCCTCTTTTCTCAGCTTCAAAATGGCTTGCTTTTCTCAGACAGCTCTCTAGCCTTTTTAACAACAAATGCAGTCTTCATAGGTGAAACTGAAGGCTAAAACCAAGAATAGAGATAGATTGATTGTTTAAACAATAAATAACAGGACACAGCTAGGTAACAAGAAATACCAGTCTGTCACATGTTCCAATATTTTTGCTCACCTAAAAATTGGGTGGTCTGATACAAAATGTGCTATGTTCTATGCATCTACATATTCATCTTTTGATCTCAAACCCAAATGTCTTCAGTCTATAGCAAAAAAATTTAATTGGCCTTGCTGTTCCAATAGTTTCAGAAAAGGTAACATTGGTAAATAATGGTCCCCATTATTCTTTTTCTTTGAGAATATGTTTCCTTGTTTAGCTATATTTTCAACAATGGGGAATTGGTTTGGTTGCACTGTTCAGTAACTTGCAAAATAGTCTTACTTAGAAGGGTAGATTTTTAGCAATCGTGTTATTTTATTCATTTTAACTGGAACTGTCATGAAGGTATTATATGGCAACCTTATAACCAAGATTAAGTAAATGTTACAAAACCGTAAGGAGGGAAGCAGGATGCACTCACAGGGGAAAGTTGTCAGTTTATTAGGAACATAAAAATGAAACAGAACATTCAAAAATAATGGGACAGTCTAACAAAAAACCACAAGTAAACAAGGCAAAATTCCAAAGAAAGACAGGGCAGTAATTCCAAAAGGCTAGGCAAGAATCCAAACACTCACAGGGCAAAAATCCAGGAAGTCACGAGACAATAATCCAAAGGCTAGGTCAACGCGAGGAAAACAAAGACACGGGGAATCTTCCAAGAAGTCACGAGGCTATAATCCAGGAACCAGGGAATGCCTGGTAAACAAAAAACATAGAAAGATCTACAATTCTTGATCTTTACTTCATCGCTATTTTTAGTTACATTTCGTTATATATAGCTACCTATAGTTATTCTTCATCAATACTCCGCGACGAAGCGGACACAACTAGGGGTTTAAGTAACATGGTTAATCCAAAGCAAACAAGATCAAACACACGACACATGGAAACAATAATCACATAATAATAGGAGAACCAATGAAAGAACACGGGAGTAAACATAACGTGAAACAAAACCAACGGACCAATAAGGAAGCGGGGGCAGAGACATGACATAAACCAAAAACAAAAGAGCACATGGCAACATAAACAAAACCAGAGTTCATGAAACAGTCCGGAGATTTTTATGAATTGTGCTGGAATGCGCCCAGTGGAATGTGGAAGTGCGCTTTGCGAGAGGGAGATGCTAACAGAGCCCCCCCCCAAAGGCACGTCTCCTGAAGCGCCGAAAGTTTTGACTGTTCTGGCGGACCCGGGCCCCTGGGCAGGATTAGAACATCTGCCCCCCAGGACCTGAGGCTGGAGAAGTTCAATGTCCCGAGGCCAGAGCAGAGCGTGTTGCATTGTCCCTGAGAACTTGGTCGAGAACTTGGTCGAGAACTTGGTGCGGTGCTTGAGCTGGTGCTTGGCCTGGAGCTCGGAGCTACGCGTGACCTGGTGCTTGGCCTGGACCCCCGAGCTGTGCGTGACCTGGCACTTGGCCTGGAACCCGGACTGGAACCAGGACGGGACTCAGATTTGGCACCTGGATTAGAGACAGACTGGGGAATGGGACAGAGGACAGAACAGAAAACTGGACAGAGGATAGGACAGAGGCTAGGACAGAGAACTGGATAGGGAACTGGACAGAGACCGGGACAGAGAACTGGACCGGAAACTGAACTTGAATTTGAATAGTCAACAAAATCAAAACTTTGACCCAGAACAGACTTGAAAACCTGACTCAAAGCAGAAATGGGAGCAGAGCTGGAAATCAAAACCAGAAGCAGAGCTAGACATCGAAGGGGAACCAGAGCTGGAAATTAGAGTGGAGACGGGGCTGGAAACAGAGCTGGAAATTAAAGTGGAGACAGGGCTGGAGACAGGTCTGGAGACAAAATCTGAAACTGGACTGGAAACAGAGCTAGGAAAGTAACTAGAGACAGAGGAGGAGACAGGGCCATGTGCAGAACTGGATACTGGGCTAGAGACAGCACCGTCAACACAATCTGAAACCTGACTGGGAGCGGAGCTGGGAACGGAGCTGGCACTTAACTCAGCAACCGAACTGAGAATTAAAGTAACAACAAAACCCGAGCTGGAGACTAAATCCAGAATGGAGTTGGAAATAGGGTTGGATACTGGGTCGGAAACTGGGTTGGAAACTGGACTAGGAACAGGGTTGGAAACAGGGTTGGAACCGGGAGCGGGAACGGGACCGGGAACAGGACCGGGAACAGGCCCGGGAACGGGACCGGGAACGGGACTGGGAACTGGCTTTGGGCATAGGCTGAGGCATGGACTGGGATCAGGACTGGGAACAGGCCTTGGAACAGCACCGGGAACAGCACCGGAAACTGGACTGGGAAGTGGATTTGAAATTGGCCTTGGAATAGGGCAGAAACCTGGACATGGAGTTGGACATGGACTAGGAATAGGGCAGGAACCTGGACATGGACTAGGAATCGGGCAGGAACCTGGACATGGACATGGACTAGGGCAGGAACCTGGACATGGACTTAATTTTGCGCTAAAACATGGGCTAGAACTTGGAAAGGAGGTCATCCCGTGGACCTCTGACTTGAACTTGGCTAGAGAAGAGGTCATCCTGTGGACCTCTGACATGGACTGGGCTAGGGAAGAGGTCATCCCGTGGACCTCTGACATGAGCAGGACAGGCGAGGAGGTTTTCTCTTGAACCTCTGGCAGGAACGTGGCTTGGGTGGAGGTCTCCTCATGGACCTCCAGTATGAGCAGGCCAGGAGAGGAGGTTTCCTCTTGAATCTCTGGCAGGAACGTGACTTGGGCGGAGGTCTCCTCGTGGACTTCCGGTGTGAACAGGACTGGAGCGGAGCACCCCACTTGGGTCTCCGGCTGGAGCTCCGGGCTGGAGGTTGCCACGTTTACCTCCAGGAGCAGCTCTGTTGAGGAGACCTTCTGCTGGGCTTCCTGCTGGAGCTAGGGGCTGGAGGTTGCCACGCTTACCTTCAGGAGCAGCTCTGTTGAGGAGACCTCTTGCTGGGCCTCCTGCTGGAGCTCAGGGCTGGAGGTTGCCATGTTAACCTCCAGGTGCAGCTCCATTGAGGAGACCTCCTGCTGGGCCTCCTGCTGGAGCTCTGAGGGTGCTCGCCTGTGGAGCCGCTTATGCACCCACCAGCTGCCCTTAAAACAGGCTTGGGAGCAGAAGTAGCTGCTCCTTACTCCCTGTTTCCTGCAGGTGGGGCACTGTAGGATAGCTGGTCGGGTGCATCCCTCGGTGGTGCACTCCTGGGTCAGGAGTTGAGAGATGCAGGCTGCCATGTTAGCCTGCTCCCTCTCATAGTGATCCAAAAATGATTGGCCCAGTTGGACGCCCAGACAGTCCTTCCCCAAAAAGGTCCTGAGGTTGGGATGGAAGTCTAGGCTCCCGAACACCTGGACCAGTAGATCCACAAAGCCCGAAACTGTCTTGAGCTTCGTGGATCCACTGTCGAGATGAAGCTCCGCCCATTGGCGAGCAGAGCAGTCCAAACGAGAGAGGAGGAACCCCAACCACTGTTCCTCGTCGGGCTTGGGGTCCTCCAAACTCAGGAAATATATTTGGGCCTGCAAAAAAAACATTGGGGCCACGTGGAAAATCCATCGTAGGCGTCGGGGGGATAAACAAAGGTCCATTGAGGAAAAAAAATTGAATTGTAAGCAGGCATTTTAAATGTGGCGTGGCGTGCCCTACCTTTCCCCGCTGCATCCATTTTTGGGCGGAGTATTCTGTTACAAAACCGGAAGGAGGGAAGCAGGATGCACTCGCAGGGGAAAGTTGTCAGTTTATTAGGAACATAAAAATGAAACAGAACATTCAAAAATAACGGGACAGTCTAACAAAAAACCACAAATAAACAAGGCAAAATTCCAAAGAAAGACAGGGCAGTAATTCCAAAAGGCTAGGCAAGAATCCAAACACTCTCAGGGCAAAAATCCAGGAAGTCACGAGACAATAATCCAAAGGCTAGGTCAACGCGAGGAAAACAAAGAAACGGAGGAATCTTCCAAGAAGTCACGAGGCTATAATCCAGGAACCAGGGAACGCCTGGTAAACAAAAAACATAGAAAGATCTACAGGAACCAGGGAACGCCTGGTAAACAAAAAACATAGAAAGATCTACAGGAACCAGGGAATGCCTGGTAAACAAAAAACATAGAAAGATCTACAATTCTTGATCTTTGCTTCGTCGCTACTTTTAGTTACATTTCGATACATATAGCTACCTATGGTTATTCTTCATCAATACTCCGCGATGAAGCGGACACAACTAGGGGTTTAAGTAACATGGTTAATCCAAAGCAAACAAGATCAAACACACGACACCTGGAAACAATAATCACATAATAATAGGAGAACCAATGAAAGAACACGGGAGTAAACATAACGTGAAACAAAACCAATGGACCAATAAGGAAGCGGGGGCAGAGACATGACGTAAACCAAAAACAAAAGAGCACATGGCAACATAAGGGAGATGCTAACACTAAAGGTAGATTGTGCAATTGAATGATTAAATAACATATTCGTGCCATCACCATGCTTACTGATGCACCCAAAAATGTAAGAGCTTGTTGCACTTCTCAATTTAATTGCACAGTTCAGAAAAATTATTAATTTTTTTTGTGTGCATTTTTGTGCAATTTGTGGCTACACCACTGCCAACACCCAATGACTTTCTGAATTGTTTAGACACAGGTCTTTATTTGTATCAAACACATTAGGTGTTGATATTAATCAGGGTTTCAGCACTGTAAGATGCAAGCTACAGGTCTCGTGAGAATTGTAGATAATGAGAAAACATTGAGTAGTAGGCCTTTTCAGTAAAATTAAACAAGGCAGCTGGCTGTACTGCAGTCTGTAAAGCCTTACATTTTTGT